>JAWNZC010000335.1:1390000-1412500 GCA_035771165.1 Paragorgia papillata | reverse complement strand
TGTGTTTCTGCTCCAAATTGCAATACCTACGTACCTGTTGGACGCACTAAAGCGGATCTAACTGGGACAGATTTTAGATTTCCAGCGACCATACCTTACATTGTGAGCGGCAACCCAGTATGTGGCAAAAAGCTTTACTCGCCATCAATGAGTTCCAACCAAAAGACTTGGTCAGTCAAATGCGGTGGTAATTGTGGAGGTTGTTACCCAGAAATTCTTATTCTGAGCGTTGACGGCTGTTAGAATATAACATTATACAATAATTTGAATAGTACGTGCGTTTTTATTGGTCGATAGTCATAATCTATAAAAGGACAGATGCACAGATTACGTCACTGACATGGTCTGATTTTTTTAAACCAATCACGGATCTCACTGCAACATCACGAGCCAATGACGTTGCTTGATTTGTATAGATCATGGATCACGTCAGATGAAGTGATTTATCTTTTTCAATGCCCCAGATAGAAATTCGCTGGGAAAATTTAATAAGTCCATTAAAACATAATATTTCTATTTTTTATATTCTGTAAAACAAATAGATTCCATTTTTTTGTCGTCTGTTCAGTTATAGATGAACAGAGGACGTCACAACGTGGTAAGAACATCAGTGACCCACTCGACTGCGTTTCGTGGGCCACTTTTTTGTTCTTACCACGTTGTGACGTCATCTGTATTAAATGAATATATGTATATATGAATATATGTATTATTTATGTCTTAAATGAATATATGTATATATATATATGTATTATCCGAATTGTTAAAATACTACCAACATGTAACCGAACTCGTATACGACGTTGAAATTCTACAAACTTTTAAAACCGTCTGTGTAAAATGTCACTCGTGCCGTCCCCTATCTAGTCTTCTTGGTAAAATGTGCTGTTAGTTTATGTTTTATATAGTCTTAGCTTAGAAGTACCTATTTACGCCTTGATGTTGGCCATTATATTTCATTTTGTATTATATATAGGGACCCCGTAATGGAGCAACAACTCTGTGGGACTTCCCTGCCACTCGTGGCAAAGCTTGTAAATAAATAATAAATAAATAAATGGTTAAAATTAGCTCTGAGGCCGGCCAAAAAAGAACATCAACTGTATTACTATTCAGGGCTTTCAAAATAAGTCACGAGGTTCACCGCCGGCTGCTACTTTTCTTTCAAATATCAAAATATCTGCTCTGCACCTTTCTCTCTTTGGAATTACTAAAAAACCATGCAACTTACCAGGTAGAAATGTAGTGAGTTAAATTATGTATTAGTGAGTTAAATTATGAACTTATTGACATATATTATGTAGTACTCATCTCTTCACATATAATTATTGTTTACTTTGTCATATCTTCTTATTTAAAATTATCTTTAATTTACAAACAAATAAAAATTGTTAATTGTTTTACTTATATTGTTACTATATTATTATTATAACTATAAGACTACAAATTTGTAAAATTTGATAAAATTCGGTATAAAAAAATGTCTAAGCAGTTGTTCTTTATTACAATATATTAGAGTGGCTGTAGTTGTAGTTTGAAGATAAAAACTCCCCGCTCGCCTCACAGCTGCCTACTTTCTCATCACAGCCACCTACTTGAAATAACTCTGAAAGCCTTGCTATTATAATAATAATTTTAGTGGGCATTTGGAATGGGTGGGGATAGAGATAACCCGGGGGATAGGGATAACTCGGTCGGAGCGATAGGGTAACCCTAGCCCCCGAGTTATCCCTACCTCCATGTGAACGCTTTCACCCGAGTTATCTCGGGTGGAAGAGTCAACTTAGGCATGCGTGTTTATGCTGTTGCTCGGGATAACTCGGGGTGAAGCGTTCACATGAAGCTAAGCTAGGGTTATCTCGGGGGCCAGGGACAACTCGGTAGTTGCGTTTTATCATGTGAAATAGGGTCAACTTTGATCCTAACCCCCGAGTTATCCCTACCCCCCGAGATAACCCGGTCTCGTGTGAACAGCCCCTTATTATAGAAGGCGTTCACTCGGACAGAGAAATTTCTTCGGAAAACTATTCAGATTGTCTTCATCTGTCAATGTGTGATATACTTATTTTATGAACAAAGACACTTGCCTTAGTTGGCTGCATAAATGTCGATCGACGTACACACGAGTGACGCACCACCAAAGGACAATAATAATAATAATAATAAATATTGTTATATATCAAGTGTCAGAGTCCGTTTTTCTATAGCTGCGGCCCCGTGTTGAACAGGCCCTCGTTTTGAGTCAATGGGTGATGGAGGGTTGGGGAATAGCTCTTCATAAAGTGTTCAATTTGTGGTGTTAAGTATACGGCTAGTGATGGTTATATTCTACAGAATTTCTTCCCCTTCAAAATATTTCAAAATGTGAATTTTTTGGTTGTTTATAAAAGGTCTCACAAGTGAATATCTTTGACAAGTGTACGTTTCTCATGAAGCGACCACAAGATTGCTTTTATATTTTTCAACCACGTAATCAATGTTTACATTAAAAATGGAAATACCTTCCCACTTCTTCTGTAGTTCGTTGCGTATTACTGTATTTCTGTAGCCACTACCGAAGCCTGAGAAAATTCTTTGTTGAAAACTGTACATAAATAATATAATTTAGCTTTAAATGGCATTTAATCATAATACAATGGATGTTTATCCCAAATCGATACCAACAGACGAAATATTAACGCAGCTGTTGTTCGACCAGTAATGAAACTCGCTTCGCTTCGCCTGAAGTTGTCGTCTTTTTGCCAGTTGCCAAGCAAAAAAAAATAAACGCGATTTTGAAACCAGTTAAGAATATGTTTTTCATGCACCCACAAACCACAATATTTTGCTCGTCCAATCATTCTTAGAGCACCGACTACACCAGGTTTATAAATATATAATCAATGGTATATTCCACCCGTAGCAATTAAACAGCTCAGTGCAAAACTGATATCGTCTGTCTTGCTGTAAACTGCACAGAGAAACATATAAGCTTACCAATATGAAACAGCTATGTCTGCAGGCCGTCCTTGAATGGTTCTTCTCTTTTCTTATCCTCGTACAACTTGAAACAAGCAAGATTTCTGCAGATCCATTTCGAAACCAGTGTACTCGAGCGGGAAAATTCTCCAACAAACACAAAGGTACGTCCATTACTTACTATTTGTAAATCATTAAATCTATTTTAAGAAGACAAAAAAATCTTGTTAATTAATTTTAATGCCAGATATTTGTTTCAAACAGAGTTTAGTTTAAAATAGAACCTTTTCAGAGTTGATATAACGATAAAGTTCAGTGAAAACTTGTGACGACCTAAAGCCCGTTTTTTACTTACTGTTAGAGACATTTAACTTTTATTTTATTTTATTGTAATTGCCCATATATAATTGATATTTTTATTTTACATGTTGTTGTTTTTTAGTATTGTATAGGGCTAGTAGGGCTAGGGGCCTACAAGAAATCTGTACAGACTTTTAATTAAGACAAACATGCAAAGCGACATTTATTTGTTGTTGTTTTATGAGATCTATTTAGATTGGAACTAATCAGAAATCTATTTAATTCTTTGAATAGCAACTCAATTTACGCAGACCTTTGGTAGACGTTTGTCAAGCTGAAATGTTCGGAGAATATTTCTGAACACAAGACAGGGTTCGAACCTGCAACCTTTTAATGACAGGTTATAGACGCTCTAGCAATCGATGCTTGCTCGAATGGAGAACATATCATATAATCTGCCGTGAATCACGATACTATAATTTAACGCTTTCGCGCCTGTCTTTTGGAACGATGCAGCGTCTGGCTAATGTATGAGTCAATTCCAACTGCGATCAGCCCCCCCCTCCCCCGGGGGGAAATGCCCGACCATACGGAGCTCACCTTGGGTGATATATAACGCCAAACTCATGCTATATATAACGCCAGACGATATTAATAGCGGCAACCTAATTCAGCAAACCCCAGGCACTAACCGTGCAGGTGCGGAAGGATTAGACTGCGGCCAATGTCAATGTCATGGCGCATGTCGTCACAACAACACAATTAATAGTGTTGGTAACCTAGGACGCCAGAGAAGCATATAGGAGTATATAAATGATAACATAGGTTTTTTCTGCTGTATAAGGTGTTAAACTCAGAGGAAAACTGTGAGCTCCAGATGAGACTCGAACCCACAACCTTCCGAATACTAGACAGACGCTCTAACCACAGAATGGAAATACAACCAGAAGTCCAACTCGCGTCGGAACCTTTGAAGTTTCTGTCCTCGCGCATGTCGCCTCGCGCATCTTGATTCCTCGCCATCCTACGCAATCCAACACCGCGGAAAAACGTCTGCGCATGCGCGTGTACTAGAAAAAATAGCGGGGAATTTAAATCCCATCTTCGTAAACAAAAACATGGCTTTTAATTATTCAAGGTAAGTGAAACAAACAAAAAAATACACTAGACGGGTAGTTTGGACATTAATAAAAAGTTTTCTAACATTTAAAATCTAAAAAGAAACAGAATTTAAATTAAAAATTGTCGTTTTAGACCGGGAGGCGTGCGAACATTTCTTGAAAAATTGTCGAATACCGAACTTAAGACACAAGAGTTAAGCAAACTATCAAAGAGTTAAGCATTTGCACACGCTTAAATTGTAGAGTAAATCATTACCCTTAAATATAGTCAACGCAAAAATGCATGCTACGCAAAAAAAGTTATCCAACAAAACACAAGGCAAACGCCAAATTCACACACAAACCGAGTAAACTTCCTCAACCGCCATCTTTGAGAACAAATTTGACGCGTGCAATGTGCTCGAATCACGCACATGCGCAGACGTTTTTCCGCGGTGTTACGCAATCCTGGCAAGTTCCCCCGGCAGTGTGGACCTTCAAAAGAAGGTTAAAACTGCCGGGGGGAACTTGCCAGGATTGCGTAGGATCGCGTAGGATGGCATAAAATATCGCGCCTGCGCATTGAAGAAATGCGGGTTATGCATTAGGGTTAGGATTAGGATTGAGGTTAGGATTAGGGTAAGGATTGGGGTTGGGATCAGGGTTAGGATTAGGATTGGGGTTGGGATCAGGATTAGGATTAGGGTGTTTTCAGGGTCAGGTCAAAGAATAACAAATTCGTGTGCGAAACACAAAGTAAGCACCAGAAATGCGGACAAGTTGTCACTCGAGTTGGACTTCTGGTTGTATTTCTATTCTGTGCTCTAACCTGGAACTGAGACGACAGACCGAGGTCGCTTATGATATTTATACCTGGGAACGAGTCAAACCATACTTCGTGTATACGTAATCCCTAGTACTTCATCTAATCCTGTCGCCATCACAAAGCCTAATCTTAACCCGGGACAAAATGATAACATTGAACTACTTATTAAATTACAAGACCTTGGTCTGATAATATCCCCCATAATCACCGCACTTTCGGTTAATATAATATTATATACATATTATATTCCAGGCTATGCCCTTCAAAACCACGTAATTCAAACTATTCAGATTGGTCACGTGATGGAATGCACGACGGCCTGTTTGGAGCACGCGTCGTGCAAATCGTACAACATGCAAGAAAATCCGAAACTTTGTGAGCTCAGTGATTCAACAAAAAGTGCGTCCAGTGGCGATTTTGTTTCTCGTCCAGGGTTCTCTTACTATGATAGTGGCGACACAGTACAGGTATGACTCGAGACTTAAGCTCCCATTGACCCAACCTCGTTCCCAGGGACATTTTGAAATTGGGAGGGCGGGAAAAGGCCCTGGCATCGGCTGGTCATAGCACCCAGAAATACTGGGTGTAATAAATTAGCAATTTAATTTAGTATGCAAAACCATTCGGAGTAATGGCAGTACCGTGGTCCCGTTGACGGTTCCGTTGAAGCTATTTGATTATAACTGGCACAAAACTATGCATAATTACATTTCCTGGGGAATGTTTAAGAAAAGCAATCAACCAATGAAAATGCAGAGTCCACCAGCCGATGCCAGGGCCTTTTCCCACCCTCCCAATTTCAAAAAAGCCCTGGAAACGAGGTTGCCACGGACACTCGTGAAATAAGCATGATTCAAAAACATTTACTGAATTTGATGATATTAAAAAAAAAAACATCTTTACGCCACATTTATTTTGCACTAACATACTTTGCGAAGCAATTTCCTCAAGACTGATAATAGGGAGCTTTAGAGTTGTGCTGTTAGGGCGCTGCCTCTCACCAATAGTTAAGCCAGTTAGACGGGTTTAGTACTTGGATGGGCGACCGTCTGGGAATATATTTACATATATAGCCACTATGAATAACAGAATCCAACCATTCCAAGCGAGCTTACAAAGTTTTGTTTTTTTGACAGCCTGGTCCTCATTGTGAGTCGTCACCATGCCTCAACGGTGCTGCGTGTGTAGAAACGTGTTCCCCACGTGGTTATTATTGCGCGTGCAATACGAATTTATTTAAATATGAAATTGGAGAACATTGCGAAACATCATGTAAGCAATTTAAAATACACACTGAAAGTGTGATTAACATACGTGAAAACCACAGGACAAGACAATAAATACACAGTACATTCTTCATATAAATCTGATGAAAAAAATAAATATTGTCTATTATTAAATATTGTCTGATCATAATTAATATTATCATTATTTATCATTATTATGATCATAATTATTGTCATTATCATCTTCTCTTCCTCCTCCTCATCATTATTGTGTCATCATAATTAATATTATTATCATCATCATCAATATTGTAGCATCATAATTAATACTAGGGACTTTAAGAAAACACAGCGACTACGACTACGACAACGTGTTTTCACAATAGAATTTTATGTCGTATACAAAGAACTCTTGCAAATGACGGTCCCAAGAGTAATCTTTACGCCGTCGTGACTCTGTTGACAACGTAGAAAAAGCATTTCAAAGAGTCACTACAGAAGCCTTGGAGAAGCTTAACATTACTCTCGCGACTACCATAGATTGAACAAATGTTTTTCCTCAAGAATTTAAGAACAAAACGAGTCCGTGCGATTATGTATCTTGAAATTTGAATGTATAAATACACCACCATTTAATACCACTGTTAAACTTTCTACCGTAGCCGTAGTCCGTTGTCTGAATCTTAAAATCCCTATTATCATTATGATCATCATTATCATCTCATCATAATTATTATCATCATTACTGTCTCGTCATAATTAATATTATCATCATTATCTATGATCATAATTAATTATAGTCATTATCATCATCATTATCCTTTGATTGCAAAGAGTAGGACTGGACTAGTTAAAACTGTGAAAAAAATTATTCTCCTCAGGCTCAGTGAATATCGGTACCGTGAATAACCTCGACTTTGTCTCGGTTGTTATTCACCGATATTCACCTCGTCTTCGGCAAATAATTTTTAATTATTGACACATCATAATTAATATTATCATTATCATCACTATTATGATCATAATTATTGTCATTATTATCATCATCATTATCATCTTCCTCCTCATCATCATTATCATTTTGTCTCATCATAATTATTACTATCATTATTATTGTCATTATTCTCATAATATAATTAATATTATCATTATTATCATCATCATTGTCATTATTGTCTCATCATAACTAATATTATCATTATGATCATCATTAATTAATATTATCATTATCATCATCATTACTGTTTCATTATAATTAATATTATCATTTTTATCGTCATTATTCTCATAATATAATTAATATTATCATTATTATCATCATTACTGTTTCATCATAATTAATATTATCATTTTTATCGTCATTATTCTCATGATATAATTAATATTATCATTATTATCATCATTATTCTCATAATATAATTAATATTATCATTATTATCATCATCATTGTCATTATTGTCTCATCATAACTAATATTATCATTATGATCATCATTAATTAATATTATCATTATCATCATCATTACTGTTTCATCATAATTAATATTATCATTTTTATCGTCATTATTCTCATGATATAATTAATATTATCATTATTATCATCATTATTCTCATAATATAATTAATACCATCATCATCATTGTCATTGTTGTCTCATCATAATTAATATTATCATCATCATTGTCATCATTATTCTCATAATATAATTAATATTATCATCATTATTCTCATAATATAATTAATATTATCATCATCATTGTCATTGTTGTCTCATCATAACTAATATTATCATCATTATCTATGATCATAATTATTGTCATTATCATCATCATTGTCATTGTTGTCTCATCATAATTAATATTATCATCATTATCTATGATCATAATTATTGTCATTATCATCATCATTGTCATTGTTGTCTCATCATAATTAATATTATCATCATTATCTATGATCATAATTATTGTCATTATCATCATCATTATCGTTTGATTGCAAAGAGTAAGTAACCAAGTCTCTCTATACAGTTCCAGATACTTGTAAAAAAGTGAAGGATCTGGGACTAAGTTCCGGTGATGGAGAATATTACTTATATCTGCAACGTCCTACTTGCTCTATCCCGGCCCGAGTCTACTGCGTTGACATGAATTTAGACACACCAACAGAATACGTTACGTTGCCTGCTGGAAGGAGTGTAAACTTTGGTTTTAATAACCGACCAACTTATGGTAAAGAAGCACATGGCAAAACTGCATTTGACAAGGTACGAAAGAGAACAAAAAAAGATTGATTCAATTTTATTTAAGGTGAGGTAATACGGGCAACATTTTTCTTCAACTTCAGTTGAAAAGCGTTGTTGCACGTATTACCACCCACCTTAAACATTGTCACGCAACAATGATTTTGTTGCAAGTTGAAAAAATTTCTTGAAAAAAGTAGACTCCAGTTCTACTTGCTGCAACATGCTGATTCAACTTGCAACAAAATCATTGTTGCGTGACAAAGTTTAAGGTGGGTGGTAATACGTGCAACAACGCTATTCAACTTGCAACGCAACAATGTTGCAGCAATTTGTTGCTCGTATTACTTCACCTTAAGATGCGGTGATTTCATAAGTTAACAACACTGGGAGCTTAAGAAAATGCAACGCGAAGGTCAAGGACAACATCCTTAATACAATATAATTTTTCTCACACAACGAAGAAGATGAGTCATTTTTATAGTCCCAAGAGTAATCCTAACGCCGCCCCCATTCTACTGTAGACTGCAGAGTTGGGCACTTTTCGACGAGATCTCGGGTGCGCAAAATCGACCAAATCCAAGTGCGGGTGCGCAAAATAGCTTGAGGAGCGCCCCCAGGTGCGGGCTAAGTGCGCAATGTGCACGCTAATATGAAGTATTTAGAAAATAAAACATGAGCAGCCGCTGGCCCGCTGATCTGTATACATTATGCGAAAATTGCAAATTCCCACGTGTGATCGAAAAAGCGTAAAGAATTGTTTAACGTTGGATTTATTACAGTTTTACTTATTCGGGATCATTTTATTATAACTCATTGCTTGAAATTTCTCTGGAGACATTGAATTTGAACGTTTTAAGCAGACTAGCAGTCCCGAATGGCGGACGCGCTGGATGATCATTATCATCGAAGCCTCCGAGATGTCCCCACGTGATTAAAGCTGATAATTAGAATACTGCTGTCGTTTTTTCGTAGCTGTACATTGTACTTGTAGATAATAGCGATCAAAACTGTCAACATCTATTTAACAAATAGATTCATTTTGCCGTTGTCTGTTCAGTTATAGATGCACAGATGACGTCACAACGTGGTAAGAACAAAAAAGTGGCCCACGAGACGCAGTCGAGTGGGTCACTGATGTTCTTACCACGTTGTGACGTCTTCTGTGCATCTATAACTGAACAGACAACAAAAAAATGGAATCTATTTGTTTTATACAATAAAAATTTAAAAGGTTTTTGTCGAAACTCTTGCCGGATTTTGGGGCATGAAGAAGGAAAAAGGCAATTCAGCTGACGTGATCTGACGTGACCATGTGTCTGTCCTCTAATAGATCATGGGCGATAACCAATGAAAACACGCATAGCAACTAGGGTATTGTATAAATATATATATACATATATATACACATATACAACATCAAATAACTGCAATGTGATTTATGAATTATGTGTACAATGTATGTGTACACAGTACAATGTATGCACACTTAAAGAATTGTAAACGATATGCATTTAAATGAATTTAATAATACATTGCATGGTTGGGATATAGCACAACAACTAAACAACGACTGTCGTCTTACTCGCTTGTAGGTGCGCGAGTAATGACGAGAATTATTACGTAATACATTTCAGGTGCGCCAAAAAGTCTATTTCAATTTATCTCGGGTGCGCCGCTGCCCAACTCTGCAGTCTGGGCTCACTTCTACATACAACGTTATTCAGATAATTTTCGTGACGTCTTCAGGACGACGTTTACTCGTGAAACGGCGAAACCTGTTAGTTGAGTTTGACTTCAAACTATGCGACAAAATTCTTTTAGAACTCTAAAGCTTTTGGATGTTGAAAAACATACTTTAAGTATTCCGAATAGTACGTAAATAATTCGTGGTTTCTGCTAGATCCATCGTCGTCCTAGCTTGCTTAAGCTCCCTGATTTCTTTACATGAAAACCGTATATGAATTAAATTACAGAACAAATTACAGAAAATGTAAGATACAATAATACAATAATGGTAAAAATATTTTGACCTTAAAATATTTTGACGAGGTTGAAGCGGAAGCTTTATAGCCCACTGACAACTTATTTTTAAATATTGTTCTATTTAAATATTGTTCTATTTAAATTTTGTTTAAATATTGTTCTATTTAAATATTGTTGTATGACAGACAGACAGATAGACAGACAGACAGACAGACAGACAGACAGACAGACAGACAGACAGACAGACAGACAGACGGACACTGAAACAAACAAATGGGCAGACAGACAGATGGACACTGAAACAAATAAATGGACAGACAGACAATGGGACAAACAGACAAACAAAAAGGACAGGCGGACGGATGGACAAACAAACAAACAAACAAACAAACAAACAAACAAACAAACAAACAAACAAACAAACAAACAAACAAACAAACGGACAGGCGGACGGACGGATGGACAAACAAACAAACAAACAAACAAACAAACAAACAAACAAACAAACAAACAAACAAACGGACAGGTGGACGGACGGACAGACAAACAAATGGACAGGCAGACGGATAGATAGACAAACAGACAGACAGACAAACAAACAAACAAACAAACAAACAAACAAACAAACAAACAGACAGAGAGACAAAGAAACAAACAAACAAACAAACAGACAGACAGACAGACAGACAAACAAACAGACAAACAGACAAACAAACAAACGGACAGGTGGACGAACGGACAGACATACAGACAGACAGACAGACAGACAGACAGACAGACAGACAGACAGACAGACAGACAGACAGACAGACAGACAGACAGACAGACAGACAGACAGACAGACAGACAGACAGAGAGAGTATGCTATACCTTACTTCTTTTTGTATATCTTGTTTTATACAGACGCAGCTGGCATCAGGTTTGTCTGTTGATCTATTTTCTTCTTACTTTAGATTCGCCTCAAGCTTCCAGAACGCGAAGTTCAAAGAGTTGACTGGCGTTTTGCTGAGTTAGTTGAAGGCAACGTACAACGTGGGTATGGCGGTGCTGCAGACTGTGTATATACGTTGTCGTGTACTGCCTACGTACCCGTTGGACATACTAAAGCGGATCTAACTGGGACAGATTTTAGATTTCCAGCGACCATACCTTACATTGTGAGGAGCTGGCCAGCATGTGCAGAAAGACTTTACTCGCCATCAATGAGTTCCAACCAAAAGACTTGGTCAGTCAAATGCGGTGGTTATTGTGGAGGTTGTTGGCCAAAAATTCTTATTCTGAGCGTTGACGGATGTTAGAATATAACAATAGAGTTGATGTTCGCGGGCATAAATACGTTTTTGGTCCGACTCAGGCTCATTTTAGCCCGAGCCGAAGGTGAGGGTTAAAATTAGCTCTGAGAAGGGCCAAAAAACATATTTTGCCCAAGAACATCAACTGTATTACTATTATAATAATTTTAGTGGGCATTTAAAAGAAAATCAAAGACAGTATACGGTAAACACTATCTTGAACTTGAACAGTGCCGCCTTCGCGTCGGCGTGTATTTCAGATTGCAACAAATATTTACATAACTACTGTAATAACTAACATGTAACTTGGCAGAAAAACGCAACATTTGTCATCAAAACAATCTTTGCTTCAAAGTATTGCCAAGAAAAGTATACAATTCCATAAACAACAAACCAATAGTGATTTAGAACTGTTAAAACTGATAGGCCCAGATCAGCCGACTAAAATATATTTTAGAAAACTGAATTCTCCATTTTAGCCCACAAAATACACCACAATGCCCGATAAAATTATTATAACTAGAGTTAAAATACTCATTAATAATTCATGACGAAAACACAAAAGAAATCAATACCGTAGCAGAGGTTGTAAATCGGATACAGCATCGTCCTGATTTACATAAACTTTAGCTTCGATTTTCTCGGCTAAAATAGAGTATATCGCTAAAATAGTTGGTAAATATGGTTCTTTAGATGCATTCGTATCTTAAGTAATATACAACATTCGCGGCCGTGTTGTATCAGATATACAATCCCTCGCCTTCGGCTCGAGCTTGTATATCCGATACAACACGGCCGCTCATGTTGTATATATTACTTAGAAGACGTTCACTCGCGCTAGAGAAATTTCTTTGGAAAACTATTCAGATTGTCTTCATCTGTCAATGTGTGATATACATATTTTATGAACAAAGACACTTGCCTTAGTTGGCTGTATAAATCTTGAAATCTAGCTGAGCAGAAGAAATTCCAATGAAGATGTCGATCGACGTACATACGAGTGACGCACCACCGAAGCCGGACACTAATATTAATAATAATAATAATAATAATAATAATAATAATAATAATAATAATAATAATAATAATGGAAACTTTATTTGTTTATGATTTACGTATACTACAATGATAAACCTCTCTTAATAATAATAATAATAATAATAATAATAATAACAATAATAATAATAATAATAATAATAATAATAATAATAATAATAATAATAACAATAATAATAATAATAATAATAATAATAAATAATAATAATAATAATAATAAATAATAATAAATAATAATAAATAATAATAATAAATAATAATAAATAATAATAAATAATAATAAATAATAATAAATAATAATAAATAATAATAAATAATAATAAATAATAATAAATAATAATAAATAATAATAAATAATAATAAATAAAAAAAAATAATAATAAATAATAATAAATAATAACAAATAATAATAAATAATAATAAATAATAATAAATAATAATAATAATTTCTTGCCCGTTACCATAATAATAGATTTTTATATAATAATTTTTAACCGCTCAAAGTTGGAAACTTTTAAATTCCAAAGCGAACTAAACTAACGTTGGCCCAATGAGACACATTACAATCATATTGTTAGTACATCTTATAATCATTAGCTAGTCCTAATCGGTCCTACGCGTATAATTATTGTCGCTACGCTCCTGCGCAGACCAATAATTTCAATTAAAAAAAGGTTATAAGAAGCGGAGAAAAGACTTTTGTTTTAAAACAAGTGTTCATGAACGACTGCAGAGCAGCAACATCATATTACGCCGTAGTTGTTAAACTAAATGGAAGAACCGAAGCATATTTATTGTGATATGCGCGCTAGGAAACAACTGACGTTGTTCCTCAATTAAAACTCCCAGAGAAAGGAACTACTGCATTCTCCCAAAACAGATGCCATCAAAGTATCAAGAAAATAGTGTTGATGATTATAGTCGGTCGTGTTTCTTGCCATTTTATCAGCCGTGTTCATCGTGTTCTACTTTACGGTAGAGCACGAAGGCAAGTCTAATTGTGGCAGCAAGGATAGTCTCGTGAAGAAAGAAAGTAAAGAAAGTAACGAGAGTGAAAAAAACAGCAGTTGTTTCAACACCAATGAACCAAACGAGTAACGAACCACCAAAGGGATATGAGCTGATGGAATAAATACTTTTTACCTCCGCTGTTTATATGGGATATACGCGGGTACATGTGTATGTGCCGCCCTTATACAGTGTGTATAAAAAAAACCCCGGAACCCTTAGAAAATGAATTAGTATTATTTTAAAACAACCTATTGTAGTAGTTTGAAAGCCCTAAAAGCGCTGCTTAATGATTAATCGGCACATAAGTTAAACAGGAAGAGAAAAAGCTTTTAAATACAATGTTCACTTTAATTATATACGTTTTGGATTTCAAAAGCAAGCTGAAACCCCATGGTGCTGCATAGGAAGTGTTGAAACACAAATCTGTAGAGTAAGGTTTATAACCTTTAAATTATACTATATTTCGATTTCTAAAACAAATCACCTTTTATAACTTCCTGAACTTAGCCATAATAATATAATATAAATTATATCTTATATATATAGGAATAAAATAATCCAACATTAGCCAGAGTAAAATAATAAAATTGCCAATATACAGTCTGGTAAAATGTAGCACTCACGTCACGCCACGCTACTCACCTTTATCATCAAATGTGTTATATATATCCACTAGGAAACAAGTCAACAACACCAAGGACCAGATCTTTACCAAATATGTGTAAAACTAAAACCTTGTTAAGCTCCCATACCATTAAAAAAAGACCCAAAGGTGAAAGCCTTAGCTTTTAGAATGTCAGTAAATAAACTGCATGAGATTGAGAAGCTCTTCTCTCTTAAAATTCAAAATTTCGCTCCCAAAATCAAATGTACTTCGGATTGTTTCGGATTAACTTCGTGCTAGGCCCAGTCCTTCTAAACTTCCGAACTTCGCTCCACGCGCGCGTAACGATCAACAACGCGTTTCGGCTAAAAGGGCTCTGGGAACGAGATTGGCTAAAAGGGATTTTGGAGTACTTATCGACAATTTATAAAGGGGGTGTTTATAGCCCTGTTTACACTGCAAGCCATGGCCTGGCCCGGGGTTAATGTGTCGTGTTTACACTGCCACAAGCCTGTCTTAAGCTTCTACAATCTCGTTCCCAGAACCAAATATGCCCGGCCGCGCGGGTACGAGATTGAAGCTTCTATGCTTTGGCCTTGGCCAAAAGAAGCTTAGATATTCTGACCAAGGCCTGGCACTCCCAGGACGTGTTTACACTGCCAAAAAGTAGGCCAAGGTTAGGCCAAGGCCAGACCAAGGCTTGCAGTGTAAACACGGCTTATGTGGAGGATGACCAGCCTTCTTGGTAGGGCTAACGCTCTTTGCTGAGATCCCACATCTCAGCGTAATTCCTTGTAAAAATTTCTTTGCGTTTACACGACAAGAGAGTCAGCCCTCCTATAGGCGAGATCTCGCTATTGACAACCCGAGATCGCGTCTAGGAGGGTTGGAAATTTCCCATAGGAAGGCTAGCAAATCGAAGCTCAGTATACACGGTAAAGTTTGCCTTTACTAATATTTTTTTGGTCAACTTTTTATTTTACAAGTTGCGTTTGTTCATGTGTTTGTTATAAATTCAAATCGTGTTTGCGAAAACATGATTTCGGGCTTCGTGGAAAAGCTGCACAAGTCAGTAAACAAGCCAACGCGAGGTGGATTTAGCCCTCTTTATACTACTAGTCCTACCAAAAAAGCTCATGTAAACAGGAGGTAAATTCCAGCCCTCTCATGGGGGCCTTTACACGAGCCCGGGTTGAGTGCAGCCCGGGTCAGCTCGCCATCTCTGGGTTGGCTGCTGTTTTTCCCAACCCGGGTCAGCTTTTCTCAACACAAATTATGGTATTGCCAACACTTTACACGAGCCCGGGTCAAGTCAACCCATGTTTACATGAAGGAATTGACCAAAGTTCCGCACCGTCGCACCTCTCCAACCCGGGTCGACCCGGGTCTTGAAAAGGGTCACCCGGCAAGACGGGTTGACCCGGCTATCGTGGAAACGCTAACAGGGGTTTATTCGTAGACAGGTTGGCCATAGGTAGCCCAAGCACACTGTGTGAGTATATATATACAGTAACGTTAATACTATATTCTATTTTATAATTGATTTATTTTATATGGCATAGAAATGCATACTGTTTAATACCATTTAACTGTTCATATCCTCTTTCATAAGATCAATATGTATCTATATGACTTGTTCGTTGACCATAAAATTGAGCAGTGTTTTAATAATATAAATAAATACAGCTACTCTACATTACCCCCTGCTGTGTTCACCTCGCTTAACCGTCGGATAAACATTGTTATATTACTTTTTTTACCGCAAAATATACAGGAAAATCAAATTCACTGTTCAGACTAACTGCTTACTTAATATACCATGTAAGCAGTTAGTCTGAACAGTAAATTTGATTTTCCTGTATATTTTGCGGTAAAAATAGTAATATAACAATGTTTATCCGACGGTTAAGCGAGGTGAACACAGCAGGGGGTAAGTAGCTGTATTTATTTATATTATTAAAACACTGCTCAATTTTATGGTCAACGAACAAGTCATATAGATACATATTGATCTTATGAAAGAGGATATGAACAGTTAAATGGTATTAAACAGTATGCATTTCTATGCCATATAAAATAAATCAATTATAAAATAGAATATAGTATTAACGTTACTGTATATATATACTCACACAGTGTGCTTGGGCTACCTACGGGTTGGCGAGCTAACCCGGGCTCATGTAAAGGCCCCCTTACTATGGCTAGTAGCCCTGCCAAGAGGGTTGGCCATGCACCCTTCATATAAACACCCCCTAATGATTGGTTGATCCACTGGCATTGACATGTTAGAAAATAACGAAGATTACAATTCCAAATTTATTGTTAATATAGACTTTCTTTTAAAAACAACCTAACTTAAACATCTTTGCATGAATCTATAAAATATAAACAAAGAATTTCAATAAACCCGCGTAGATATAATCGTGTTTCGGAGGACAAGTTCGATTGAAATAGCTTCCAATAACAAAAATAGATAACATTGAAATATTTTAAAATAGCTTACTAAAAAAACTAACTAGCAGCCATGGTCCCCGATTTCTAACCCGTCGGATCGATTCACGGTTGATTTTGAACTAAAGTAATCTCTCAGTGGAGACAGAACATGTCTTACAACAGGAACGCTCCAAGCTTTACCAAGCAATTTTTGCCTTTGGTGCTTGCCCATATTTGCCACGTCCGTATAATGCGGTGGAAATCCAAATAACCTAAAGCGAGATAAGAAGGTGCTAGGATTGGACTATAGCCTGCGAGCAGGCTCTCTCAACGCGGCAACAGCAACAGGAGGGCCTGCCCGCAGGCTAGGATTGGACTGAGGGCCTGTTTATATCGATAGATAATTTACTGCTATTTTCCAAGTTACGTTTATATGGAGACCAGGACGTTCCGGCTGACTGGAATCCCAGTGAGGCGGGACAAATGTTTGTCCATATAAACGCAATATCCCAGTAGACCGGGATGAAGTTTACTGAACTACAATGCTTGTAACTTTGAATATTACGGTCAGAATTTCGTCCAAACGGTCAGGTCTAGAGACACAACACTGAATAAAAGTGAAATAACTTCTAAGATTTTTTGTGAAAAGAAAAGTGAAATAACTTCTAAGATTTGCTTTTTTGCTCCATTTCCTTAAATTCCCGCGCTTTTTGACTGTGAAAATTTAAAAAAAAAAATGTGAAAATTGAAAATGTGAAATTTCATCCCGGGCAACCGGGACGAGCACTTTGTTTATTACTCCATATAAACCCCGGGATGAAATTTATCCTGCATGGCAACCAGGACATCCCGACTCCCGGTCCCTAAATTGTTTAAAAGCTGATTATATACCAATCCTATAGAGTTACCACAAACTTTTGCAATATTACAAATATAATTCAAAATAAAATTCTTCTATATGCAATGTTGTTCAGTATGATCGTGCACGAATACACTAACCTTCGACCAATCACGTTTCACCTGTGTGGTTTGTTAACCGCTGATCACAAGCAAAATAATATCTCACCGTATCACGATCTTAACTGAACAAAAATGATTACCTCTCCATCTCTGTACACCACAGAACATCTTCAGTAACTGCTGGGAAGAGTGCAGACTTGATTTCGACAGGTAAAATGCCTTCTTTCGTTTGTTTCAAAGAATGGCTGTTTGTTGTTACCGTTTGAATTTTCGTAAACTGAAAACAGTAAAGAAATAGTAAACAAGTTGTGTACATGTACGTAAAAGAATAAACAAAAACAAGGCTTGACATTGTTAATATCATGTAACAATTTATCATTTATGTACCCTGCGAGCAGAGCCTTCTTTTAATTATTTCTTCGCTGAGAGAGAGGAAGAAAAGTAGGCTCTGCTGTATTCGTGTTTGGCTTCGTCCAAGATTTAGGACGAAGTAACCCGTTTAAGACCCGTTTAACCGGTTCTCGTTTTGTTTTCTGCTCTGACTGGGTTCGAGATTGTAACTAAGCAACTGACATGCATGCGCAATGGAAACCAGTCACGAATACAGCAGAGCCTACTTTTCTTCCTCTCTCTCAGCGAAAAAATAAGGAAAAGAAGGCTCTGCTCGCAGGGTACAATTTATGATAGGTTGTACGTATACATGTAGTGCATGTGGTACGTTTGCGAGCTTGGTGTAATGTAACAGACGTTTGGTGGACGTTCGTCAAGCTCAATTACTCAGAAAAGATTTCTGAGACCCCAGACAGGGTTCGAACCTGCAACCTTCTAATGACCGGTTAGACGCTCCAACCATTGAGCCACTGAGGCTCAGATGGAGAGCTAAGGTTGCAAATTCATAGTCAAAATATAGTAAGGTTAGATATACTGCCGAAACAGAGAACGTATAGGAGTCTAACATTTCGAGCGAAGGCCCTTCGTCTCTCTGACGAAGGGCCTTCGCTCGAAACGTTAGACTAGCTCCTAACGTCCTCTGTTTCGGCAGGATATCTAACCTTACTATATTTCGATTGTTGTTTCTTCATGCACTGCCTACGCAGCACGCTACTTTTAAATTCATAGTCATATGTGACCCTAAGTTGTAACGTTTGCATGTGAGTTGAAGTTAAAGTGATGTTATGTATACTGTTATGTACGTAACAATTTAGTTAATACATACGCGAGCTTTTCGGCCACAATTTGGTTCAAGACAGGATTGCAAAGACAAGTAGTTACCTGGCACTGGAACAGTGGGTCTATAACAAAAATATATAGTTCAGTCTGTTAATAACGTTAGGGTGTAGAATTATTCAAATTTGATTGGCTTTGTATACCATAAAAGTCCAAAGATTAGCCTTTTCAAATAGAAGTCTATCAATTTTAAAACGTAAAAAAGTCCTAAAAATTAAAATTATAAACCCTTTCTAATATAAGTCTGGCTCATATGTATTTATTAAGATTTGCGCTCAAATACAAAATGAACCAAAAAAATTACACATATACAGCACAAAGTTATAACCATATGAAGTATCGCTCCCAAATTTTGACTCCTGGTATGTTTTTGCCGCAGCTCTACGCGGAAACATAGAGAATATTCACAAAAGTTAACTAGAAAAAGTCGTGAGCTCAAAGAAAAGTTTAGCAAACGAACCTGTTCATGCCTGGCAAGTTCCCCCAGAAATATCGAGCTCTTCTCGCTGGGGATATATCCTTTGCGTCAACAACAACGGGATTACACTGGAGAAAAATATTTAAAAAAAACGTAGAGGTAACAAAATAAGCAGCCATATACAAAACAATGTGTTATAATACGAACATGCATGGACACAAAAAGCAACTGACGGAACACGGACGCAAGCACAAACCCCAAAGCAAATATCAACATGCAAAAAGTCCATACTATACCAAGAAATATATTAAACAAAAAATTTAAGCTGAAGAGCTAAAGTTAACTACAGAAATTGGTAA
Organism: Paragorgia papillata; assembly: GCA_035771165.1. Lineage (NCBI taxonomy): Eukaryota > Metazoa > Cnidaria > Anthozoa > Scleralcyonacea > Coralliidae > Paragorgia > Paragorgia papillata. The sequence continues at coordinate 1,392,506 of JAWNZC010000335.1, read as the reverse complement.
CTACAACAACAACCACGACGACGACAAAAACAACAACAATAACCACAATAATGTGATATGATAAGTTGTACGTATACATGTGGTGCATGTGGTACGTTTGCGAGCTTGATCTAATACAACGTTCATTAGAAGGTTCCAGGTGGTCATTAGAAGGTTGCAGGTTCGAACCCTGTCTGGGGCTCAGAAAACAACAACAACAACAACAACAACAACAACAACAACAACAACAACAACAACAACAACAACAACAACAACAACAACAACAACAACAACAACAACAGTCACTAAAAACAAAATGTTGAAGTGCCAATGCAGCGAAATTTTACCCCAGTTTTTTATGATTGCATTTGAAAGAACACTTAAAATGACAACGTAACATCTTTCGTTTCCTTGCTTCATTCTTGAGATATTCAGGTTCGTTTGATATGCAAATGTCATACTTATGACATCACACTGCATAATGACTTTTTAGAAAAGTATGATTTTCTTTGAGAGTACTTCTCGAAAGTACTTAATAAAAATTTGCACTTGCATGTATGTAGCCATGACTGGTCACTAAACGTGTGTAGCTGGGTGTAAAATATTTGGACTATCCTAAAATTGATGCTATTTCAAAAAGTCATTATGCAGTGTGATGTCATAAGTATGACATTTGCACATCAAACAAACCTGAATATCTCAAGAATGAAGCAAGGAAACGAAATTCAACGAAATATGTTACGTTGTCATTTTAAGTGTTCTTTCAAATGCAATCATAAAAAACTGGGGTGAAATTTCGCTGCATTGGCACTTTAACGACAAAATATCAATATACACAACAGGTTTCAATAAATACCTCCAGAAACCTAGAAATAGCTCTCTTGTCCACAGCGCGCATGCTCACGACGTTTTCAAACAACCAAAAGAATGGTCGACCACTGTCCAGCGGTGGTCTTGCATACATCAATAGACGAAAAAATTCAAAAAATAAACGACCACTACCCTCTAAATATACGAAAAGAGGGGAAAAAGCTTTGCTAAGCACCGACGGAGTGGTGTTCGTGTACATATGTATGTATATATTTATTTTTATAACATAGATGTGATACAACGGCGTTTCTGATTGGCTACTGTGCGTGCTCCATAACTCGATAGAGCGCGGTAATTCCAAACGTAATGAGAAACCCGTTTTTAATCAGAGAAATAAATGTTGTTGTCCGTTGTTTTGTGTCTGATTCTGTTATAAAATAAATGGTTCGTGGTTTGGCGTGCTCCATTGACTTATGGATGCACTTGGGAAGCCTGGACCAACTCTTACGCTTTTTTCGAGCTGTCCAAACTTCCTGCGTGCATCCATAACTCGATGGAGCACGCCAAACCATGAACCATTTCTTAAATAGTTGTACGCTATACTGACCATAAATCCCTTGACGTCCAGGATTAGCAATGGATAAATCATTACAAGGACTAGCACCTATAACTAAATCAAAAGGTCCCCACTGCTCGATCTAAAATGTCAAGTAAATTAAATTATACATCATTTCGTTGAATTTGTAACCTTAGCTGATTAGCTCTCCACCCGAGCCTCACAATAGAACCACTTCACAAAAGTGTTCACCTCATAACCTAATTGTTACGAAAAAACCGTAAATTACCTGTTCACGGGTAATTTGTTCAATGTCTCCAACAATTTTCACAACATCGTTGTCTCCATGTTGAACACAAACCACCTAGGACAATGTGAAACACACGTAAAACACACGTAAAACACACGTGAAACACACGTGAAACACACGTGAAACACACGTGAAACACACGTGAAACAAGGTATAGAATATCTTGTACTTTTGCAAACGATTAGTCTTATGTCGATTTTAGTGTCAGAAAAGAGTTACTTTCACTTTTTCTCATTGTTTTAACATTTTCATTCAAAGCATACCGATTTGGGGATTTCATACATCGAATATTTAATAAAGCAAAAAAAAAAAAATGAAAAAAAAACAAAAAAAAAAATATATGTGAAGAAAAAATCCGTACCTGAATGGCTTTTTCGTCAATTTCTGAAGCAATGTACAGTTTCACTTCTATACCTAATTCTTTAAGTGCTTGTAATCCTATAAAAGTTTCAAAATATATCACATACGCCCACTATCTCTACGTAAACAAGACCTTAACGTCCTTAAAAATGCAAATACGCAGGTTCCGGTGTTCAAAAACCCAGAAGTGATTTACCTGTTGCAATGCCATCAAACAAAGACAGAACACGAATTGGTTGACGTTTCTCTGGTGGAACTGGAGGACCAAACGTTGGAGGTGGCTACAAATTTGAGGAAGAACAGTTTATGTCCAAAATGCACCAATTCCTGGGTCCTTAAGGTTTGTGTTGGGCTCAGGTTTACATGACGTGTCTGAGAATTATTCAATCCAACTTACATATTCTTGTTCTTTATCACTGGCAAACAATTCACGAAGTTGTTGCTGCCAATCATCTCGCTTCCTAAGGAGACCAACTTTGATATCTAAACAC
>JAWNZC010000335.1:1300000-1387500 GCA_035771165.1 Paragorgia papillata | reverse complement strand
AAACATAGAGATGGTGTTACATAAAAGTAAAGAGAAACTAACTGTAACTGTAAGAAAAATTTATTAATCGAAAATTAAACATTCAAAGAGCAAAAGACATAGTTCAAATATAGGCAAAAATGCAAAAGTTACTATAGACATCACTGACCCTTTAATTCTTCAAATGCATCAGGCCCACTGGGTTTAAAATCGTCTAAAGCCCAGTCTATCAAGAGTTTTGCTCGTTCGTCTTTGCTTGGCTTCTCGTTTTGTTCCGTAGCATTGCTGGTAAATTCTTTGGCACAACGGGAAACGGCAACCTAATAGAAACACTCAGAATAGTATGACTACTAATAATTGTTAGTTATCACCCTCGTCGCCTTTCTCCCCACCATCCTTCCCCTTCTTCTCTTTCTTCTCCTTCTTCTCCTTCTTCTCCTTCTTCTCCTCCTCCTCCTTCTTTTCCTCATTCTCTTCCTCCTCCTTCTTCTCCTCATTCTCTTCCTCCTCCTTCTTCTTCTCCTCCTCCTTCTTCTCATGCCCTTTCTCCTCCTCCTTCTCCTCCTCTTCCTTCTTCTCCTCATTCTCCTCCTCCTCCTTCTTCTCCTCATTCTCTTCCTCCTCCTTCTTCTTCTCCTCCTCCTCCTTCTTCTCCTCATGCTCTTTCTCCTCCTCCTTCTCCTCCTCTTCCTTCTTCTCCTCATTCTCTTCCTCCTCCTTCTTCTTCTCTTCTCCTCCTCCTTCTTCTCATGCTCTTTCTCCTCCTCCTTCTCCTCCTCTTCCTTCTTCCCCTCATTCTCTTCCTCCTTCTTCTTCTTCTCCTCCTCCTCCTTCTTCTCCTCATGCTCTTTCTCCTCCTCCTCCTTCTCCTCTTCCTTCTTCTCCTCATTCTCTTCCTCCTCCTTCTTCTCCTCATTCTTCTCCTCATTCTCTTCCTCCTCCTCCTTCTTCTCCTCCTCCTCCTCATGCTCTTTCTCCTCCTCCTTTTCCTCCTCTTCCTTCTTCTCCTCATTCTCGTCCTCCTCCTTCTTCTCCTCCTCCTTCTCCTTCTTCTCCTCCTCATTCTTCTCTTCCTCCTTCTCCTCCTACTTCTCCTCCTCCTCCGTCTCGCCTTTTTTCTTCTTCTTCTCCTCCTCCCTCTCCTCTTCCTTCTCCTCTTCCTCCTCCGTCTCGCCTTCTTTCTCCTCGTCGCTCCTCCTTCTCCTCCTCTTTGTCCTCCTCCTCCTTCTCCTTCTGCTCCTCACCCTCCTTACTTTTTCTGATCATTCTATTGCATTTGTCACCTAGTTAGGTTTTTTTCGTTTCAAATCTAATCAGGACCCTCATGAGCTCGGAGCCATAGGAGCGATGGTACACTGTGCACGCTCAGTCCATCACTACTGAGTACTGGTTATAGATAAAAACTAAAGCTCTTGCTGGTTTCATGCACCTACTGTAACCCTACATTTCAATTTAGGAAAGAAACTCACCTCTAATGCTGACAGAACTGCTCTTTTGTAAGTTCCCCGAAATTTTTGAGATAAAAACTTGGAACCAAAGTGACGAAATAAAACTATTTCATTCTTAGCAAGCTAAAAAGATCACACAATTTCGAGAATAAATAAAATAAAATAAATATTAAAATTGTGTAATTATTCATTTTCAGGAAGATTTGAAAGCACTTATGTCAACCCTCGCCCATACGACGCAAATTATTTCCTTACCTTCGAAAACTTATTATCACCATACCATTTAACCCAAACCTCGTTGGGTCGCTCCTGAGCCTGGGACTGAGGTTGAGAAGTGTTTTTGAATTTCAAGACCATGCCAGGCCACCAATCAAAACCTTTTAATTTACCCCAGATCAACTGACCAGCGGAAAACTCCTCGGAAATCTTAAAGCAACGAACGTGAAATATTTTTGTCAAAACTGACAGACAAAAAGACAGACAGACAGACGGACGGACGGACGGACGGACGGACGGACAAAGAAACAGATTTAGTGGTAATACACACTGTAGGATATCCAGGGGCGTGGCGACTTGGGGGGGGGGTAATCAAATAGTTATAATCATCAAATAGTTATATCAAATAGTTGGTCAAACGAGGAATGGCTGCTGCTGATTACCACTGTAATTGTTAAACATGTTTTCCGCTTTATTGGTTACTTTTAGATTAATATTCAGAACACTTTCAGAGTTTCAGTAACTTTTGATTGTTTCCATAAAAATAAAATGTTTCTGTCTTGTCTTGTTTTGTCCAGCTCCTAAATACCCGTTTATACATTACAAGTTTTTCGATCAATTCTCGTCTTTTTTACACTACGTCTCTGATATGAAAATTTTCATTTATCATTGCAAAAAGTTGGTCATTGTCATATGACACACCCCACCCCCCCCCCCCAAATCGTGATTCCTTCGCCACGTCTCTGAGGATATCGTAGGCTTTGCGATTTTCTCAAAAACAATTGCCGTTTACGTCATTTGCAAAAAGCTTTTACTGCACCTGTGAAGAAGATTGGAACACGACGTTCTCGTTTTTGTTGCTAGAAGATAAGTCATCAGTAGTCATCTTCTGCTTTTTGGAATCTGTATCAGATTGATGAAGATTTCCTTCAGTAATATCTGCAAAATATACAAAATTGATTAATTCTAGTAGTAAATCTAAGACCTCTATAGAGAAAACTAAACTAAACAATGACAAATTCTTACTTTCTAAATTCCTTTTATGGTTATTGTTCAAGTCAGTTGGTGACGCTACGTTATTTTCGCCTGTAATGTCGTCATATTCCAATTGTCTTCGCGCAGATACTTGGCGAAAAATCTAAAAGATTAATGTCAATGTATAAGCTGTATAATATATGAAATAAAAGTAGCCACGTTTCTCTCCGACGAAGGGCCTTCGCTCGAAACGTTAGATTCCTACGTTCTCTGTTTCGGCAGTATATCTTAACCTAAGTTACTATATTTCGATTGTTGTATAATATATGGATTTGTAATATCTCGACTTCTGATTGGTCAGCGCATGCACGCGGTCTGTAAAAATGCGTATCTGGACGACGGTCCGTCTTTTTTCGTATCCGGACCGTTGTGTTAGATGTTGATTTTGCTGGCGTGAATTTCTAAGATTTTCGCACTAATTTTGTTACAATAACTATATCGAAAACCTGAAATAACCAAATAATAAACGATTTACTAACTTCGTTTACTCGGTCTGTACGGGAAAATATTAGACCTCGATCTTTTTGGTACGAACCTCACCTGCTGCGGCTTGGTCCGTACTGTCAAGACCTGGGTCTGATGTTTTCCCCTAAGGCTCTGTAAGCAGCGGGTGTCCGGACACGCGCACTTTCTGGACTGTGGGTGTCCTACATAAGAAGGGCACCCACAATATTTTAGACATTTTGGAAACTATCTGTAACTCTTCACAAATTGTTCAGTATATTGTTCAATAATAAACGTTCTTGTCTTCTTGAAGTTGTTGTGAACTTGTGATGTTATCTTGTATGTTATGTGTATATAGTTATTAGTTATCTATTAATTCTCTGAAGGGCGTGGACCTGTTTATGGCATTCTGCGAGACGCAGGACACCCACAACTTCAAAAGCTTCCAGAGCCCCTGGTTTTCCCGTACAGACCTTGCTCTCGGTTAATAATCTTTTTCCATTGACATGCATGTACGATAAATTAAGGACATGCCTGCATGGTCTCATTAGCATTGATAAGTCATACAAAATTAAAGAGTGATTTTCTCACGCAACGACCAGAAGATATCGGACTAACGAACTTAACGCGTGAATCCGCAAATCAAAATTTTAGAGTTTCGTTCTGTTCATTATAGACAGAAAACTGTCGTGAGCAATATTAATTTAATTACTCTGGTCCCAACTCGCAAAATTGAAATACATTTTACGTTGCCCTTACCTCTCCTTCTGGCGTATTATCAGAGACTTTCTTTTTAACAATATTAAGATTGTTCTCATCAGATGTGAGAGCAGCGTCACTGGGCGGGGTCACGTCTTTCGGTTTTACAACGCGTCTATTTTGTTTGGAATTGTTTTTATAGTTCATCGCTTTAAAGACATTCTCATTCCCTTTGTTTTCAGAAGCATCTGCTCCTTCAGTTTCTTCTTTAAGTCGTTTATCTCTTCTGTTGAAAAACAAGTATTGGGGACGAACAAACGAACTTGTAATTAAACAAACAAACAAACAAACAAACAAACAAACAAACAAACAAACAAACAAACAAACAAACAAACAAACAAACGGATAGATGGACAAACAAACTGGTATAAGACTATACATGCATGCAGACGAAAGAATGAATAGACGGAAGGACAAACCTTTTGCGACTATTTTGACTAAATTGTTCACGCATCAAAAAATTTTCGGACATATTCTGGGAAAAAAATGGTAAATTATGAGTTCATAACTATCTAATCCTTTTTTATCAAATTCAATTCAACAAGTGCCTGCATTGGCAGTTCTCCAAATGTAATATAACAGTCGAACTAACCACCATCGTGAATTATAGTTTTTAAAGCAATATTTAAATTAATGGACTGAATAAATAGGATGTGCTCTAATAAATCACCTTCATTTTACCATCTCTTTGAAGAGTACATCTTCGCTGAGCAGAAATCTTAGAAAATATACAAGAAAGTTTTTTTTCTGTACTAGGGAGCAATTAAGAGTTTATTTTCAAGATAGAAGGATTTACTCAACAATCATTTATGGAGAACACTTTCTGAAAATCAGGTTTTAAAACAATTTTTTGGAGGAGGGGAGGGAGACAGACATGCTATACTTAAGCAATAAGGCATGTATTTCCTTAAAAACGGCTCTAGAGGGGGGGGGGGGGCTTTATTTGAGCAGGCACTCCTATTTAAGCTAGTGGTTACAGGACACTTGTGTCTGCAGATACATATGGCCTGTAGTCTGATTGTCACATAGATTAACTAGAGGAGTTGGGGAGCACGGGTGGCATGTGCTGTTAGGGTGCTATTTCCCACCAATAGTTAAGCTCAGTTAGACAGGGTTAGTACTTGGATAGGTGACTGTCTGGGAATAACCCTGTTCTTGAGCTTGGGACTCATGTTGGTAAAGTTTAGTTGGTCTCTCCTGTGCTTCGAGGGTTTTCACCAGAGTGGCACCCCTGCCTTAAGGGTAGTAGCCAAAAGATAGAAGAGCCTTCTGGATACCTACTGCGGTTGACCACCCAACAACTTGGGGTCACTACAACTAGGTGCAGATCCAGGAGGGTGTGTGCCCCATTTTACACATACAGTACATGGCAATATGCTACACTCTAATATATATCCATACATGCATGCATTGTGTTTAATTCTTTTTTAAACCCCACTGAAAACATTGTTCATATAAATGCTGAAAAAATTAAGTCTTGTGAAAACATACAGAATAAAGTTCCTTTTCAAAATGTGGCCACACATAATGATCTACTCCAATCTAAATCAAAAAAATTAAATCAAAATTTAATTCTATGCATAAAAATATAACACTCGACACTACATACACCTCGAGTGTGGGTGGTTTTTCAACAATCGTGGGCCATGCTATTGTAAAATTCAGCTTAAACGGTACACTCAGGAACCCCTTTGGAATTATTGAACTCAATTTAATCCAAAAAAAGTGGGGGGCCCCAGGTAACTCCCCCCCCCCCCCCACTTCCGATGCCCCCTGATTAACTTAATAACAAACAACGAGCACATACAGACTGTACAATTTAAACCTTTGGCTATACATTAACCCTTTCCCCACTGTGGTCAGCTTTTAGTATTTCACTTTGGCTAACACCAGACGATTTTACTCGTCAAAGGAAGAACTCTACTAGGGAAAGAGTTAAAATACTTTTTAGGAAAACCCACGCTGGTATTTTGTGTCTCTAATTAGTAATTATAATATATAATTAAAATACTCATTAATAATTCATGACGAAAACACAAAATAAATCAATACTGTAGCAGTGGTTGTAAATCAGATGCAGCATCGTCCTGATTTACATAAACTTTAGCTTCGATTTTCTCGGCTAAAACAGATCATATCCCCAAAATAGTTGGTGAACTTGATTACTTAGATGCATTTGTATTTTAAGAAAGATGCAGCATTCGCATCCGAGCTGTATCTGATTTACTACGATCGCTTGCAGCTCTCCTTGTAAATCAGATACAGCTTGGCTGCTCATGCTGTATCTATTACATAAACTATAATTGCTCTATAACTTGACATAAACATCAGTATTTTTGGTGTATTAACGAGCTCTAGGCTAATCTATCATCTTCGTAAATTGTAATCAATTCTTAATCTTAATTCTTATGCGCTATGTCTTAATTCTTAATGCACTATATACGTACAACTTATCATGTCACTTTAACAACATCTCATATGCAAATACTACCACTTAGGAGCACATATGACTATGAATTTGCAATTCATAGTCAGTGGCTCAATGGTTAGAGCATCTAACCGGTCATTAGAAGGTCGCAGGTTCGAACCCTGTCTGGGGTCTCAGAAATCTTTTCTGAGTAATTGAGCTTGAACGTCCACCGAACATCTGTTACATATTACACCAAGCTCGCAAACGTACCACATGCACTACATTTTGGCCAAATATATCATCATCATTACTGAGCATGATTGCTTGCCTTCAAGAACGATTTGATTGGTGGGTTGTGCGCAGTGATAACAATCAAGCCATCGATTGATTGGCTTTCACAAACACGTGGTTATTGAACCAAGCACTAGATCTCAAGGGACCGGATTTGATGGTTCATCGAACTTCAAGTGCTCAATAAGACCGCATGGTGTGCTTTTAACAAAACAAATAGAAAATCCCACCGTTTGCAAGCTCATTAAGGAAATTACTGTATTAACAATACTTATTACAATGCGCATAAACAACAAGAGCAATAGAGTTGCTGTAACAGAGACGCTAGTTCTCACGGAGTTATATGTTTTGAACTTACTCCACGAGATGCGGGTTTGCTAGATCGCTCCTTTGCCTCCTCATTCATAATTGCGAAAACGGACAGATAGCGCCTATGAAAATAAACCAGAACAATAGCCATTTAATAACACGATGCTGCATGCTAAATAAACTAAAATATGCTGATCTGTATTCTCGGAACATACCTTAGTGTGTTAAATGTCAATCGCTCACAGGATGCAGGCAAATAATGGACCGACAGCTGTGCTGGCCGCGGAGGAGTCCGGCGAGAGGGGAAATAACCGGGATTTTCCCTGAGGGTTCGCAAAAACTAGTTAGCCAATAAGAATACGAAGAAGCCAAATAGACTACGAGAAAGAAGCCAATCAGAATGCAAGAAAAAAGCCAATTAGAATACGAAAAAAGAAGCCAATTAGAGCCAATAAAATGCGAAAAAGAAGCAAATTAAAATACGAAAAAAGAAGCAAATTAAAATACGAAAAAAGAAGCCAATTAGAGCCAATAAAATGCGAAAAAGAAGCAAATTAAAATACGAAAAAAGAAGCAAATTAAAATACGAAAAAAGAAGCCAATTAGAATGAAAGAAAAAAGCAAATTAGAATACGAAAAAAGAAGCCAATTAGAGCCAATAAAATACGAAAAAGAAGCAAATTAAAATACGAAAAAAGTAGCCAATAAAAATACAAGAAAGAAGCCAATAAAAATACAAGAAAGGGAGCCAAATTGGAAGAGTTATTTCCGTTCTAAAGAACGGCGGTGAAATGGAACTTGCCGTAAATGACGTAAACGGGCCTAAATCTCACCCAGACTACGCAGAAAAGACAAGAATGCACCACAGAATGGCAAGTAAACTTTATTTTAATACGGTTACTCTGGTCATGCAAGGGTTCCGCTCGAAACGTCAATATTCGTTTCAAAAAATATCTCGGCAGTTCACCATCTTTTCACTTCTTTTCGCTCCATCCAAAACACTGCCTATTTTACACTCTACTATTTACACGCAGCACTCTACTATTTTACTACATTATTAGAATTGACTTTGTCACAAACTCCCCCCGTCCCAATTATTCTCGCGTTGCGTATTTCTCGCGCCGCGCATTAAGAAAACTCAGAGACCTGGGTACAAGATTGATCTTGTGAGCTTAAAGTGCCTATCTCACCTGTGGGGATTTTACATATTCGTAATCTTTGGGTTCTCCTGAGCAAAATTGCAATATATCTTGTCAGCCGAAAATTTCATTTTCATGGAGTTTTTCGCTGTCAAAGTTACCGGATGTGATGTCACAAGAGGCATTTTTGTGGCAAGTAACAAAAGAAAACTGATTTGGAATGCCTCTTGTGACATCACATCCGGTAACTTTGACAGCGAAAAACTCCATGAAGATGAAATTTTCGGCTGACAAGATATATTGCAATTTTGCTCAGGAGAACCCAAAGATTAGGCACTTTAAAATATAACTGGAGTTATATCTTTGACACGTTCATTGAAGCCAAACATGGTGGACACGTAGGTTTATCTGGTCAAAAGACAGCGTAGGTGACCAAAACTATACGTACTTCAGGCCTGCATGACTGCCATGTTTGGCTTCAATCTAGATCTTTGTCCAGTCGATGACTAGCAGATACAGCTAAATCAATTAAGGTTGTCCTGGCCAAAGCCAAAAGGTCAAAGCCAAGCGCGAAAAGTACGATGTGAATTACTATTTAAATAGCGAAGCACATATTTACTATATTTATAGGCTAAAATCACACAAATAAACCAAACTTGCCTCTCTGGGGATTATTAACGGGCATTTTCGCGCTTGGCTTTGACCTTTTGGCTTTGGCCAGGACAACCTTAACTGATTTAGCTGTATCACTCCAGTTAAATACAGAGCTCAGTGGGATGATTGAGTTTCAAAAATATACACTGTCAGCCAATTAGCAAGCACATTTTACAGTGTTATTTAATAACACTGTGTAGTGTTAGTCTGTATATAATTATATATATATATATAATATATAGAAAATACATTACAGGAAGTAAGAAAACTCAATCCTAATTATAAACATTTTCAAAAACAAAAAAACAACCAATAATATATTCATATCGTGTGTCTTCATTGTTCAGTATAAATCTACTCTTTTTATTATTGATATCTGGATACACCTCTCACCAGGAATGAACTGTATCGATAAATTTTTTTAACCGTTGTAACTTCACTTGAGTTTGTCGGGTTGACTCAACGATCTCGGTCTTGCTTTGTATTTGCGACTGCATGAAAACACAAGATACAGGGCAAGAGATTAGTGATGTGATGTGGTGAAGGCAAGTCTGTAGTTCTGAAGTTTGTTCTGTATTTCTCTAGTCACTACCGTCTATCGCAGTAAGAGCTATTATGAATGAGGTGCATATAAGTAATAGTGTGCCCTGTCGCGGCAATCCCCGCCGATACTCTTTAATTCTGTGAATCTCAGGCAGACAGACAGACAGACAGACAGACAGACAGACAGACAGACAGACAGGCAGGCAGGCAGGCAGGCAGGCAGGCAGGCAGGCAGACAGACAGACAGACAGACAGACAGACAGACAGACAGACAGACAGACAGACAGACAGACAGACAGACAGACAGACAGACAGACCGATACCTACCACAATTGTGCCACTTAATTCATTCACTTTCTTTTGTAATTCCAGTTCCTGTAACTTTAATTCGTGATTCCTACTCAACAGTTTTTCCCTTTCCTTGTCTTTTGCTAAGTAAAGCAAAAAATAATGTGTCAAGAACATATCATTTTGTGTTGGTGGCACAGTGGTTAGTGCACGTGTCTTTCACCTCTGCGAGCCGGGTTCGATTCCTGCATGGTGTAGTTATCTGATTAAAAACAAATTTCACCCTGGTCGCACGTGAGAAGAGTGCTTCCAGTTTGACTCTACCAAACACCACAGGTTTCCTCCGGGTACTCCGGTTTCCTCCTGTAGTAACACTGGACCAATGAGGGTGGGCCCTTACTGGACCTCTGAGGATAACAGTTTAGATATAACCGATAGGGTTATCCAGTATAAATAAGGTTAGTTTAGTTTACTCTGGTTTCCTCCTGTAGTAACACTGGACTAACGAGGGATGGTCCTTACTGGACCTCTGAGGATAACAGTTTAGACATAACTGATAGAGTTATCCAGTATAAATAAGTTTAGTTTAGTTTTTTTCTAAATAAACATTGTATAAAAATTATAATACAATATTACATCACCAACCTGCTCTATGTTTTAAATAAGAGTGAGCTATGGTAAGAGTACCAGGCCATTCTATTGGCTCCTTATTTTTGCAAGTTTCCTAAGCAAGAAACAAAAGTTGTTGAACCCATTTGACTATATTAAATCATCTTTTCTCACGTTAAGGTGGCTCGACAGTCTAAATCACAAGAAATAATCGTTTTCCCCCATAAAACGTTTTGCACATTCACAGGTCTCACATTTTAGTTCATTGCACAGCTCTAGTCGTGGTCTTGACTATTGAAATGTTTTATACCCTCAAAGTTTACCTAAGTGAAGAAATCGTGTTTCCGGTAAATGCAGAAAACCTAATTTGCATAAAATCTGTCGCTTGGCACAAACACAATTTCTCTAGATACGCAAGCGCTACAAGTATAAACTACAGAAGAAGAAGTGGGAAAGTATTTCTATTTTGACTGTAATTGGAGTTGCCATGCATGTTTACCTGACATTTAGGACACATCCACATTCCCGGCGGTATTTTTGTTAAAGGTGGAGTAAGACATTTTAAATGGTAAACCAGTATACAAGTATCACACATTAGTACTTCACCACTTTGTTGACACACAACGCAAAAATCTTCATGTTCTTCGTCCTAAAAAATACACAACAGTTGTTCGGAAACTGCAGTTGGTTTTACTTGAATGCAGAGAAGAAAACCAGAAAAGACAACAACTAGATCCCAAAGATAGTCAAAGATACTCATTCTAAAATCGGCGAATAAATCTTATTTTGCACTAGCGACTGTGCACAAACCGGTGTTAATATAACTGCTTGAAAATTAAAAATAAATTACTATATAGTAATATGTAAAACACGAGCAGCCAAACTTTATCTGATTTAAACTTTATCAATTTTTAAATATACAAATTGTTTTGGCTGAGAAAATCAAACGAAAAAGTTGATGTAAATCAGAATGATTAGAACTCTTAGTGATTTACAGACATTGATTAAATATTAATTTCTTTTGAATTTTCCTCCTGAATTATTAATGAGGTTTAGAAGAAATATACTGTTGATCTGATATCAAACATGGAGAAGTGTGTGAAGGCGAAGCCGAGGTGTTTTGATATCAGATCAACCACAGCTTTCGAGTGTATGATATAGCTTCTCAATTGAACCAGTATTTTAAGAGAAATTTGAGGTAAAAGTTTGATCACATATCCAAACTCCGTCTCGGTAATGATTTCCTTTGTTTTTATCTTATGAATTATTAATGAATTTGATAAGTAATAGATAAACACAAGTAGCTGATGTTCATCTGATGTAGGTGTAACACTCACTTTAGGAGAAGGAGAAGACGACGGTGAAAGTCCTGGTGGAGTTTTGTTATTTTTAAGAGTGTCACTATTTGGTATTTTAAAACCATTGACGGGCATAAAGACCGGCGAATTAGGTAAAGGCGATGAGGGTGATTTTAAACTACCATCACTGTTCTTGGGTGGACGACCTAAAAGAGGAAAAGAAAGACGATAGTACAGTCTATTATCAATTCGACAGCTTCTAAAAGTACAGGTATTAAGAATATAAACTGTTCAGCAAAAGGACTGCGAGACCTATAAAAAAACATGGATTAACCTCACTTTATTATATGGCACGGATTACTTCCGGTAAAATCACGCGCTGTGATTGGTTGCTGACGGGGTGAGATTTCTCCGTAACGCCCACGGGCATTATGAAAATTGTTAATGCCTTACGATTGGAAACAAACAAAAAATCCTAATAAGAAACTTTTATTGCCGAAAAACGGCGAAAATGAAATAGACGACGATGAACATTATAAAAGTAAATTCTATTATCCAGACGAGAAAGAAACAGAAGAAAATAACGCTAGTTCGGTGTTTTGACGAAGTTAAAGGAAGCGAAGACCAAGAAATACAAGATTGATTTTGAAATATAATAAACTACTTAATAACCTCGACCGTTCGGTCTTTACGGTAAAATATTAAACCTCGGTCTTGAGCGTATTTAACCTCGCTATCGCTCGGTCAATACAGCAAGACCTCGGTTTAATATTTTACCGTAAAGACCTCACTCTCGGCTATTAAGTAGTTAATATTATGTTCAAACCGTTTCCTATCTACTGTAAGTAAAACGACAAACCTCGACCTCTCTTTAATCTCAGACCTGTTGCTGACTTCTTTGGCTAAAAGAAAGATAAATTGTAAAATCTTGGATAATTCGAAAGTTTATGTATGTTCACGGGCGTATTTTGTAATTTATGATTGGGTAATTTGTACCCCGTGACAACTCTGTTACGTCGTGGCAGCGTTCAGCCATGCTTTAATGGTTGTGCTTTAATATCATTAAAGCACGATTGCCGATTTTTGAAATTCTGAAGCCATTTCGAGAAAAACAATTTTAAGATTGAAAGCTTGATTATTACCATTTCTTGAGGACAGGTAAACTGGTAGTTTAAATATTTTTATACGAATACATATGTCCTATTGTCTTTGAGACTCGTAATTTAGCGAGAAAACTAAAAAAAAAATTATTTTACCTCGGGTTCAAAAAATTGAAATGAACTATACGGTGAAAATATCGCACTTGTTCTTCGTTTTCTTTCGTGTTTTTGAGAATTAATTTCTACAAAACGAAAGAATGAATTACAAAAACAAAAACAAGGAAGGCTGCCAGCATATAAAACACAGATTTTCACTTGAAGGGTAAGACTATACTACTCATAGAAACCAGACACTTCCAAGCATATAGAAAGTAAAGTTCGGCGTGCGCATGCAGTACAGTACCTTTACATTTAGTAACAGTAATCAAACCAAGTGTTCCCAAGAAGTTAAGTTTCTATAACAAAAAACAAAAACTGCGATATTAAGAAATTTGCCAAGGTTGAAAACTGAAAATTCCTGGTGGTTTGAGAAAGTTTAGGAAAACTTGAAATTACACCCAAAAGAAAATTAAAACCTTTGTCCAATCTTATTCTCCACCTAAGTACAGAGTCGCACACCACCTAACTGTGTTTACAATCACACTTGTAATACATGTACATCTTACCTCAGTGGTATTGTCTTTGATAACCTCCTCAACAGGTCTGCTGGTCTGAATTCCCAAAGAAACCTTTGCTTTGGCTGCCTCTGGTCTGGGTAAGATTGGTTTTAACCTTGTCGTGTCAATTTTAAGACTGGGAAGTGTTTGCATACCCGTCGTTACCATGGTAGGCTTTTTAAAGATAGGTCGAACAGAAACTGGCTCTGCCTTGACATGAACAACATGGTTCTGCGAGATTTTGGTAAAAAACTTTGACGAGATGGGTGCACGCACATTGGCTACATTCTACATAAATGAAACAATTTTTTCATAATACATTAAATATTCACCAATAATCACCTCACCTTCTGTGACTAATTGGTAATTAGTAAGAAAAACTGTGTATAAATTTCTTGCTAGATTCCAGACCTCTACCGGTATTCTCTACAAGCACTTTTCACCATCACCGATAACCCATGTTCAAAAAATATTTTTCAACTTTTCAACTCCCAACTTTTCCCTTATTTAACCCATTCCTGCCAGAGCTGGCCAAAAATGCAAAAATGGGCCCTTTATTGTTTTACAAACCCTCAGAGGCAGCAATGGGTAAACCCCACTGATCTCGAAATAAAGCTGGATTAAGCATCTATTGTTTACAAAATGAAGCCGGAAGTCACCCATTACTAAGGGACCAAGTGATGGTCTTTCTAGCGTATTCTGGCACCGATATAAACATTTTGTTGAATGCGATGCTGAATCTGTGAAAGAAAATATAGTTCAATAGTCTTTTTTGGTACAGAAGACATTTTAAGAAGACATAAAGACATTTTTCAGCATGTTTGGTCCCTTAGTAATTACGGATTTCTTTCGTTTAGCGGGCTTCATTTTATGAACCAGTGGACAATAGGTTGCACTATCCAGTTTTATTTCGAGATCAGTGGTAAACCCATATCATCACATCTGCTCAAGGGCGTACCATGCAGGGGGGGGGATGTGACACCCCCCACTTTTCACTGAATTGATCAGTAAAACGTGGAGTCGGTCGGTAAAGGCTGGCATCGTTGGTATTAGCAATTGATCGGACCGGAAGTTGGGAAAAACATGTAATAGTTAGATCTGTTGGTAAACTGTTCATTGATATTAGATCATTGGTAAAATTGACTCCATCGACTGTTTAAACTTTGTCGGTTGTATAACAACCCAACATGGCCAACATGGAAGAAAATCTGTGCCCACATGTTAAAAGTTGGTAAAACTAAGACAATACACCCCCCATCCAAAATGGTCATAGTATGCCACTGCATTCTGCTGAACTACCCTATCCTTCTTAAAAATTCAAATGTGGAAAAAATGATAAATAACTGTACTTACTGAAGCATTAGGAGCTGGATTTCTTCCAACATTCATACCAATAGCCAATTGAGGCATTAATCTTGGAACAGACATAGTTTTTACAGCAGTTGGTTTTATTATGGAATTTTGAATCTGGAAACTGCTTCTTCTTGGTGCCCCCTCATAGCCTCCTACCTGCTTAAGATGATAATTAACATAGAAAGAGTTATACAATGCACATGATTTACACATAAAAAGTTGTACATTTACAAAACCTTTTAATTTTATTATATACATGTACTATAGTGTTTTATTGATGTGTTCACCACTATAATAAAATAATGAATAATAAACATGTGCAATTATTCATGATAATCTAACATTTATCAATATTATGAAATGGATTACCATACTGTACATTACAATTTATGGAGTGCATGTACATGTATATAATATCAACATATTCCTGCCTGAGCTGACTAAAAATTGCCCTTTATTATTTTACTCTGTCTAAAGGGAGAACCTGGACAGCCTAGCTA
The DNA here is from genome assembly GCA_035771165.1 of Paragorgia papillata. Classification (NCBI taxonomy): domain Eukaryota; kingdom Metazoa; phylum Cnidaria; class Anthozoa; order Scleralcyonacea; family Coralliidae; genus Paragorgia; species Paragorgia papillata. Next base: position 1,372,469 of record JAWNZC010000335.1, on the reverse strand, counting down.
GGCAGCAATTAGTCAATTGTGTACATACTGTACATGTAAATGTCCTTATAGTCAAACCAGATGTTCTCTTGCATACGACTTTGTAATATTGATATATTGCAACATTGCAAACTTTATGTAGAATTTTGCATTATCCAAAATTTGGCACTTTTTAGGGCAACCTGTTGAGGAATCATGATAAAGCGTTTACAGGTTGCTGATTGAATCCATGAATCAAAATTGCAATGTTGCGTATCAATATTGCAAAGCTGCACACAAGAGAGCATCCAGTTTGACTATAATTTATTTTCTTTTGAAATTTATAAGTAGACATTACATTATTTTAGCTTTAAAGTCAGCTTTTCCTGTAAAATAAATTGTACTGTATAAATATTTATATAGTACAAATTTGTACAAGGTACATTCAGGATACAAATTGTACTGTTATAACTAAAAAGTACCAGGTGAACAGTATTACTGTACTGTCAAACCAACAGTTACTGTACACAAGCCTTGAACTTCATCGAAGACATGTCCTCCGATAATCATCATTTGGCCGCCGATAGGGATTTTCCCCCCATAATATATATATAGGACACTTTTGTCCACCGATGGAGTTTTTTTTGGGGTTTTTTTCCCGATCAATCGAACGTATGATCGTAAGAAAATGTTCGGAAATAGAATATCCCAGCCAATGATTGAATTATTAGCGTGTAAATGTTTTGGCGGCCATTGCGGGATCAGCCCGGAAATTCAGCCTGGAAATGCAGGCACAACTGCACAACTGCGCTAACCACGTGTTCAAACACTGGCGGCCATGATTGTGCATTGACATTAAAATATGCAGAGGACATTGTTCAGTGTCGGATGAAGCAATATGCATGTCCAAGTGAAGAAGACAGTCCTATATCTATATACCAGTCACTACTAACTAATACTATAGCACATAAATGACATAATATCATGTGAATATTAGTCACTCTTTATCATGGATTTAGTCATTTCCTGACTGTATAGGATAACAGTTTTGTCCTAGCCGATAGAAAAATGTCCTTGGATAGCCTCATGGAAACTCATTATCTGAGGACATTTTGTCTTTGGATGCAAAAAGTATAATTTGAAGCCTGACTGTACACTAACTTACCATAACATGGGAAGAAAAAGTTGGTGTAAAATTTTGTTCACTTGCATTGGACTTTGGTTTGAGCTGAATATTTTGCTTTAACTGATGAACAACATGCCTCTAAAAACCAAAAATTAAAAATAAGTTACAATATAACAGTAAACTAAATGTAATTTATCAAGAAATTAAAAAGAAGTCAGCAATAATTATAGTGAAGTGGACTAGTTTAAGTACAATTTTCCAACGGTTTTTGTTGTTTTATTGCAACATGTACGGTACTGTAATAGTTGGCGGCAAAATTCACATTTATATAGACTAATAGATATACTATATATTACATATATATATATATATATATATATTATATACTATATATTTTTTAAAAATAGGTTGCGTCTTTCGCACACTGTGATTGGTCAATTACCGTGTTTATATCAGGCTATGTAAACATGGTTGTGATGTGTGACGGCACATTTCTTAGCCTTATTTCATAAAAGAAATAGAAAATGGATGCCCTGTGTTTATATAACCTGATGCAAACACTCGAGTGAGTTGGGAGAACTCGAAAGTACTTATGTAAACCCTCGCCTACAGTTCGGGTTCACATAAACTTTCGAATTCTCCAAACTCACTCTCATGTTTGCATCAGGCTATATAATCATGGGTGGCCATTTTCTATTTCTTAAATATATATTCATATATTTATATACATACAGTGGCAGATCACCACAAAGGAATATCCAAGGGCATGCTTTTCAAAAAAAAATGTTTGAATTTCCAGGTCTCGGAAATGAGATTTCCTGCATTTTGAAAGCACTTTTGAGAGTCAAAAGAATTTTTTTCCACATTTGGGGCTGCATACACACTTAACGTAGTGTGGGGACACAGCCCAATTGCAAATAGGGAGATGGTGACCCTTCAAAAACCTCTATTTATTTTCAACGACTTTCCAAGCCTGGAATGTCTTTACTGAAAATGCTGAAGAAGTCATTCCAGGAATTTCAAGAACCATAGAATAAAAATAGTGTTGATCTTCCACTTCAGAATTATTAAATAAAATACATGATTTTTGAATTAATACTTTGTTACTGAAACGGCATGTGCTAACAATGATTTACAGAGATTATCTCCAAATGTCAACAATGCAAAAATTAATATTATTCAACAAAGCTAGCTTATGTCACATGAACGTTTTGATGGAAATTTCAAAGAACACACTACAATCTTTCTAAAAGATTTATGCCCAACTTTAGTCCCTTAGTCTGCAAAAAAAAAGCATGGACCGTTCCCAATAGCAAAGCAGCTATTAAACATTTAATAAAATCACAACCGCCCACTGCAGACAGGCAGATACGTACAACGGGTGCCAAAATTATGCATTTTCGTACCTCAAGCACATCGGATTATTCGGATATTATTACAAAAGAGTAGTTTTATAGAATAGAGTTAGAACTAGGAGTTACTATTGCAAGGAAAATGCTTACTAACATGCGAAGTGGCTGAGGTGTAAAAGTGCATTTATAGCGAGAACAAAACGGAAGATTTATATGCTTTCCCTGAACAAAGCCTTTGCGGAAGAGAGAGATGATTTCCCGTGATGTTATATAGTTATCACGTCGAGAAAATGCTCTTATTCGTTCCATGATTGGCTAGAACTTCTCACGTGATTCACATTGTGTGCATGCATGACCACCCAAATCAGGTCATCCTTTCAAAGAACAACATACGGCTTAGGTTACAGCCAGACTGCCGTAATTATTGTCCAAAGATTTCTTCTTAAAACCCCCATAGAAATCCCTATTTACCTGTTTCTTGCTCAGACTCGTTAGCTCGGCTTGAAGCGATTGTACTTTTCGTTGAATTTCGACGTTCTACGAAAACAAGAACGAATTTTTGAAGAATTCGAAAAAGTTGTTCCCGAAACAATCAAGATAACAAAACAAAATTGGATCCCCCATATACCTAGTCATAAACGTATGCATACGATTAAAAACATGCTATACCAACCTGTGGGTCTTTTTTCATCTCTTGAACCAAAACCTAGTTTCAAAAATTAGAAAAAAATTCAGCACGTTTCGACAGTTATGCTTACCCGATTCTAAACCTTAACATTCTTAGAAAGTGCCATTTAAATTTCGCAAGCACAATAATTTTTGCAGACTCCGCTCTGGCCCGTCATAAATAATGCCCCTATACCTTGCCCCCAAAGCCCAATACAAAACCCATCGCCGTATAAAGCTAGAATTATTCTAAAATCGCTTTGAGCTATCACAGGAAGGCTTAAATAATCACAGATTAGCCGTGTGAAAAAGTTGGCGAGCAGATTCGAACATGCTCTCTCAAACTACAGAGTTTTAATATATAACACAAATGTCTAGCGTAATAGGCCAGTAGGGGTATGCGGATCTTTTGAAAAAATATATTTAGCGTTTATGCACAATTTATCTACCTGGTGTTGTCGAATGTGGCTTTTTAGCTGCGACTGGATTTTTTCTAAGTCCATTCTAGCGTTGATTACGCTGTTCAACGATGAGAACCCACTTGGAGCGAAATCAAGCCGTGTCTTGAATGCTGAAGCATCTTCTTTCCTCGCTCACGAAACCTCGAGTGGTCGTTTGATCTTTCACGACACACGAAAAAACGAAGATAACCCGAACTCCGATTTTGCTCGACTCTTTTCCGGAATACTCCGACTAGTTATAAGCTCAGGCTGACCATTAAAAAAGTGATGGGGGGAGGGTGAAAATTTTCCACTGTACACAATTTCTTTTTTGAATTGTCAATTGCTCGTACAGGATTATTTTTTAGTGTGTAATCCTTTGCATAACTTTTTGAAGTAGTGCTGCAGTTTTTCTAGCCAAGAGCAGGCACTACACAATTTTTTTTCTGTTTAAATTTGCCAATTCTTTTTGGTTTTTCCCCACGACTCACCCACCCCACCCCATCACTTTTATAATGTAGTTCGATCGATTTTAGTATTTTGCTGTGCATCGCTTTGCGCGGGATCAGAAAAAATGGCCAAGCGTGGAGCGACACTACAGTTGACGGATAGGAATTGGAATGAAGACGACGAACCAGAACAGGTATATTTTGTCTAGTATTGGTGTTTGTTTCCCGTCTTATTCGTTGCTCTTTTGAGTATTAAAAATACATGCGATCTATGGCGTGAGTGCTTGCAAAAATGTCAGCTTTGAACTTCACTGAGCTGTGTTTGCTAATAACACTGTATGTAATGTTTATACGTTTTGAGAGCTGACACGAGAAAGATCCAGTACTGTTGAAAGCCAGGAAACGTATTAATATATACTACAGTATTGTCGGCCAAGTCTTGTGCTAGTTTTGTTAAATAGTCACAAGAAGTGTAAATATTTGTTGTGCTCTGACACCTGTTTTGCTGTATAAATTTTAGTTTATTATTTAAATGTTCCTTAAATATTTCATGCGTTCAAAGCAACTCGGTTGATACTATGATGTTTGATCCATTTGTCATACACCATTTGTCAACTCTGCACATTCAAGGGGCTATTAAAGCAAATTAATGTTTTACTTTTACTGTTCCCAAACAGCTCACTGAAATTAGCTAGTATATAAATAAATACAGTGAAAATGTGAAATGCAGTTTTCTGAAGGGCTCAGTGAATATCCCATTCATGTTTGCTGAGTCACAATCGGAAGTCGCATAGAAAATCGGCCACTTTCATGCGGCACTTCACAGTCCACGTGCGTGCTGGCTCAAGTGAGTTGTCAGCCATGTATTGATGATGTTTACATGCAAGATATTCGTTCTATGCATGCGTAGCTAATATGGGTCAGCCCGTATTTCTCAAGCCTCGACAGCCGCCATTTCCAATCATGACTGACCGCCTGAGATGGATACAGTAACAGATGAACAGTTGGTGATTTTGGTCAGCTGGGCTAACCCAATAAGTGGGCTGGAAAATGTGGCTTGAAATGGTGGGGTATTGCTTGTTGCAGCTGGGCCTAGCTTGGTTAACTGGGATGAAATTTGTTATACTGTATATTAAATCGTTTCATTTTGGTGAAGTGGGCTGAAGAACTGTTTAACTCTTGCTGATATGTCAAACTAGGCAAGGTACAAAACTTATCACGGTTTGCTGGGTCAACCTGACTGTAATGGTCCAGCTCGGTTACAGTCATTTGCAACTCACTTTTCACCCAAATCTTCAGAAGTTCGTTCTGAAGTTCACAAGTTCGTTGGGAAGTTCAAAGTTCGTTTTGAACTACGCATTTGATTGGCTGCTAGGAACCAAGCAACCAATCAAATGCAGAGTTCAAAATGAACCACAAACTTCCAAATGAACTTCTGAAGATTTACGGTAGGTGAAAAGTGAGTTGCAAATGACTGTAAGACTGGCCCAGCCCAGTCCATGTATGGTATATACACACCCTTGAGAATTAATACATGGTTATTCCAAGGTAACACCTACCCACACCCCACCCCACCCCTACAAGTACTAACCTTGTTTGACTCAGCTTGACTTTGGATCTTGTGATTTTATATTATTTAAAGGTGCTCTCCAGTCCGTTCTGCGCATGTACAAAGCTAATGTTTACTTCTTCATTTATAAAAATATTTACTGATACCTTATTGAAGATTGTAAGTTTTTCTTGCTTCCTCTTCATTACTTGTACCCAAAACAAAACATTTTCAGAAGAAATAGAAGAAATCCGAAGAGATATCCTCACTGAATCACTTGGTTTTCTGCCATGTCGCTTCTAATGGTTTACATTTACTTCATGTAATTATCTACGAATGTCATGTTTGAGGGTCCCGATAAACAAAGATGTGGATCATGCGCAGAATGGACTGGAAAACACCTTTAATATTTACAATTAATTATTTTGCAACACTTCTCAAAAATGCTTTTTCATTCCTATACTACTCTAGGCTGGTTACTTTAAACAGGCTGATAATGAAGAAATCAATAAACGAGTGTAAGTTCTGTACTGCAATAAGAAGTAATTTTTAAATTTCTCATGACGGCCATGAGATTAACCTTGTACATTTTCAAATCATTGTAATATACTGTAATGATAATTTTTTTTAATCCTTTCTTTAAAAAATAGAATTAAAAAAGCTAAACGAAAGATTGCTGGATCTGAATTAGTAAGTAGTTACACAACCAAGTATTTCATAAAATTACTTCTTGGTTTGATTTCAATCTTGTTCCCAGAGCCCACGTTCCCCACCCGGGAAACGAGAGACTCTGGGATAATCCATTTCAAATCATTACTTATTGGCTGAATAGTGAGCATGAGTTGGTCTGAAGTGACCGGAAGTAGAATTAATAAAACCAAAATAACAAAGATGTCGGACGACAAGACTCCAGTGAAGACGTTGCCGCGATCGATATCTTCACTGTATGTGTGTAGATGCTGTAATTCGAGCTTCACCACCAACCCCATTGACTTGTTTGGGGAAAAGTCAAACAAGGAGAACATACTATCCAGATTCCGCTTGGATATTTACGCATGCGTACCTCAACTGGAATAACAAGAATCCTGTGATTTAAAACGGATTATCCCAGAGTCTCTCATTTCCTGGTGGGGAACGTGGGCTCTGGGAATGAGATTGGATTTGATTTATGTTAGTTTTCCTAGTATAGTACTGTACTTACTAAAGTTGGCAAATATTACAGTATGTTAGCAAATATTACAGTATGTTAGCAAATATGATTATAGTGCACTTTACAGTATATGTTTCAGCACTAAAAATGTGTGAAATCCTTCCTTTTTGCAAGCAATCAACCCATTTCTGTTTAAAGTCTAATTAAACTACATCTCTTTATAAAAAAACATCTATCTGTGCAGTAGGAGTATTCAAGCTTCTCTATTCAAGCTATTCAAGCTTCAAAACAATAAATCAGATTTCAGATCTGTTAGTGGTTGTACTTAATGTAGTTACAATACTACACAGAGATCTGACACAAAACATTCTTCGAACATGAACCAAAAGCACTCGTTTTTGTTGTTTTCTTTTTTAGTCAGGTGGTTTTAAAAGTTTCCAGGGATTTGGAAATCCATCAAGTACAACAACTTCAACTGTGACAACTTCAACTACTTTTACAGATTTCAAAGGCTTTGGGGATTCCTCCAAAACACCAGAAAATAAAGGTATTATAATAAACACATGTACAGCAGTGTATTGTAACTTACAGTAAGTTTGAAAGTGGAGTCCTTCATCAAAATATTACATCATGTATAATGCTAATGTACTGTGGTTATTATCTTTGCAGCAAACAACATTGAAAGCAGCAGCAATACCAATGAGGCACTGGCATCTAATTCTGGTTACCTCAAGCAACTGAAAGCATTAAACCAAAGTGTGTGTGAGTGGATTAAAAAACATGTCAGTCAAGATCCTTTTGTGGATCTATCACCGGTATTCAAAGACTACGAAAAACACCTGGAAAATATTGATAAGAAATTCTCTAACAGAAACAAGACGAGTAACCTCCAGCTTGGAGCTAACGTGACAAACAACGCTCTGTCCACAGAACAGACAAAAACTGTGAGATTTGGTGGGACTATAGGACACTCGACACCTGTGAGCCCATTAGTGATGAGTGCATCAAGAATTAATGGAGGTACAGTAACGATTGATACACTGCCTGCAGGTCAAGCTTCAATACAGGTTATTATGGCAGTTAATATTTTTAACTATTGTTTCAGGGACTAGCTCAAGCCCAGTTGTTGAAGCTACCCAAAGCAAGTCATGTGATGTGGCTAAAGCACCAGACGACACTGCAAAAACAGACAGCCAAGTTCGCAGGTACCATTTTATAACCATTCAGTTTGCTTCCTGGAGTTCTGGCAAGAAGGGTCTCATTTTTAACCCAATAAGTATAGACAGACTATCTATAATATGGTTGATTTCAATTCTTTTTCTGTTACCGTACTTTAATATCTGATCTGTCTAAAATATGCTCTTCTCTTCTCAGCTTACCAGAACAAGATGCATTCTACTCCACTCGCTGCAAGCTTTTCTTCAAACGTGCTGACTCATGGGCTGAACTTGGTGTTGGAATGTTAAGTCTAAAAACAGTGAATGACAAAACACAAGTATTGATTCGCAACGATACATCTCTCGGCAAGATTCTTCTGAACATCTATCTTGGTGCAGCCACACCTGTATCAAGATCAGGAAAAAACAATGTATTGCTCATGAGTATTCCCAACCCCCCGGTATTTACTAACAAGGGTGATGATAACACCAAGCCAGTTAGTTACCTTATTCGTGTGAAAACATTGGACAGTGCTGATGAGCTACACAGACAGATGGCGAAATCAAAGGAGTCTAGCGTATAGCGCCACACAGCAAAAGAAGTTCAGGACCCAGTTGCATAAAGCTAACATCCAACCCCAAAATATTATTTCAGGGAAATACAACTATAATGTTATAATGACTCAAACTTTGAATTTTTTCTAACTTAGGCAACAATTCCACCAAACATGTCAATAATCACTTGTTATGTGGTGAAAGTACAATGTACCTTTAGTTTTAATTTCAAGAGAATTCAAGCACAATGAATATCTTCCTTTGTACATAGACTTACTTAACTGCAGTAGATCCAGACCAATGATTTCCCTTACAATCGACTATGTATTGTCATTTTGACATGTCCAATTTAGGGCTAGCAGCTGGCTGACTCCTATTATAAATTATAAAGGCTGATTTTCATTCATGTGTTTTTATTCTGTAATTGTTAGTGTCCATAAAGCCAGAGACATCCTCGTACCCAGGCAACCTCGTACCCAGGGTCTTATCACGAGGTTGAGACATAGGGAGCTCAGCGATAAGTTGTAGCAACAATCTAAGTACCTGGAGTGGCTAAAATCACTTCAACTTCAAAAATAGTTTGAAAACATGATGGCTATTTACGGTAGATGCGTCCATTTGATAAGTACGATAAAGCATTCACAGCCAATCTGTATCTGATTTACTACGGCTCGCTCAGATACAGATCACTGCTCATCAGTGCCAGATTTAGGACTGTGGAGGCCCCTAGGCGGTCACTGACCAGCACAATATATCAATTCTATTTCTGAATGTATGCTAAGTATTAGTCTTATAACTAATTAAACTATAAACATCAAAACATGCTAGAGTTCCCACACTGAATCAGGTTTACAATAACAACTTGTCAACTCCATCCATCAATCTGTCATAATCGTCATAGTATACACTTTTAGAAGTGACCCTATATATCATCCATATATCTTTTGTCTTGTTTTTGACTCGTATTTTGGGCTCTCAAGATTTTTTTTCATTTCAACACCTATTTTTTCAACTTTCAAGATATTTTTGTGGAGGCCCCCCCCTTAAACATTTTGTGGGGGCCCCTGGGTGACTGCCCAGTCTGCCCTGTCCTAAATCCGGCACTGCTGCTCATGCTTTATCTATTACTTGTTGTGCTGTCACTGAGCGCTATAGCAACAGGCTATAGTGTCTCTGGCTCAAAAGCTGAATATACGGTTTAACCCTTTACAACTCCCACCATACCAGGCAGGATGTCTTCCCTTGAGAGTAAAATCATCTGGCATCAATAGACAGTAAAAAATAAAAAGTGCCAAATGGCACCGATGGAATGAAAAGGTTAATACATATATTTTTGCATGAATCACCCATTCATATCTGGACTATGGAGATTGCAGACAGCATTACACACTGGGGCAAAATGATGTTTTGCGAATGTGATGGGAAAGACACACCACACCATCTTGTTTGTCGATAGATAACGTCATCAGTGGTTCTATGAGAGTATAAACATGGGGTCTGGCGTCAGTGATCACCCCTGATGAAGACACTAAGTGAGTGTTAAACCTTTTTTAAGCCTTGTTCAAAATAAAATACTTTTAAGCCAGAGTAGCATAACTAAGTGTCTCATTCTGGATTCTGGTATCATGTACCTCCCCCCCCCCCCCAAATCCAGCTAATCTACTCTCTTTCTTATTGGGATGACTCTCTTCTATGATTTGTCTTTATCCTTGACAATACTATTCAAAAACTTAAGCAGAGCCTCGTGAAACTCCTTTGGTTTATCAAGATAGCATGCATGCCCTGCTCCATCCAAAATTTTCTGTATATTGTTACGAATTGCTAAATGAAGCATCTCCATCGACTTTACACCAAGTGAATTATCCCTTGAGCCTCTCATAATTAGAGTTGGGGCAGTAAAATGCTTGTAGTCCTCCTGAGAAAACCTATCAGTTGCTTCAACAGCAATAGCAACAAACCCACTGACTTTATTTGCTTGTCTTAATCCAACAATATAAGGCAATGAATATCTCCCACTTCTTGAAGGTGATACAATCACAGGTGAAACTAGCCTCACTTTCTTTATAAACTTCTCCAGGAACTTCCCCCTGGTTTTGTCTGTTTTATCAGCCAGTTTATAAGTTGACTGTCCAAAACCAGGCAAATCCATGGCTATTACACGAAAACCAAAAGCAGCCAAGATGTTCATAGTTTTTAATTCAACCCAATTGGAAGACGTGAATCTATTTCCATGTAATAAAAGGATGTCTAGTTTTGGGGCACCATTTATGGGAATGATTTCCCGGTAGAAGACAGTCAAGACACTTCCTTTGTGTTTCCATTTTAAGACATACGACCCGATCTGAGGTTTAGATGGCTTGGATGGCTCTTGGACGTCCATTTTAGATGTAGGTACTTCTGGAACTCGATTAATACGGCGACTGGTATTTCGCGAAGAACGTCCATGATCAGCTGGCAGCTTACGTTTTGAGTTCTGTTTCAATGCAGGTGGACTCGACTTGTAGCCTGTCTTCTGCTTGAATTTCTTCTCTGCTGAGAGCGAGGCTGAGAGTGACTTCCTCCCGTTTAAAAGTTTGAAGGAAACAAGTATTAAGGCTAATAAAACTACAATACATAATGTACATCTCGGTACGTTTAGTTTAGCCATCATATTGACACTGCAAGATTGAGACTGCTCATTGCTGTACAATTAAAGGTGACGTACAGTCCGTTCTGCGCATGACCGCAATGTGGTCCCCAAAACATGACATTCGTAGATAATTACATGAAGTACTCAGCAAAATGTAAACCGTTAGGAGCAACATGGCAGAAAACCAAGCGATTCGGCGAGGATATCTCCTCGGATTTCTTCTATTTCTCCTGAAAATGTTTTGTTTTGGGTACAAGTAATGAATGGGAACCAAGAAAAGCTTACAATCTTGAATAACGTATTAGTATTTTTTTCGTAAATAAAGATATAAACATTAGTTTCGTACATGCGCAGAACGGATTGTACGTCACCTTTAAACCAGCGTGATGGTTCAAGTCAGAACCGACTTCGACTGGCCGGACAGCTCGAACTCCATAACGTTTCAAGTGCATAATATTGTACTTTTATTTAATATTTACATTTTGTGTTCCAGTTTTCACGTTTAGTTATTCATTAAAAGTTGAATTATTTAAATAATTTTGTCCTTTGTTTGTTTGTTTGTTTGTTAATTATCGTCAATTTCACGTTCCGAGTGCGAGGCAGCATATGACGTCATCACAATGAAACATTCCATATTGTGATGCCTGGTCGCTCCGGAACACGAATACGTACAAGGCTATATGTAAAATGCGGACAAACAAACCGAAATCGACTCGCAAGGGATTCAAAATGAACGTTTTTCTATTGTTGGCAATTCAGAATTAATGAAATGCGGAGAAACATGCTGAAATTGACAACACTGACGTCATCTTTGCGGAGCTATACCAGAACGTAAAATTAATGATAATTTATTTCCCGCTAGAAACTGTAATTACGGCAAGATGGCGGAGGAAAGGTGTAGATTCGTGCTTCGTTCTAGTTCCTTGCATAGCCCTAGTGTTAAGCCCCGCACAGACGACCAAGTTTTCCCTGACAAGTTTTTCCTTGACAAATTTTATTTGTTCGTGTGCACGACACAAATTGACAAGTTTTTCCTCGACAAGGAGCCTTGTCCAAAAGCTGGTCATGCCAGCTTTTGAACAAGGAAATTTGTTCGTGTGTATAGTCGTCAAGGAAAACTTGACAAGATCATCTCCTAAGCTTATTACGCGATCATTACCGTCAAGGAAAACTTGTCCAACCGCACACACGAGCAATTATAACTTGTCAAGGAAAATTGTTGGCGGGAAAAACGTGTTCATCGTACACACGAGCAAGGAAAGTTACCAAGGAACTTGTCAAGAAAAACTTGGTCGTCTGTGCGGGGCTTCTTGAGTTTTAAAAGGTATTTTAGACAGTCCACGATTTTCAGGAGGGGAGAAATCTTAAACTAACTGAACTAAGCAGCTGGTCAATTAAATTACGTAAGAATACAATGGCGTATCACGTTAATTTTATAAGTTCAGAAATTCCAATTTTCAGTAATGCATATTACAATAAATGTGATTTGTCCAGATACACAAATGCTACATACAAGTGTAAAACCTTTTCAATTATCAGCAGTGACACTAGAGGTATGCAAGGACCAAGAATGAGGCACAAATGTACGCTACAAAATGATTTTAAGGGAAAAATATGATTTTTTATAACTTTTTCCTAGCCACCTTAATATATGTAATCGCAGTATATTGGGTGCATGCTATTGGCTGCAAACTTGATGTGGCTATATACATATGGTGTACAGTAAACTGCAGTCTATCCGCAGTTATCACGGTGCAGTTATCTGATTTAAATAATTCACCTTGGCCGCATGTGAGAAGAGTGCTTCCAGTTTGACTCTACCAAACACCACAGGTTTCCTCCGGGTACTCCGGTTTCCTCCTGTAGTAACACTGGACCAATGAGGGTGGGCCCTTACTGGACCTCTGAGGATAACAGTTTAGATATAACTGATAGAGTTATCCAGTATGAATAAGGTTAGTTTAGTTTAGTTTAGTTCAGTTCAGTTCAGTTCAGTTCAGTTCAGTTGAGTTGAGTTTAGTTTAGTTTAGTATTATTATTCAACATATTCATACAGGTTAACTTCTTCAGGCATAAAAAGCCTGCTATCAATGAAAAGGACCTGTATCTAAATTATGAAATCAAAACAATATATAATATATATATATAGCATAAGTTAATATAATAAATAATTGTATACTAAAACGTATGTGATTTGACTTTCCTTTTAAATGTAATATACGATTTGTCATTTCGTATTTCTTCACTAAGAGAGTTAAACAACAGTACTCCTTGGTGCAAGAAAGACTTTCTTCCAGATTCAGTCCTAGATCTCGGAACAATTAATCTAGAATTGTTACCCCTAGTGCCTTTAGTGTGACTGAAACGTTCAAATTTTACATGAGGTAAGTGCGGACCAAGCGAGTGCATCATCCTGAAAACATCAATAACAATTTGTCTATTACGTGCAGTTATTAAATCATCATGAATACTAGTTAGTTTAGTTCTAATGCTGACTAGGTCGGATTTTCATTTCAGCTTTCTTCAAGGAATAAGTGTAGCCTTTCCAGTCACTCCAGTTGACTCCCTCGCCGTCTGATGTGCCAGCGCCACCAAGATACTTACCATTCAAGTTGGATTGATGACACATTTTGTACCACCAGGCACCTTTATAGTGCACGGCGCAATTCTCAGTTGATCTCAAATCATTATCGACGTCTTTCGTGGAAAAAGGCATCCCGTTGTGGTACGCGCCCAACGAATCACCAGCATCTCCTGCAATTATACTTATTCAGTCATTAATAATTCTTGAAGAAAATTCAAAAGAAATTAATGTTTAACCCTTTCACGCATGCGCATGGCTTTCGGAGACTTCAATTCTCCCCTTCAGTGGCGTACTCAAGGGGGAGGGGGGGGCGGTCGCGCCCCCAATGGTCTCCAAGACCATTCTCGTGAAAAGTTTAAATCCGTGGAGAAACTTGTAGGGGGGAGGGGCATATGCTATAAATTACAATACTAAGGGTCTATACAAAATGCCTCCAACCTGTTTTTACATTTACGACTTGTTTATAAATAAATCTAAAGATATTCTGACGTGTATCATTCTATGTTCTGGTTTGATTTCAACAAAATTACGTAATTTATGGCTTTCAGATTACTCTTAAATACTTGCCAAAAAATAAAGGAAATAGTGTTTCCAAGACTCCGTAGAAATCCAAACTTTTCCGGGGGGCATGGATCCCCTAGGAGATCGAGGTTCTCGCCCCCTCCCCCAAATCCGAGACCCTGGCTACGCCGCTGATCCCCTTGACGAGTAAAATCGTCTGGCATTAGACACACAGATCGAGTAAAAAGATAAAGTTGTTCCACAATGCCCATGAAAGAGTTACAACCCGTGCTCCACCAGCACGGGTGGCGTGTGCTGTTAGCGCGCTGCCTCTCACCAAAAGTTAAGCCCGGTTAGACGGGGTTAGTACTTGGATGGGTGACCGCTTGGAATGACCCCGTTGTCGAGCTGGAAACTAATGTGAGTAGAGTTGTAGTTGACCTCTCCTGTGCTTCGAGGGGTTTTCGCCGGGTTCTCCGGTTTTCCTCTCTCCGCAAAACCAACACTTACATCATGGTAGTCATGTTCAATTGGGACATTTCGCTCTGTTTGACCACCAGTTGCTATAGGCAATAAAGTTATTAAATCTAAATAAATATAAATCTAAAAAAACAGTCATTTGCACAAATGTTCGGAAGTTCGTTTCGAAGTTCGCAATTTCGTTAGGAAGTTCAAATATCGTTTTGAACTACGCATTTGATTGGTTGCTTGGTTCCTAGCAGCCAATCAAATGCGTAGTTCAAAACGAACTTTGAACTTCCCAACGAACTTGCGAACATTTTGGTGAAAATTGAGTTGCAAATGACTGTAATCACTAATCAGGTGTTGTAAATCGGATTCAAGTTTGTCCTGGTTTACATAAACTTTACGATCAATTAAACTGCTTATATATTAACCCTTTCATCCCTACGGCCTCCCAATGACGAGTAAAATAGTCTGGCCTTAGCAAGAGCAAAATACTAAAGGGGAATTCAGGATTGAGAGGGTTAAAGATTGTTGATAAATCTTTAGATCTCAATTACAAACATTTAATATTAATAATTTATCATTAGATTTAGGAAGTACATGCCTACCTGAATACCCTCCAACAGATAAAGTGTAATTTTGTGCTTCGTCCGCCACTCTAAACATTTCATACTGTGCATGACGTTCTTCTCCTTCAAAATCTTTTAAATCAACTCTTAAAACATTCTGACCACTGTTGCTCAATCGATTGATCTTGTCCAGACCAAGCCAAAACTCTCCATTTAGATCACCAAAACCATTCTTATAATCATTCCATTTACGATAGAAATCAACGCTACCGTCAATTCGTCTTTGGAAGACGGTCCATCCTCCACCAGCAGTTTTCATATCACATCTTACTTCGAAATCTCCCTGACCATCAGGATCAATGGAGTAAATTCCATCTTTTCTTAATCCTTTCTTGTACAAATCTGGACAATTTTTTTCTGTACAGAAAGTGGGTTAAACATATAATTAACTTAGTTAGAAGACATGTAGAAAATATATTTCTTGCGCCTATCCGTTCGTCTGTTTGACTGGCTGTCTATATCTGTCTTTTCGTCCGTACATTCTGCCTGCCTGCCTGTCTGCCTGTCTGTCTGTCTGTCTGTCTGTCTGTCTGTCTGTCTGTCTGTCTGTCTGTCTATATATCTGTCTGTCTTATTAATCATTCAATCAATCAATCTATATGTCTGTCTATCTATATATATATATCTATCTGTCTGTCTGTCTGTCTGTGCACGTATGTATCATTACGTATGTAGTAATTTATTGATATAAAAAGCCAAGCATTCTTAATCTTAAACATTTTATTCAGGAATACATTTAATACATTCCAGTCACATCGCTTTTTATATGCCTACCTGTGCATTTCGATATAGGAACCAGATAACCTTCTTTAAGCTGTTAATTCAAATAATGTATAAGTTATTTTTTTACAAGGAGCAGTTTCATATTTAAAATAACGAGACCCGTAGTGACAATCGCGTATACCAGGGTCCTTTTTAAAAATCTAGCCCAAGATAGAAGAAACAAACAATAAGCCTTCAAAAATCAATTTAAAATACGCAGCGCTTTAACTCTTTGACATTCCTGTCCGAGGGCTTCCCCAGAGGTGAATAAAATCGTCTGGCGTTAGCCAGAATAAAATACTAAAGACCGATTCGGACAGGAAAGAGTTGGGCGATACAAACATTGTCTAAGCCGTAAAAATCAGATATTTCTTTGTGTGTTAATTTCCTCATATATACCCTTTTTAGTAAAACATTTTAGCCTTGTACATATGCATATGTTACCGCTATTCACTGACTATAATTATAACATTTGTTTGTGATTCCAACACAAGAAAAGTCTACTGATATTTGCATTGTATATATAATTTTTTAAATAGGATTTTCGAGGATTTTCTCAGAGGTACACGTAGCTGAAAAACTCTCTGGCGTTAGCGAGAATAAAATACCAGGCGAATCTGGACAGCAAAGGGTCTTTAAACTTACCTCTCTTGGTTCAAAGTAGTTAAAATTACCATCAGCAATTAGTTTTCCAGGATTAGTTCCTCTTGTGGCATTATTCAGTTGGCATTTAAACTTTTCACTTCCTTTCTCTGCTTTTCTTTCATAATTGATGGACTTGCAACGACAGTATTCCGACAAACATAAATGACCACATTCTATGGAACTGTCAACCAATTTTTCATGGTAAAGCGAGCTTTTGAGACGATATCCTAATAATGGTAAATTAATGGTAAAATCAATATAAAAAATATATTCAACAGATAAAATTGAAAATGGTTTAAGGCCTGGCCAAACGCTTTCAACATTTCATGCAACATCGTTCAACATTGTTGAACGAAACAACATCATTCAACACCATTCAACAACGTTCAACATCATTCAAGGGTGGCCAAACGCTTTCAACATGTTGAATCACGGTTGAATTCAATAATGTTGAACGATCTGTTGCATGAAATGTTGAAAGCGTTTGGCCAGGCATATTTGGTGTGGGGGCCCTTGATGTCATGATTTGACTGACATGGGCGGGGCTGCGGTGGGCTGGGGGCCCCGAGGAGTATAGCAGCTAATTAGTCGTTAGATCTGGATTGATTAGTTGTGTTTTTCGCGTCAGTTCGAAATGGTGACTCCAGCTGCGACGCAGGCTAATTGCTACCTTGGTCCTATAGGCTATAAAATAACCATAATCATTCTAACTATATATACCTTTTTCTGTAAGC
Organism: Paragorgia papillata; assembly: GCA_035771165.1. Classification (NCBI taxonomy): domain Eukaryota; kingdom Metazoa; phylum Cnidaria; class Anthozoa; order Scleralcyonacea; family Coralliidae; genus Paragorgia; species Paragorgia papillata. The sequence continues at coordinate 1,355,118 of JAWNZC010000335.1, read as the reverse complement.
ATTGTCATTTCACTTGTAATCATTGCTACCGTGTGATTGATGCAAAACAGCAAGACTATTGTCACTGAGAGCAGTTGAAAAAGAAGACGCGGTGGTGCCATGCAGAGATGAAAAGGTATCGTGTCTTTGATTAAATCTCGACAAGGTGTTAATTAAATATTTCTCAGTGTTGGTTCTCATTATTTCACTGACCTACAAAATACTGAACTGAAAACTAAAAATATGATAAAATTTAACTGGTATAATGCACAATATGCAGTATATACAGGCTTTTAGTAAACGCAAAATTTGCCTGAAAAACTCATTTAACAATCTACATATTTTGCCTATCAATAATTTCTACAAGCGGCGTCCGACTATCAATGGTCTCATAACATGTAATATATAATAATACTAATTGTTTAGTAACATTTAATTATTCATTGGCGTGGGTCAAAATAATACAGAATTTTTACTTTTATATATAAACATTATTTTTTATAGTTTAATTTATGTATAATGTATAGTCGGCGAATCATACAACGTATGATCTGTTACAACTAATCTAGCAGTCATATATCTCGTCAGTTTTGGAAGTTGCAATTCCTGCTATGCTGAGTCAAATTTTTGAATTGTTTATATATGCTAGCATTTTTGTTTATATATGATTAGCATCACTTACAAATTTTTTAATTGTCAATCATGTTAATCCAAGGACGCGTGATTTAAAGGAAGATGTAAAGACAGGCTGTCCAAAGCCGGTTTTCCACTAGGTGACTTTTTTCGCGCGAAGCGACTTTTTCTTGTCTCACGAGCTCTGAGCTGGAACTAATCAGAAATCTATTGAATTCGAACAAAATAAAGTCGCTTCGCGCGAAAAAAATCGCCTAGTCAGGAAACCGGCTTTATACATAACTATTTAAAATATTAATGAAACGATTTTCAGCAGAAGTCTTAATCGATATGCATGCATGATCAATTCTCTAGCTATTTCAACACGCCTATAGATGAAGTAATGATTCTTCCGGTCTTCGATGCTGAATTATATTTGACTTACTTGTAGTTTGAACTACCATTATACGTTATTTCACCTTTTGAGTCATGCCAGGGCTCTTTCTGACGTTGGACCGAGTAAAAAATGGGCTCCTTTGTGAGTTGACACGAATACAAAAACCTGCATGCACTAGCGTTAGCCATAGTAATAGTAGTATAGCACGTATAGTCGCCTATATACGGCTGACAATTTCACAATTAACTTAAGCAGACTATATCTTGACTGAAACATCGGCCTTTTTATAACTTTTAGTCAACCTGTACATGTTTTCTCACCTTTTTTAATAAATTACCAGTCTCGCACATCTATATATATATACTTGACAGATTATAATTTTAGATTATTAAAATTATTGTCTCTACGATTTAAATCGGTTAAATATCTTACCTTAAAGAGCACGAGGTTAGTCCTACAGTTTTGGCTTTACGTTTATGTCTTCGGTTCTTATTCTTTGAGATCACACTTCATTGTGGCGAAAAAGATTATTTGCAGGTCCCGCTGCATGGGAATAAGTAGTTTTGAATGTTTGTTCTTTATTTATTAGCGCATCTCGCTCATTAATATTCATAAAATAAATGTTTAAAATCATTGTCTATCATTAAAAATTAAAATTCAGGTTTGTCGTTGTATTAAACATATATATAGAGTGGTTATGCTTTTATTGCATTTAACATTTTTATATGTTTTCAATTAAACAAGTGACAGCATTTAATTATAACAATGAATTGCCCCAATATATATGCAGCTGATTTCATTGACAGTCTGCTGTCCGCAATCAACGTTGCCGAGTCGAAGGCATACCCCCGATCGATAAAGAGTCGCTCTTGGACTTGGCAGCTGCCATACGACACGGATGTCAGTCCACAGATCACAGCCCTAAAATCTAGGTGTTGATTTAACAGATAGAAGAACTAATCGGTGAACTCGGCGGAAAAATCCCGAAAACCAGGAGAGATCAACTACAACTCTACTCACACGAGTTCCAAGCGCGAAAACGGAGTTATTCCCTAGAATGCATGCACTATACACTTTGGTGGGATAAATATTCTTTGAGTTGCTCCTCGTTTCCATTTACTTTTGACGAGATATGGCTATTTAAACAGTACACATATCATTGAAATACTGGATGTACACCCATGCAGAGTTGGTAAAAAGCTGCGGGTATGCGGGTACCACCCGGAGGAAGGTTTACTTTAGCGAGGAAGGTTTATTAAAGTGAAAACACGTGAAACAACACATTCGGTAATCTGAGAAAGTTACAATTGATCAAGCAAGGTGTCGAGAAGAAATGCGATTTGCAGCAAAACATTGGCTAACCAACAATTATGCAGCACTGGCAGTGGCAGCAGTTACATGTGTGAGACATGTACGCTGATGTCTGCTGTGACGTCTGTATCTTCGCAGCAGCCGAGGGTAGTTAGTAGCTATTGTAGTATGCCAAAGCTTACCTAGGAAAACGTAGAAAACCAAGGTATTGTAAAAGTCACGCAGTATTTACGAACGTTGCAAAACACAAAATTATCGCTATATATTTTGAGGAAGATTATGTAATATTTAAAACCCATCCGGAGGAAGGTTGAATACTTTTTCCAACTCTGTGTACACCAGAAGGTTCTGGAGTCGTGTGAACACCTTCAAAGTGTCGTTAAATTATGACGGATTCGTGTGAACGTAACCACATTTCACCGTTATAATTTTAGATTCAAGTACTGGTATATATAGCGACGTTTGTCCTGCAATCCTGCCTCAATCTTCGCGGGAAACATGGGTCCAAAGAGAGAAAAGGAAATATATTGTAAAATTATCCAATTATTGTAAAATTATGGCCGCATTTTCATCTCAGTTCCCTTTAAAGAATAGAGGAATCCTTTCCAGGTGCTCCATACGATACCATGGCCTAGTAGTATTGGAGCAGCTCTATGGTATTGACCATTGAGGTTGGAGAAATGACAACTCTTGTACCACCACGCACCATGGTACGTCCGAGCACAATTGTCAGTTGAACTCAAATCTTGGTCTACGTCTTTTGTTGTGAAATTCTTTTGGTTATGCCAAAAGAGCGAGTTACCTGCATCACCTGTAAGTATAATAAGATATATAATGGATATATATATATAATAAGTATACGAGAAAAATTAGCCGTTCTGTATCGTGTATCCCGATACAGAACGGACACGAATTCTGTGATGACTTCTGAAACGTCTATTAACTTAGTGAAAAATACATCATGTTAAGAGCTGATAAACCTTCGAGGTAAGGTTTAATAGGCTACGATTATTAAATTAGTGATGTGAGCATGCGCTTTGATTTAGTATTAGTCCCACATTTTATATTCTAAGTGACGTGCCATGCATAAATAGCCGTTCTGATCATCAACAACTGTTTGCATCTTCATCTTGTATGAGGACGCTACCAGCGTCCCTTACTCAAGATAGTTGAATGCGAAGTGTCTGTACACTTGCTACAAAAATGATATCAGTGTCTGTAAATGTGATACAGAACTGATGTTTTATTAAACAGTTCTGTATCACATTTACAGACACTGATATCAGTTCTGTATCGGCCTATCAGGGTAAACAGACATTGATTAAACCTTAATTTCTTTTCAATTTTCCTCGTGAATTATTAATGAGTTTTAGAAATATATATGTAGTATAGTGCAACTTGAACTACCGACTGAATAACCCACTGGCGCAGGTACGCAGTATCTGAATGTTCTCTTGTTTTGGAAAACATGCATTGATTGGAAAACTAAAACACTCACCGGAATAATCTTCAGCTGTTAGTTTGTACATATCTGATTCACTCGACACAGAGAATGTGTTGTACTCCGCAAAACTTCTTTTGTTTTCAAAATCTTGAAGATCAACCCTTAAAACACTTTGACCAATCATTGACAATCGATTGATTTTATCCAATCCAAGCCAGAACTCGCCATCGAGATTGCCAAATCCGTTTTTATAATCTGCCCAGTTACGATAGAAATCAACACTTCCGTCAGTTCGTCTCTGAAAAACAGTCCAGCCAACTGTATTTGTGAAGTTACACCTTACATCAAAAGCTCCTTTACCATCTGGATTAATTTTGTAAACACCATCTTGTCTTGCTCCTTTTTTGAACCAATCAACACAACTCAGCAGTGCTATAGAAAATTAATATTTTGTTCCTGAAATTTTCACCTTTGGTCAATATGTAATATTTATCAAATTCATTAATAATTCATGAAGAAAATTCAAAAGAAATGAATGTTTAATCAGCATCTTTAACTACGGAAAAAACATTGATTAATAAAACATCAAGGTTTTATCAAAGTTAATAGGCATTATATAGTGCCTCAAATTCAGCTTTTTCCGACTGTAAATGATCTTATCTCACCTTTCCTACGACTCTTAAACAAAGTGTTCATCAAATTACGTTTGTCTAATTTGAAAGAACTCGTGAAATTGTAATAGAAGATCCTTTACAACTTTTTCATATCTTTCTGCGTTTTCAAGATATTTCAATTTGTTTGATATGTAAATGAGATGGTCTCTGACGTCAGGAGTGGGGTAAAATATTTTCATACAGAGCAAAATCACTTACATATCTAACATGAAATGTTCAGCGTCGTAAGGAGTTTTTATGTGCACAGTTTCAAATGATTTCGCTGAACAAACTTAGAGATATGACTGGTTTTGCTACATGTGAAAATATTTTACCCCACACCTGACGTCAGAGACCATCTCATTTACATATCAAACAAATTGAAATATCTTGAAAACGAAGAAAGATACGAAAAAATTGTAAAGGATCTTCTATTACAATTTTATGAGTTCTTTCAAATTAGACAAACTTAATTTTTGTTGCCACTGTCCTTTAATAAATTTTTGAAATCATTATAATTTAGCCTATCATACACTAGAGAAAATTACCGAAACACGGTTTCAGAAACAAAAGTTTCCAGTGTATGTTGAAAAGTTTCAGAAACTTCGAAAGTTTTCCTGATTAGAGCACTGTTCTATTTTTTGAAACAGGGTTCAGAAACATTTTTGTAAATGTGTTTCTGAAATTTGTTTCAGGGTATGCTGGGCTTAATGCTTAAAAGCTAAAAACTAAAAGTAAAGCTAAAACAGTTTATATTATTTTTAAATCGACGAGGGTAGAATTGATCTATGTTTACCATGCTCGCATTGGTTTCCAAAAAATCCAGAAAGACACGAACACTTCTTAGAGTTCTCAACACAGGTTCCATTATTCTTACAAGAAGAACAGTGACAGTCGAATGACTATTAGAAACAAAATACATACAATTAGTAAAACGCTAGTTTCTTGATCAGTGGTGTATACGGAAACAATAAAATGATGGTCATAGATTGGTGTACCATCTTTATCCCTCCGCCAGATGAGGTTGTTTTTTCTCTGTCTGTCTGTCTGTCTGTCTGTCTGTCTGTCTGTCTGTCTGTCTGTCTGTCTGTCTGTCTGTCTGTCTGTCTGTCTGTCTGTCTGTCTGTCTGTCTGTCTGTCTGTCTGTCTGTCTGTCACCAAGATATCTCAAAAAGTATTGGCCCAATATAATGTTCATGTACTTTTGTGGAACGTTTGGCCATAGACCAGGAACCAATCTAATTGTTATTAATGTCATTACTGATTGCACTCATTATCTTATATTATTCATGCACGCCTTTATCTGAAAAAGGAGTGACTCTCGATTCTAGAAGAATATATTATCACTCACTCTTTTTGGTTGAAGCAACATATAGTAGTCGTAGTTTTCATCAGTTTTTAAATCCTTGGGTTGTTCTGATGCTACTGTAGACAGCAATTCACAATTTTCTTTTCCGTCATACTTTGGTTTCTTTCTGTAGTTTACTGATCTGCAACATGGATCGTTTTTAATACACAAAAGAATACAATCTATTCCTGACAGAGCATGAAGTTGTCTTCTAACAGTGCCGTTCAAACGAAAACCTACAAACACAAATGAGTGTAATTTATAAGAATTTTATCATATCGTGACAAACTTTAAAAATGTTTTTTTATAAAGACAATCACCGTGGTAAATAGTGAAAGAAAAAAAACCCAGAAAGAATTAATTGAATATGTTTTATTTTGACACTTTTCAAAACTCTCGTTTTTTAACCCTTTGAAGCCTGAAGACGAGTCTTTAGTATTTTATTAATTCTGGCTGACGCCAGACGATTTTATTCAGCACAGGGAGAGCTTCAGGCCTCAAAGTGTTAAAACCTATCTCTTTAACACTTTGAAGCCCGACGATGAGTCTTTAGTATTTTATTCTGGCTAAGGCCAGACGATTTTATTCGGCACAGGGAGAGGTCCAGGCCTCAAAATGTTAAAGTGTCTGTGAAACGAAATTTCACTTCAGTTTTTTTAAGATTGTATTTGGAAGAACACCTAAGATAATGAAAAATGGCTTTTACACGCCTTTCAAATCTTATCCCATTCTTCAGTTATTATAGCTATGCAAGTTGAGCAATGACGTCAGGCGTTAAAGGATTAAACAAATCCCAATAATTATTTTATTCCATTGACAATACCCTTATAAAGCCGGTTTCCACTAGGCGATTTTTTTCGCGCGAAGCGACTTTCTTTTGTTCGAATTCAATAAATTTCTGATTAGTTCCAGCTCAGAGCTCATGAGACAAAAGAAAAAGTCGCTTCGCGCGAAAAAAGTCGCCTAGTGCATGTTTCCGGCTTAAAGCCCGTTTTCCACTAAGCGATTTTTTTCGCGCGAAGCGAATCGAAAAAATATATTCAGCAACGTGATTGGTTTGCGACAAAATTCGCCGCGAAAAAGTAGAAACAGATCCTACTTTTTCTGGCGAATAATCGCTTCGCGCGAAAAAAGTCGCCCATGAGTGGAAAACGGGCTTAATCAGTGGCAGAAACTTATTCCAACCGAATAATATACCTTTATTAGTTGCATCGTGGCAGAAACTTATTCCAAGAGAACTTTTACCATTTTGAGATTGTACATTGGAAAAATTTAACGACCAAGATAAGAGAAAAATAAACGAAAGATGAACTGCTAATCGTGCAGCAAAACACTTGGCAACAAAGATTCCAAAAATTTCTTTTGGTTTATACATCGTTGATCTTGTAATTAAATTGACGAGATCTGTAACTTTATTTTTTCCTAAATTCGCGCTCTCAGCTTTTTATCTTTGGCAAGTTAAGCCATTTCTGTAAAAACAAAACAAAAAAATAAAAATATATCTAAATCTCTCATCGTTCGAAAAAATTACAAAGTAATAAAGCTGGATTTAACTAGGCGTAAAATATCGCGCGCTCGACTTTTTTCTTTCGTCTTGTGAGTTTCTATGCATGTGGAACCAAGTAGAAAACTATTCAATTTATACAATAGAAAAATCGAGCGCGCGACATTTTACGCCTATAGTCCTTTTGTAAATACTGGATATACATATACATACATATTTAATTACGTCTTCCCACACGGGGCTTTTAATTTCAAGATCAATTTACCTATTCAATTTCAACGTGGCTCAGACCCCCTTTACACTAGAGCAAAAGTATCCGGATTCACATTGTTTTTCATCCTCATGGGAATAAAAAACAATGTGAATCCGGAAACTTTTGCTCTAGTGTAAACGGGATCTCAGTCGAAGGCATATTAAAAGCGCTCTGGCAGCCGCAATACGACACAGTTCATACCACGGGGGTTGGTTGATACGACACAGTTCAGACCACGGGGGTCGGTTGGTTTTACAGAGCGGAAGAAAACCGGAGAACCCCACGAAAACCCCTCGAAACACAGGGAAAACCAACTAAAACTCTACTCACATGAGTCCCAAGCTTGAGAACGGGGTCATTCCCAGTCGATCACCCATCCAAGTACACTATAACCCCGTCTAACTGGGTTTAACTTTAAACTGCAGCATGCAGTGAGAGGCCGCGCCATAACAGCACACGCCACCCGTGCTCCCCTAAATACGTTACATTAACGTAACAATGCTTCGCGCTCGTTGTTTAAATATACTGAGATGTGAAAAAGGGCATAAAGAATGAAAATGATGGCCCCCGTTATGTGCGAAAATTGTGTTTTCACGACTTTGTGATGCAGGGGTCTGCATTTATGCCTACAAAAGACAGGTGACCGTGGTTAACTCCCCATGCAAAGTCGCTTATATACCCCTTGTGCCCAAGTTTTGTTGACATTCACTGGTGGCCAATATGGCAATGCAAAATTAATCCGAGCCACTGGAGAGCTATATTACTCTCCAAGTTTTTTCAACTCTATCTCTATCCCTATCTCTATCTCTACATATTCATATATCAACAGTGCTGAAAGTTGTTGTCGTATAGTACGACGAAAGCTTAACTCTTTTTAATAAAGTTTTTTACAGTAACAGTGGCCGCATGTGCACATTCAGTCTTTTTAACTAAGGCGACTAACGACAACGGGTTTAACCCTTTTTCTTTATAAAAATGCGGGTCCAAAGAAAGCAAGAACTATAGTAATTTTCACGCCGTAACGACTCCACGTTGACAGCACAGAAAATAAATAATGTTTACGTTCTATAAAGATCATCACTATACAGAACACAGAACCATATAAAAACTTAACTTTTTGTTCGAAAAACCAGAAAACAAAGAGCTATACCTTTGAGTCTACTCCAAGCTTTATATACAGCAGGATCACATACCTATAGTAGAAAAAGACGGAAAAAAGTAGTGTAGTTTCCAGCTCCACACGCTCCCTCGCGTACTCAATAACTATATATGTTCGTTAGTAGTAATGCACTGTCTTAAAAGTACCCCCTACTATAGTATTTAACATCTTCACCAGCTGGTTATTTTCACCTGCTCAAAAACAAATAAACGCGGACGTTTCTTATTTTTTAGTATTATTGTTTTGAAATAATTATGTGTCTCTTATAACGTATTCTTAAAACGGACTTCTCTTAAAAAACCCAAATTAGTGAATGTCCAAAATGTTTACGTTTCAACGAGGAAACCCATCGACCGATAAAAATATTTGATAAATAAAAAATAAAAACCCCAACAAAATTCGTCAGTGTGCAGTTTTTTCTTATAATGCCTATGTAACGAAAATTAAGTCAGTCTTATTGAAAGAACACTTAAAATGATAGAATAACATCTTTTGCAGTTTTTCGTTTCCTTGCTTCGTTCTTGAGATATTTCAGTTTGTTTGATATACAAATTAAACATTTTGACGTCACATGTGCATGAGTTGTTGAAAAAAGTTATATATCTTCGCTATTATCAAACCAAAATAATTCGAGGGAAGCATGTGCGTGTGTTTCGCTCAGAACACTAAACATGTAGATTTTCAACTGATTATATTTGACAATAGCAGATATTTATAGCAGATATATGATTTCGATAACTCATTATGGACATGTGACGTCAAAATGTTTAATTTGCATATCGAACAAACTGAAATATCCGGCAAGAACGAAGCAAGGAAACGAAGAAAGTCTTTCAAATAAGACATGTAGACTTAATTTTCGTTTCATATATAGGCACTTCAAGGTCGCGGCAAAAGAACTGAACAATTTTATAATAAAGAACAAAAAACAAGCAAAGAAAAAAATATATACGAGACTTTACTTACTTGAAATGTCGAGAATGAATTTCAAAGAGCCATGCAGTATGGAAATATTAATTTTCAAGAGCTGGTGGCAACCGTTTTAATTTCAACCTTCGCGTGTTGCCAAACTAAAATTATTCTATTTATTAATTATATATCACTTAGATGCCACCTGTTTCAAAAGGTATTGAATTATTTGCAAGCAAAATTTATATATATATATTTATATATTATTACATGTGAGATCATTGGTTCCACTAGTGATCGTATACATGTAGCGCTCCTGCGCATGTGCATGGTTACGTTTGCAAGCTTGGTGTAATCATAGTTAATAGAACATATAGAGCGTTTTCACTCACGTGATCGGTGGCCCCATTGGGGTGGTGAAACAATACGAAATATTTGAATAAGAAAGAGCTAATTCCCATACCGTACACCAATATGGCCGCCATTTCATTGTTTTGGTACACCAATATTGCCGCCGTGACGTCAGATGAAAACGCTCTATACATGGTTTGGAAGCTCTATTGGCTTTCAACATGAAGCATGGTCATGTTGAACTGACAATGGAGTTCCTTATATAAGTAAATTCTATGGACACGCGACGATGAAGCAACTCACTAATTAAAAGTGTGTCCAGAAAGAAAATAATTAAATATTGTAATATTATCCAGAGATACTTCTAATATACAATCTATCAACTACTCAAAAACTATAAACTTATCTGTTGTAAACACTGATACGAGTCTCGGAAATGCCATTTCCTGAATTCTGAGGGATGATTTTTTAAGAACACCGAAGGTCATAAAATGTCATAAAAACTAGTTAAAATACAACACATTTCTGACTGTTTCGCTTTGTGTCAGAACTCATCAGCTTGTTCACTTTCAAATATAATATGGCAAATTTTGGGAGGAACTTTAAAAAGATTTTTTGTGCCATTTTATTTAAAAATAATTTCAGGTTAACATAATAATTTAAGTAAATCTAAGTTGTTAATTAAGGGCTAAAACTTACTTTCCGTTTGTTTATTTTTTATTCCTTGCTTATTTGTTTGTATTAAATTTAAGAAAAAGAGACTTTTCCTGGGGGGGCAAAAATTGATTCGTGGGGGGGCACAAGGGAGGACTGGGGGGGGCAAATGCCCCCCCAGCTTATATTTGGGCCCGCAGTAATTGGCTTTTGCTGTTGCGGTGTCCCTGCCAAAACTGTTTTCGTTCTGTATAATTATGTTTGTAATTGTAATGTGTAACTGGCAAAGCTAATAAAATAAAATTAAAAAAAAATATGTTAAAAAAGGCCCTGGTTCGTCCGTCCTTCCCTCCCCCCTCCCTCTCTCCCCTCCATCCCATCCTTCCACACACGAACAGTAATAACTGAAAGAAGTAACTAACCCACGCGCAAATTATTTAATTAGAATTTACATTGAAATTGTTAATTTTTCAATAATACAGAAATATTTCACCAGATAAATACACGTTTCCAAGGAGACCATGTCCGCCATTACTCCGGAAGATCGATCACTAAATCGTCATCGCCCTCGTATATGTTACTATGGTAACCGTGTGACTCCGTGGAACCTTCTTCATTCTCACTAAAAAAAGGGAAAGGAACGCGGTTTAGAGTGGAATAGACGATGGCGTTATTATAGAACGCAGACAGAGATAAGAAACATAAACATGAAAACTAAAACTTTGCCGTGCGTAGACAAAACGGACCTTCGCCTTTCTGGTCTACAACTTTAACATAAGCGAAATTCGAGTGATGATTCGGCGTTTGAAAACAAACAAACTAAACTAACTAACCTTGTAACCTATACACATTAATTATATATCCGATATCTTAAACAGTCCGGCCGTTTATCCGCTTGTAGCTAACCCAACGAAAATATAGTTACGAGATTGTCCGCCATATATGTGTAAGTGTCTCATTTTAAAATCAGTTGGAACCAATTAGCTTAATAGAATACGATCTTGTTTACAAATAAAGTTGAAGCCACTGACTGACTGACTGACTGACTGACTGACTGACTGACTGACTGACTGACTGACTGACTGACTGACTGACTGACTGACTGACTAACTGGCTGACTTCATTCCTTCCTTCCTTCCTCCCTCCCTCCCTCCTTCCTTCCCTCCCTCCCTCCCTCCCTCCCTCCCTCCCTCCCTCCCTCCCTCCCTCCCTCCCTCCCTCCCTCCCTCCCTCCCTCCCTCCCTCCCTCCCTCCCTCCCTCCCTCCCTCCCTCCCTCCCTCCCTCCCTCCCTCCCTCCCTTCCTTCCTTCCCTTCCTGCCTGCCTGCCTGCCTGCCTGCCTGCCTGCCTGCCTGCCTGCCTTCCTTCCTTCCTTCCTGCCTCAAATAAGCACGATGTTTTCCCATGGTGCACCATGGGAAACTGTAGCTCTACAGTGGACTACCATGTTACGATTTCCATCATCTATTGTCACTGTATTTAAACCAGGCAAGGCTAACTGCTCATAATATCACTTAAACTACATCTCACATATACAAACGCTACCACTTAGGAGCACACGGAACTATAGATTCGCAACCTTGCCGCCAGAACCTCAATGGCTCGATGATTAGACCTTCTAACCGGTCATTAGAAGGTTGTAAGTTCGACCCCTGTGCAACACACGACAACATGCATAACAACAATCAATTGAAGCATCGATAGTCCCGTACGTCAAAAGGTATTGTTCACGAGAGCCGAAATTTCTCTAAAACCGAACTAGCCATGGCAAACTTTGTCACGAGTGACGAGCATGCGCACAAATGTTAATTTTGAAAAAATTCGTGAACAAAATCAAAGGGGATTCAATATGGCGTCGAATTGTAGAGGCTAATTCGCGGTTGAATAGTTTACGGCTCTGTTTGCATATTCATGATGATAGAAAGTGGAAACTCACATCGTCACTGTCATCTTCACTGTCATCTAAGTCGTTTTCCTCTTCTCTTCGTTCCAATATCATTTCGCTGTCCTCGAGAATGCAACCAAACTCTTCACGTTCCGCCATTTTGTTGCCCCGCGCCCGCGCAAGATAATCTGATAGCAAGCGGTAATTAGGTGACAGAGAGCCTTTAATAGCGCAATGACTATACAGCAGATTCTCTTGAAATTTCCTGCGAGTGCTTCTACGATGCTCCTCTGCTCATTGAAACATTAAAACAACAAAAATGCCAACGAATTTCTGACTTCTAGACACTACAAACAAATACCTCGTTGGTTCGTCGTCTTCCATGCTAAACACATCTTGAGGTAGTTCAGCGGATGCTTGTGGAAGTTCTTTGGACTCTTGATTTCTTAACAGATGCAGGTCTGTCAGCCGTGCCTTAGAATAAACCATTTGTATATATTGTTATATTTATATCAGGCGCAATGCAAGCGTCAAGCGTGTAATCTACACTGCGAATGTCAAAATATTTGTTTCCAAAAAGAGATTACTTGAGAAAAATTTTCATGAATTCTTACACTGATAAAGTCAACCGAAAAATTTCGGCTGACTCGAGCGGGATTTGAACTCGCACCTTTGGGATTCCGATCCGCCGCTCTACCTGTTGAGCTATCTCGCCTTGAATCCCTGTGCGGCTCGATAGCTCAACAGGTAGAGTGGCGGACAGGAATCCCCAAGGTGCGAGTTCAAATCCCGCTCGAGTCAGCCGAAATTTTTCGGTTGAATTTAGCAGTGTAAGAAATCATGAAAATTTTCCTCATGTTTCTCTGAGAATGATTCTGTAAAAGAGATACTTGCATGCTATTAGATTTTTGTCTTACCTATATTTCTTGTCTTAATAACAATAGCTTCCCGCTCTTTTTTGGGGGAGGACCTCGCGCAGGCGCAAAACGTTTAAAACGGTATATTTACTGTTGTATTAGACTTAAGTTTGAGGCATTAAGCCCAGCATACATGCACTGAAACAAGTTTCCGAAACACATTTTTGAAAAAGTTTCCAAAACTTGTTTCAAAAAATAGAACAGTGTTCTAATCAGGGAAACTTGGTTTCTGAAACGAAGTTTCGGGAACTTTTCAACATACACTGGAAACTTTTGTTTTGGAAACCGTGTTTCGGTAACTTGTTTCGGAAATTTTCTCTAGTGTATGCCTGGATTTATACGCTACCTGATTTATCACATCTGCATCACGTTGTTCGGTTGGTCGTGGAATTAACTGCTTCGGTTTCCCTGAATTGTCTGCAATAGAAAAAATATAGTACACAGATATAAACTACCACCCGTGTAGCAATTACGTATATGCCTGTATTCTAAAAGCTCATTCTAACCATTCAGTTGTAGTGAGGGTGACTGGAGACTCATTAGGGACCTTTAGCAAAGACAACGGGAACGTCAGTGACGACGTCCTTCAATTCATACAATGTAAAACCCAAAATATCATGAATTCATGCATCGTCCTCGTTGTACATGTTACCTCAACGAAAGAATCTTAGCGTACGCAGAACGACGTATTATACACATGCAGTGAAAGTTGTGGTTGGGCGAGTTTGACGTTAACTATTTTTTCAAACACCACCTTTCAAAGATTTTAGACAAAGCTAGAATGAAGCGAGCAATCTGAATTACGACATTTAAAAGAAATCATGCATCACTGACACGGAATTTCTTGGGCTTGATGTATATCTTTCGACCTTCAAAAAGCTTTAGGGCCTAAAAGATACTGTCCGCTATATACGTTAACGTCAAATTCACCCAACAGCTTTCACTATTCAATGTGTCAAGGTCGTCCTCAATACGTGAAGATGCATCAGTTGACGTTGTATGCACAACGAGGACGGTGCAGGGATTACTCTTGGGACTTCAAATTGTTCATTGTCTTTGTTTTAGATGTAAATTTCTTTTGTACGAAGGACGTTATCACGACGTTCCCGTTGTGTTTGCTAAAGGTCTCTATTGAGTGTTGAGTTGCACTAATTGAGTGTGATGAGTGAGCTTTTAAAATACAGGCGATAGACCCTTTTAATAAATATAGAATACGTAATACAAGCATCAAGAATTTCAGTTTCCGGCCCAATTATGATGCACTATGGGATAGAATCAAAGGTCAAGTGAGCACCAATTAAGTCAGTGCCATTGTTGTGGCTCATGAATATTCTTTGTTAACAATGGCACCGACTTAATTGGTGCTCACTTGACCTTTGATTCTATCCCATAGTGCATTATAATTGGGCCGGAAACTGAAATTCTTGATGCTTGTATTTTCATACTTTTCATTCTTTTCAATTTTCTTTTGAATTCTTTTCAATTTCGTTTATTGTCTTAGCTTTTGTATATTTTCAATAGAATCCAAAAGGCCAAAAATGACGTCAATGGCAGAAAATGACTAGCCTGGTACCCTGGCCCAATCAAAGAATATGGGCCAGGTAACCACTAAAGACTTCTGCTTTCCTATTGGTTAAAATTTTGCACGTTTTTATTGGCTATGAGTAAAATTGCAATCGTCATAAGTGGATTTAGCCCTGATGACGCGAGAATGTAATTAGTGGTTACCTGGTCCATATTTCTTTTGAAATTGGGCCAGGGTACCAAAAATGACGTACTCTGCATCATTGAAAGGCGCTGTACAAACATTTTATAGACTCCTTTAACGACATGTAATTGGCCATTTCCCAAAAGAGTTGAAGACTGGTGACGGGTTAGGAACGCTAGGGTACTTGGGATTGTTTGGAGGGACAGATTTCATGCTTGGTAGCGTAAGCACAATGAAACTGTCACTCCAAACGATCCCAAGAACACCAGCGCTCAATGCTCTTTACCAGTCTTCAACTCTTTTGAGAACTGGCCAATTACTTTGTTTAGATATCCTGATGACAGTTCTATGTGCGGGGCAGTAACCAGACTTTGATCTTTTACTAATGTACTTCACACACTGATTATCCTAAACAAAAACATAAACAATAAAGCCTTCAACTGTCTTCTCATCTGAACTAGAAAAACATTTTATGAAAAACATTAATAATAATTCATGAATTAAGAAAATCCGAAATATTTCATGATCAGTATTTAGAAATCGTAGGAAGATTACGATCAAATTTAAAGGGTATTGGCAATTTTTACAATTTGTCCGTATCTGTTTTGATTTTGGAAATATTTCAACCAAAGACAGCGTGCTGTCCGCCATCTTGGAATTATTTTCGATATGCATGTGACATCATAAACAGGGTAAAGTGAATTTTTTATCTTGCCAACCTTATGACATTATTAGCTAGAAACTCGATTTTGTTGCGCTATTTCCATTTTAAATTGACCCACAACATTTAAAAAGCCTTCCGTGGAAATTTGGTCACCCACGGAGTAGTTTCATCAGGTTTACCGCGCTTGTGACAAGATGGCGGACAAGCACGCTGTCTTTGGTCGAAATATTTCAAAACATAAGAAAGATAGAGAAAAATTGTAAAAGGTCTTCTTATACCATTTGGCGAGTTCTTTCAAATGAGACAAACTTAATTTTTATTGCCAATACCCTTTAACAAACTTTTAGGACAATTTCATCAATTTTTTTTCCATTTTTCCCTGACACTGTGCAATTAATTTTACTTACATTGTCTATATATTTACATCTCACTTGATTACTGTGGTCTGCTGTCTGTAAACCAAAAAATATACAAACCTCATAAGCAGTGCTGTGAGTAACTTCATTACAAGTAACTAGTTACAGTAACTAGTTACATTTTTAAGTAACTGTAACTGAAACTAGTTACTTTTTCTGAAGAAGTAACTGTAACTATAACTAGTTACTTTTTGAAGAAGTAACTATAACTAGTTACTTTTTTAAAGAACTGTAACTAGTTACAATATTTGGTTCAAAAATGTGACTAGTATAGTTACTGATGTTCAGTTGAGGATGTCATTCTTTCTTGATCAAAAATGGTTTTGATATAATAATAAAGATACATTATGTACACATTTGACTATTTCTGCTTAGTGACAACTATATTTAGCTGTAAAAACATAATTATGGTACTGGCATCTAAAAACCAGTAATTTCTTTGTTGATTCTAGTAACATGGACAAATGTAACTTTGTAACTAGTTACAAAATATTTGTAGTTACTTTGTAACTGTAACTAGTTACTTTCTTTTCATTGTAACTTTTATTGGTAACTAGTTACTTTTCTAACGATGTAACTGTAACTGAAACTAGTTACAAAAATTATGTAACTTTTACAGCACTGATAAAAACATGACCATACTGTTTCTTGGGACGAAGTTGATTGCAATGCAAGATCAGCATGTGAAGTACCACCAGAAGCTTGCTTTTTTGTTCTAAACAAAAATAATTTTCCAAATCATACTAGTCTAACACATGATCACCTTGTGAGCTCTCTGGCACAACTTAATTCTTATTCTAAAATGAAGATGATTAAAGGGCATTGGCAATAAAAATTAAATTTGTCCCATTTGAAAGAACTTGTCAAATGGTATAAGAAGACCTTTTGTAATTTTTCTGTATCTTTCTTGTGTTTTGAAATATTTCGACCAAAGACAGCGTGCTGTCCGCCATCTTGTTGTAATATTGGGTCTAATTAACTAGGAAATTGGTGACATCACAAGCAGGGTAAACCTGATGAAACTACTCCGTGGATGACCAAATTTCCACGGAAGGCTTTTTAAATGTTGTGGTCAATTTAAAATGGAAATAGCGCAACAAAATCGAGTTTCTAGCTCATAATGTCATAAGGTCGGCAAGATAAACATTTCACTTTACCCTGGTTATGATGTCACATGCATATCGAAAATAATTCCAAGATGGCAGACAGCACGCTGAGTTTGGTCGAAATATTTCCAAAACCAAAACAGATACGGAAAAATTGTAAAAGGTCTTCATATACCATTTGACAAGTTCTTTCAAATGAGACAAACTTAATTTTTATTGCCAACACTGTACCCTTTAACTACAAACATTAAAAAGCTGCTAGAAGAAGATGGTTAATTTACCTCTTCTCTTTTGGGCCACTATCAGCGACAATTTTCTGAGGCAGACAATGTAAAAAATGCAAAAAATGTAAAATATTTTATATATTAATCTAGTCTAAAAAAATCTATTAGTAGCAAAATCAAATATTTAGGGTTCACTATAGTTTATTGGTTAAAAAAATTAAGAGAACCAAGAAAAAAAATTTAAATGTGCTAACTTTACGTAGCTCATCATCACTTGAGGATACTGCTGTTTCTTCATCATCTAAACAAGAAGCACAATTTAACAAAAAAATACAGTCTAAATATATTTATAACATAGCTTTGATATAGCAACATTTTTGATTGGCTGTCGTGCGTGCTCCATAACTCGATGGAGCACAGCAAAAAAGTGCGGGAAAAAGTTTCAAAACAAAACTGAGTTTTAAATTGACCTTTTATATTATCAAAATACCGAGTCATTTAATTTTATTGAGTAATAAAGAACAACGACCCAGAAGACATAAACTGGGTCTGGGTAACTGAGTTTAAACTGTCCTTTTGGTTGGACTTTAGTGAACAAAAAAGACTTGGCTAGGAAAGTAGAAAAACACAACAACCAAAATGATTTGCTGGCTTGTGAAAGGATTTAATGCTATGTTATAAAAGAAATGGCTCATGGTTTAGCATGCTCCATCGAGTTATGGATGCACTTGGGAAATTGGGAGAGCACTCAAAAATCTAGAGTTGGTTGAGGCGTACGATTTTTTTGTGCTCTCCCAATTTCCCGCATGCATCCATAACTCAATGGAGCACGCTAAACCATGAACCATTTCTTAATCATAACATAGATGTAATACAACAGTGTTTCTGATTGGCTACTGTGCTTGCTCCATATCTCAATGGAGCACAGCAATTTCAAACGTAATGAAACTCATTTTTAATCAGTGAAATAAATATTGTTTCCCATTGTGTTGTGTCTGGTTCTCTGTTATAAAAGAAATGGTTCATGATTTGGCGTGCTCCATTGAGTTATGGACGAACTTGGGAAGTTGGAAGAGCACTAAAAAATCTAGAGTCGTTCTCGGCTATTGCCTCGGCCAACTCTTATGCTTTTTCCATGCTCTCCCAACTTCCCGCGTACACCAAACCATGAACCATTTCTTAGTTCTCATGTATGGTATACAGTACTGTATAAGTGACCACACAGGAAGAACTTTACTCTGATTCCCAAGCTTGAGAAATGTGTGAAACAACAGCAATACACTGTTAAATAGTCATACCAGATGAAAAATAATCAAGTCCATCTACTTGTAAAAGCTGATCAAGGAGAAAACTAGAATAACAAGAAGAAAACTCACTTTTAATAATTGAAAAAACCTTTAACCAACTAGGTATTGAACCATTTGACAATTAAGGGTCTCCCTCCAACAGGAAAGTCATCTGAGTAATGGTATGCTCTGCTTATTGAAGTTAAGATCTTTGTACCTTTTGTCTTTTGAAACTCGTAACAGTTTTCGTTGAGACCTTCTTAATTCTTCTTGAAAACTTTCTTGTTCCTAAGAAGAAAACAAAGAAAGAAAAAGTAAATAAATAAATATATAAATAAATAAATAGACACAGACAGACAGACAGTTACAGGCAGACACAGACAGACAGACAGACATACATACAGACAGACAGACAGACAGACAGACAGACAGACAGACAGACAGACAGACAGACAGACAGACAGACACACACACACACACACACACACAGACAGACACAGACAGACACAGACAGACAGACAGACAGACAGACAGACAGACAGACAGACAGACAGACAGACAGACAGACAGACAGACAGACAGACACACACACACACACACACAGACAGACACAGACAGACACAGACAGACAGACAGACAGACAGACAGACAGACAGACAGACAGACAGACAGACAGACACAGACAGACAGACAGACAGACAGACACAGACAGACAGAGACAGACAGACAGACAGACAGACAGACAGACAGACAGACAAACAAACAAACAAACAAACAAACAAACAAACAAACAAACAAACAAACAAACAAACAAACACACACACACACACACACACATAGACAGACACACACAGAATAAAATAATTAAATAATAAATACCATCTTTTGATAATACAGAGAGTAAGAATCAGATATTATTATAAATATACAATACTTCTTTTAATAGTATGTACAAACTTACATATAACAGAAACTTTAGTTTTCTCTTTAGTGTTCTGTATTTTTTCTTATACCCCAAGGCATCACCACATGCTGAATGGTTTCCTATTATAGAACAAGAACTTCCTAGATATCGCATTACAGGTAGAACTAATCCAAATATTATTGGGTTTCATAATTTCATTCATTCGTTCGTAAAACAAGCCGAGAATACAGTGCTTAAAATATCACTCAGAAACCCCAAAGCTTATTGAATAGCACGAGATTAAATGTGTGAATGATTCACTGTGCGATAAATAAAGTTTTCTAGTGTATCTGGGAAAGAAAAAGGCGAAAAACTTACCAGAAGATAGCGCAACAGATGGCATGCTTCCATCCGCCATTGATGGCACCACGCGGTGAAAGAAACTGGGTACGAGTAATAACCTTAGTACTTCAAGTAACTAAATTATTATAGTTTTTAAAGGTGACGTACAGTCCGTTCTGTGCATGTACGAAACTAATGTTTACATCTTTATTTACGAAAATAATACTAATACCTTATTCAAGATTGTAAGCTTCTCTTGCTTCCCATTCATTACTTATACCCAAAACAAAACATTTTCAGGAGAAATAGACGAAATCCGAGGAGATATCCTCGCCGAATCGCTTGGTTTTCTGCCATGTTGTTCCTATTAATTTTTCTTTAATAAAAAAGAAAACAAAAAACCCATTTGCTTTGTTGAACGGCAAAACTTTGAAGTTGTCCTTAACATCGGCCGTTTTGGGAATGTACGAAACGTTTATTGCATATTAAATCAATACTAAGTTAAATATCTTACAGTGAAAATATAGAAAAAATGTGAAAAGTTAGTATGACTAATTTCAACAATGTTTTCACAGATAGTACATACAGTTAGTTTGAAACTTAATTTGTTTACTTTATAATACATTGTCACACTTTAACAATAATTAATATCTCGTTAAAACATGACGATTGTATTTAAGACTAAAGTGGCAGCCATATATCTTTGTCCTTTGAAGTTTGAATGCCAAGAAGCTGATTGACTGAAACTGTCACTAATGCACTGATATTAATATTAAAATTTCAATGCCCTGAAAATTAATTTACTTTCTTCAAGTTTGATATTTTGGTAGGATATTTTGATTCAACCCTTCCATTCCCATTTGGCATTTTTTACTCTGTCTAACGACAGATGATTTTATTCGTCAAGGGAACTGACCTGACATCACGGGTAGGAGTTAAAGGTTAAAATCATGCATGCAGCTGTGCAATAAAAGGTTTATTCCCAGCACAATATCAAACTTGAATGAAGACTGTTACAAGACTGAGTATCTAGTAATTAATAATCATATAGATCTTCAGCTGCGTGTATGATAATAACTATCACAAATGAATATTGTTATTTATTTATTTATGTATCTACATAAATTTTCATTTGACATTTTAGGTTTTTTTCCTATCAGCAATGCATAAAAAGAAATTATAGAATTAATATATATATATATATATATGTTGAAAAATGTTCGATTAGCGGTGTTGTTGTCAGTAGTTCAATTCACAATCCACAGTTCACAGTGAACTTTACTGACTTACTGTTTCATGGCTTGACGCGGTATAATTATTTAGCTCAATCGATATTCTGTTGGGAATAAAGTTTATATGTGCACATGTGATGACAAGTTATTAATATATATAAGAATACTGCACTAATTTTCAAAAGATACATTAATCAAAATTTGACATTAAATCTATTTGTAGACTAGATTACATCAACTATATATTGGCCAGTTTATACTTGTCTTAAGATTTGCAATGGACACAATAGGGCCATTGTATACGGCAGCCGATAAGAGCGGCAGTTTACACCAAGTGTATAATATTACGGTTATTGCGCAGGTGTATTTTCACTTTATATTGGACAAGCATCTGTATGTTATTTCAGTACTCTTGGCTGATAATTAAGAACATTTGCTATCTCTGTCCTTGTAGAAATCACGAAGGTAAGAAGCTAGTTGTGACAGATCCTTTCAGTGTGTTTAATTTACCTAGTTAAGGGGCTGTTTACATGGAAGGCAGGACGGTACGTTTGCCAGAACGTATACTACTTTATTTTGTTTTAAGTGGTTGCCGGGACGTTTTTTATCCCGTCCCGCGCCTAACTGGGATCCAGGATTGAGAGCCGGACAATTTTCGCCATATAAATGCTCTGTCCTGCCTAACTTGCCAGGACGATATGACGGATACCGTTTCGAGTATTTATTTTGATTCTTAAGCTGTTTATTCGATACAAATGAGTGATAACGGCTAATGGAGGATAGCAGCTCTTCATAAATTATAATACGTCAAATTCTATTTATTTCTCTGTTATTCTGTGGTTTTACAACTTTCTATAGCTGTGTTGTGAAACGACGTCCCGGTTAAATTCGGATGAAAAACGTTCCGTCCCGCTTACTAATTGTCCCGTCCTGGCTCCCGTGTTTGCGTTCTAGTGACACAGTGCATTTAAAATATAATATTTTATATTTAAAATATAATATAAATAATTTTCTGTATTAGATTGGTTGAATAATTTTGTCATTTTATCTTATTTTCTAGAATAATAAAATGGCCAGAATAAGCAAAGAATATTTCAGTTCATCACGGTTTTTTCTGCATAATCTTTTTACGCTGGCCTTCTTGCTTTTTCTTATTAATTATACTAAGGCGTCGATTATGAGTGAAATGCTAATGGTTTCAGAAAAAGGTATCGTCTTTATATTTTGGAAATAAAATATACTAACTAGCTTAAGACTAACTTCCTTATAATGGCCAGTACTTTTAATAAGTAGACAAAAAGCAACTGTGGTCTGTGGCCAGTAAAGGGTTAATCAATCTAATTCTAGCTTCGTTATAAAGTAAAGTCTATTTTAAGTTGCGTATATAATATGCATTATTATATGGCTTTGTAATATCCTGAGTTCTGATTGGTCAACGCACGGTCCGTAAAAATGCGTATCCGGACCACGGTCCGTCTTTTTCCGTATCCGGACCGCTGTCCCGGATGTTGATTTTACTCGCGTGAATTTCTAAGGTTTTCACACTAAGTTTGATACAATAATTATCGAAAAACTTGAAATAGCCATATAATAAACGCTTTATTAACCTCGTTTACTCGGTCTGTACGGGAAAATATCAGACCTCGGTCTTTTTTGTACGAACCTCGCCTGCGGCTCGGTCCGTACTGTCAATAATAGTTAATAATCTCTTATAATTTCCTCTTAAATTTATCTGACGACTAGGACATCGCCTGAAAAATTCTTGTTACCGTGAAGAATATGTTGATAATTCAATGGAATGTGCTCATTTATGTTTATCGGAAAACTGCCGTTGCCAGTCTCTGAATTATGAAAATAAAGAAGCAAGGAATAACCAAGAAAAGCTTAAATGCCAACTAAACAGCGAAACTAAAGCATCTAATCCTGAACAATTTATTGCAGATCCTGATTTTGTCTATATTGAACCAAAAAAAGTAAGTTTTAAAAATTGACTTTGATGAATGTTCAGTTCTTAAGCTTTGATTACGAGAACGCAAGTCATCGCAAGTTGGCAGTCAGAATTTCTGTGGCGGTCGTTTGAACACCCAAATTAACAAAATAAAGGTTTCATGAGTGTTTTAAACAAGTTTTAACTTTGTCACGGTACATGATATTTTCGGGAAACTATTCAGAGCGGCTGACTGAGATAGCGTGACTGCCAACTTGCGATGACTTGCGTTCTCGTTTGATTAGAGCCTTAAGCCTGGTTTCCATATAGCCATAAAGGCCTGGCCAAACGCTTTCAACATTAAATTTCATTCAACATCGTTCAATATTGTTGAATTCAACATGTCGAAAGCGTTTGGCCACCCCTGTTGAATGATGTTGAACGTTGTTGAATGCATGGTGTTGAATGATGTTGAACGAAATTTGAACATGTTCAAATTTTCGTTCAACATTTCTATTGTTCTCAAAATGTTGAAAGGTGTTGAACGCATTTGGCCACATTTCATTCAACTTTTTTGAACAGAGACATGCGTCATGCGGGATATTGTCGATTCCAGCTTTTCTGGTAGCCCACGTTCAATTAATTGTCATTCATGAATGTTGAACGATGTTGAATTCATTTGGCCACTCGTGCTTTCAACATTATTCAACATCGTTCAACAATGTTGAATGATGTTGAATGCGATGTTGAAAGCGTTTGGCAAGAGCCGGCGGCATGGCTGTGGCAAGGGGCGATGGTCCAATCATAGACAGTGTTGAATTAGCCAGCAATAAAAAGCTGTATGCGATTGGACCATCGCCCCTTGCCGCAGCCATGCCGCCGGCTCTTACGACTATATGGAAACCAGGCTTAAACCATTTTTTCGGAATAAAATGGTCTAGTGTTAGCCAAAATAGAATTATAAATAAATTTATGCAACAAATAAAGTTAATATTAACAATTAAAAAATAAAATTATACCTACAAATAAATTTATACTGTAAATAAAGTTATATCCAATAACAAATAGGAAATGGCTGCCTGTATTTACAAAGCCTGATGCAAACACGAGGAGATGAGTTGAGAGAATTTAAAATTTTATGTTAATTGAACAATTTTAATATAATTATTATATTATCAGAGCAACATTAACAAGTATTAAAATGTATTTAAATAATATCAATATATAAGTATTCAATATATATATAATTTGATTAATGGCTTGTAAAATAATTTGCAAGCGCATTTAACGTTCCGTTGGATATAATTTATTTTCTGCCAATATCATTAATATAATATTTAAAACACGTGATGCGAGTGTTTTGCTTCAAAAACGATTCGTTATTGGATGTTATGTTCATTAGTATTCTTTATATAAAATTGTATGTTCATTAGTATTCTTTATATAAAATTGTATGTTCATTAGTATTCTTTCTGACGTCAAGAACTTTTATCAGGTATAAAACCACGGACATGGTACTGATTTCCTTTGTGTTTTCCTCATGAATTATTAATGAGTTTTTGAATTTAATTTACAGGTTAGCAATGGCTGTCTGCTTCAAGCACCTACATGCACAGGTAGGAATAACGTAAGGTGGTAAACGGAAGGGTGCGATTATATTTACATCAACTAGCAGATTTCAATTAAAATGAATTCATCCATGCATCTATCCATGCATGCATGCATGCATGCATCTTTATCTGAAACACGAGGCCATAGCCGAGTTTTTTAACTCACTTCGAGGTGTTTTTAAATCAGATAATAAACGGCTTTCGAGTGTATGGTATAGCTTCTCAAACAAATCAGTATTTAAAGAGAAATTTGAGGTAAAACTTGTCTTAATTTATGGGCGTTTATTACCACATTTCACAACAACGTCTCGGTAACTGATTTCATTATGTTTTCCTCATGAATCATTAATGATTTGAAAAGTTTAATTAACAAACGGTGAACACCATTCCACAATTAACGTGACACCTCAGGTGAGCAGAAAACAAGTGGTCAGTGGTGTTCCCTAAATTACACTCTGTCCATCTAAACCAATCAAAACGTGCGTTATGGAAACTTTATTTTATTAATAAGACGATATACTTCTATTTACATATAGAAAAAAGTTGTGCAGATTTGTACAAAAAAGGAGTAAGAAAAGATGGAATTTACTCCATTGATCCTGATTGTCAGGGAGATTTCGAAGTAAGATGTGATATGAAAACTGCTGGTGGAGGATGGACCGTCTTCCAAAGACGAATTGACGGTAGCGTTGATTTCTATCGTAAATGGAATGATTATAAGAATGGTTTTGGTGATCTAAATGGAGAGTTTTGGCTTGGTCTGGACAAGATCAATCGATTGAGCAACAGTGGTCAGAATGTTTTAAGAGTTGATTTAAAAGATTTTGAAGGAGAAGAACGTCATGCACAGTATGAAATGTTTAGAGTGGCGGACGAAGCACAAAAATACACTTTATCTGTCGGAGGGTATTCAGGTAGGAACGTCTTGCTTTCAAAAATACGAAGGGAGGCCATTAAAATAAAGAAGGTTAAAGCAATTATTTTAATTCAAATAAGATATCGAGTTTCTACTTTATAGTTAGATTGATATTGTAAATAATGCAGTCCACTACAGTGCACAGTACAGTGCAGGGCAGTGCAGGGCAGGGCAGCGCAGGGCAGCGCAGGGCAGCGCAGGGCAGCGCAGGGCAGCGCAGGGCAGCGCAGGGCAGCGCAGGGCAGCGCAGGGCAGCGCAGGGCAGCGCAGCGCAGGGCAGCGCAGGGCAGCGCAGCGCAGGGCAGTGCAGGGCAGTGCAAGGCAGTGTAAATTAGTATCAAATTAGTAACGCCTTGTTGAATATTTATTTATTTTGAATTTTCTTTATAGATTATTAATAAATTATGGCATAATATAATTTACTTATTTTAGGGAATGCCCACAACTCACTTGGTCAACATAATGGAATGAAGTTTTCAACGAAAAACGTAGATAATGACGCAAAGTCTAGTGAAAACTGTGCTAAACGATTCAAAGGAGCTTGGTGGTACAGAGGTTGTCATCATTCCAATTTGAATGGTCTGTATTTTGCTGGTAATGGAAAAAAGCATTCTGATGGAATTATTTGGAAAGATTGGAAAGGACAAGATTATTCTTTAAAGAAATCTGTGATGAAAATTCGACCTTGTCAGAATTAACATATTTACCCGTCAGAGGATACATGCATTACTATAATTAAGCATTATATTGTACTGAATTGAATATATTAAAACTATTATCATCATTATTATGTAATAAATAAAGCACGGCCATCAGGCCAAATACAATATTATAATTAAGCAGTATATTGTATTCAATATATACATTAAAACTATTATCAATCATAATTATTATGTAATAATTGAAAGTTTTCATGGTGATATATAATGTAATATAAAAACGTTTTGTGGAAACACCACGTAAAATATTTATTTGCTAAGCTTTCGGCCTGTTGACTCAGGCCTTCATCATTCAGAGCAATAACAACAAGCTGTTGGCTCGCGTCATTTATGATCTGTTGCTTAGTTTATAAATGACGTGAGCCAGCTTCGGTTGTTATTGCTCTGATGAAGGCCTGAGTCAACGCGCCGAAAGCTCAGAAACTAAATATTTTACGTGGTGTTTCCACAAAACTTTTTTATAAATGAAGAATGGCTATCATCTAGGTCAGAATAAAAGCATATCGGTGTTATAATAAAATAATTAAGTAACAAAACTACTTGTTCTTGTTTTGCAAAACAATAATAATTAAAGTAAGATAGATTTCTTATTTTTTTACTCCATTTAGGACTCTTCCTCCGCGGCATCCGACTCTCATTCAAGTCTTATGTATTGTACTCGTAACAAAAACTGAAAATCCACTATTGGAAAACAGTTTACCTGATTACAAAAGGACAAATGCAAGTGAACAAGCCAGGGCCGACTTAACCCTATGGCCAAAAGTGTACATGCCGTGCATGGGTATGGGCTTAATTTATACAACCTAGCTTGACACTTGACATTTTATAAGAGATGATAAATAGAGGTTCAAAAGATAAATGTAAAAGTGAAAATAATCAGTTTTTTAAATGAAATGCAATTTGAAAGTCCAAATTTTCTTTGACCGAAATATTTCATAAAAATGATGTTACATTTTGCTCAAAATGTCGGGAATGGCGTTTCAGAGATCCAAATTTCAAAGATTTTACGTTTTCGGACCTTTTTAAGATTAGTGAAATAAAAGTAGTGTGCTGCGTAGGCAGTGTTGAAACAACAATCGAAATATAGTAAGGTTAGGGTTAGATATACTGCCGAAACCGAAACAGGGAATTAACGTAGGAGTCTATTAACGTTTCGAGCGAAGGCCCTTCGTCAGAGGAAGAGAGCGAAGGCCCTTCGTCAGAGGAAGAGAGCGAAGGCCCTTCATCACGTTTCTCTCTGACGAAGTGTCTCCGCCTCCTACGTACTCTGTTTCTTTTTAAAATTATGCCATTCTACCGTTTTGCAAGCTAGAGGCTGCAACTTCTTCCTTGTCCTGATGGTATAGTTTTTCTTAACTGTATGGGTTTTGGAAAAAGCACAAAGTTTGCTGCCATTCAGCATCCCTGTATTTCTAGAGATAATTGGGTTGGCCAACATGAACCACAATAACCACCACATTTTCCTGACCAACGCAAACGATCAGCACTCATTGATGGATAAAAGACATTGCGAACACAAATTGGATTGGAATAAAATGAGTAAGGAATAGATGATGGCAGACGAAAACTGGTTCCGGTTATATCCATTTTAAATCTTCCTTTTTTTGTACCAGCATCACAACTACCCGTGAAGCAATCACCTGCTTCGCCGTAACTACGAAAAACGCCGCGTATGTTTGAAACAGCAAATTTAAAGTTTCCTCTTAGGACATTCATTTCTGGTACTTGAAGTCGTATCTAGCAAAAATAAGATAATTAAAAAAGTGTTGATATGGGGAGCACGGGTGGCGTGTGCTGTTAGCGCGCTGTCTCTCACCAAAAAGTTAAGCCCGGTTAGACAGGGTTAGTACTTGGATGGGTGACCGCTTGGGAATGACCCCGTTGTCGAGCTTGGAACTCATGCGAGTAGAGTTGTAGTTGATCTCTCCTGTGCTTCGATCTCGAAGGTTTTTCGCCGGGCTGTGATCCGTGGTCTGAATGAACTGTGTCGTATGGCGGCTGCCTAGAGCGCCTTTGATATGCCTCGACACGGCCACGTTGATCTGCGTCCTTCGCAATTCAGCCACTGGCTGCAAGCCAGGATGATTAGCCCCCAGTCCTTTGTCCTTTACCTTTAAGTAGAGAAAAACTCTATCGGCCGCGGCTGGGATTTGACCCCAAGACCTTCGTTTTTAATAAACCGACCCTCTACCAACTAAGCTACACAGTCAAGTTAGGGGCAGATCGTGAAATGATGGTCCTTGTATCATTCTATGTGACATTTCGAAACTGAAACCTAGGGCGCTTTCCAATTGACAAGGTTAGACCGGTCAGTCCGGCCAGAATGGGCTTGCTTTTCCAGTAAGACCATCCCAGGCCTCAAACGAATCGTGTTCCATTTAACCGGACTGACCGGTCTAACCGTGTAAATGGAAAGACCCCCTAGTTTCTTCATTTAGCACCTATACAATCTCGTTCCCAGAGCCCACGTTCTCCACCCAAGAAACGAGAGACTCTGGGATAATCCGTTTCACATCGATATTTCATTGGCTGATGAACACAGTGAACTCTATATAACTCTTCTTCCGGATAACAAGAATCCTCTCGTTTCCCGCCCGCTGGGTAAGGGGAACGTGGGCTCTGGGAGGGAGAGGCAGACTTGTTTCCCTTGCAGCGCGCCAAATTCAACGGTTGCGTTTTCAACAGGAGGCGTGGCCTATTGCTCATTCGGAAATAATCGGTTATTATTGACATCACGTGAAGGTCAGTGTGAACTACACAGTAACACAGAGTGATCAAGCCAGAAAATGAGATCGATAAAGGATGCTATTATTTACGGAGCCAATAAATGTGGTTATGGAACGATAAAAGATCAGCAGAGGCAAGTTGCCGAGGCATATATCTTTCCGGACGCGATGTATTTATGTCTGCCCCTACGCCCTTACGCGCCTTCGATTTCATGTCAAGCGAATCAAACACAGTTGTGGAAGAAGCCCGATCGGTCTGTCTTGTGATAGTTCCACTTATCGCGTTGATGAATGGCGAAATATCTAGGCGAGAATGAACTTTCGTCGGGGTACTTTCTTTGTCCTCCATGCAAGCGCGTGAAAACACAGTGAAATCGACACCGTACATCACTGGTCTCTGCCGCACACTTCTCAATCAATTTTCGCGCCGAATATATAATTGCCTCTCCCTCCCTCATTTTTCCTCCGCCCGCGGGTGTTCGCTCGCCCGCTTTTCTTCCCATGGCCGCCTGTCTCGAAACAACAAGAGGCAGACTTGGAGCAAGTCTACTCAGTTGCTAGAGCGTCGGACCAAGTAAACTGAAGGTCGCAACACGATCGGAAATGGCGGCTGTCGAGGCTCGCGAAATACGGGCTGACCCGTATTAGCTACGCATGCGTAGAACGAATATCTTGCTTGTAAACGTCGTCAATACACGGCCGACAACTCACTTGAGCCAGCACGCACGTGGACTGCGAACTGCCCCATGAAAGTGGCCGATTTTCTAGGTAGAGCGTTGGACCGCGAGTGAACTGAAGGACGCAAGTTTAGCTCAGTTGCTAGAGCGTCGGACCGCGAGTTTGGTATTGTTCGTTACTCGTGGTAGCTGCAGCTAAAACAATTGTTTAAACGTGATATAAATTACCTTTTCAAATTTTGTTTCTTCAAGCCTCTGCGCACGCTTATGGTTATAAACGACTGCATAATTTGTGGTGGTTCCGCTTGGTAGTGTCACGTATTCCAGAGGTGTTGTGGTGTTCATGTCAGCACAATAAATCCTTACTGATTGACTGCATTCTGGCCATTTCGGATATAACTCATACTCGCCATCGCTCAGTTGATTATTACCATTAATGTTTTGGATGTCTTTGCAAGTTTTTGGATCTATATATAATAGATTGGGAATTGTTTAAACAAGTAAGGCCACTAACAGACTGCACTTTATATCAAGTATAAATGACGGCCGGAAGGAAGCCACAGACGAAACCTTATTAAGGCTTATGATATATAACTCTGACTTTATTCTTAAATTATACAAAACTACAAAAAATTAAAGAAATAATATGGAGCACGATTAACAGTAAAATTTAAGTTATAAAGTTTTAGTTGTTGCGCTTACAAATTTTCGGCTTTTCACAATGTATTCCTTCATAACCAAGTGCGCATGTGCAAAAAGATTTCTTGCTTCCCGATTCTTCATCACCACAATGGCAAGTCCCACCATTTAAACAAGGAGCTTTGGAGCAATCGATAACATCCTATAAATAAGCAAGTCATACAGTACAACTTATTGGATTCGATATGGCAAAATATTTAAGTCGAAAATTCAAAGGGCGAAGATGAATCAAATCGGTGTTTTTTTATATCGAACAAATTTTAACTGTGCGATTGACAAGTAAATATAACTTGTGCACCTGTCCAAAGGTTGCTGCCCAATATGTAGTTGTCCTCCCTCCCTCCCTCTCCCTCTCCCTCCCTCTCTCTCTCTCTCCCTCCCTCCCTCTCTCCCTCCCTCCCTCCCTCCCTCCCTCCCTCCCTCCTTCCCTCCCTCCTTCCCTCCCTCCCTCCCTCCCCGCCCTCTCTCTCTCTCTCTCTCTCTCTCTCTTAAAAACTATTTAACTAATCTATATTGACCTGTTGATAGAAGTTATGATGATATGTCTGAAAATTTACAAATCCCACAGGTAAGAGGTTTTAAAATGGTCTCTTTAAATATTACAAGTCTTCCTTTACATATAGAAGACGTTCGAGCATGGATAACCCATCAAAATATCGATCTAATTGCGTTTAATGAAACACGGCTTGATAATAACATAACTAGTAATCAAGTAAAACTAAACAACTATGACTTAATTAGAAAAGATCGTAACCGAAACGGTGGTGGGGTTTGTATTTATTTAAAAAATCACATCAATTTTAAAGTTCGACACGACTTGATGACAAATAACACTGAAGCCATTATAGTGGAAGTTACCAAACCAAACAGTAAACCTTTTGCTATAGTTGTTGCTTACAGACCACCTGACTGTAACCCTGATATATTTTTTGATCACATTTCAAACGCTGTCAAAGTGCTTGATTACGAAGCAAAGGAAATTTACATGTTAGGAGATCTTAACTGTGACTTACTCAGCAACAGGATTTATCGACCTACTCAACTATTAAACTCGCTTTCTGAAATATACCAACTTCAACAACTTATTGTCGAGCCAACTAGATGCACACTAAATACTAGAACTCTAATTGATGTAATATATCATACACGAGGAGGAGTGTTTCATCAGGATATCCAAACACCGAGACGTTTGTTGAAAACCGAGCTGGCGAAGCCGAGGTTTTTGAACAAACTTCGAGGTGTTTGGATATCCTGATGAAACACTCCTCCGAGTGTATGATATAGCATCTCAAACAAATCAGTATTTTAAGAGAAAATCAAGATGAAAGTTTGCTTAATTTATGTAATTTCTTCCTCCGATATCCAAACCACCAACACGGTACTGATTTCCTTTGTGTTTTCTTCATGAATTATTTATAATGAGTTTGAGATGTGATTTTCACCAATTGTCCCAACAGAGTTGTTGCATCTGGAGTTGTACATTTAGGTATAAGCGATCATAGTCTTATTTACGCAATACGGAAGATCGCTATTCCAAATAAGAATACGCATAAAGTTATACATGTTCGAAATATGCTCTCTCTCTCTTTCTTTCTCTCTCTCTCTCTCTCTCTCTCTCTACCTACCTACCTACCTACCTACCTACCTACCTACCTACCTATCTACCTACCTACCTACCTACCTACCTACCTACCTACCTACCTACTTACCTACCTACCTACCTACCTACCTACCTACCTACCTACCTACCTACCTATACCTACCTACCTACCCACCTACCTACCTACCTACCTACCTACCTACCTACCTACCAACCTACCTATCTATCTATCTATCTATCTATCTATCTATCTATCTATCTATCTATCTATCTATCTATCTATCTATCTATCTATCTATCTATCTATCTATCTATCTATCTATCTATCTATCTATCTATCTATCTATCTATCTATCTATCTATCTATCTATCTATCTATCTATCTATCTATCTATCTATCTATCTATCTATCTATCTATCTATCTATCTATAATCGTTATCCTTTGGTTTTACCTTGAGTAATTCATAATACGAATATCCAGAACGAACAATTAAAGCTCCAGAATCGCTTGTCTTTGTGTTAGCGTTATTCAATTCACATTTTTGTAGGTTATAAGCGTTTTGAGCTTCCTCGTAGTTGACAGATTGACACTGAGCATGCTCAGTACACTTTAAGAGGCAAGCCATCGTTCCAGCTACGTATTGGGTATCTATTACACTGCCAACAAGCGCTTGATCTATACAATCAAATAAAATTAAGTTCTGAGTGAGAGAGTCAATCTCATGGTATATTCTAGTTAGCCTACTGACAAGGCTTTCCTGGAGAAAACAAACCCCATATATATATATATATATATATTAGCGATAATGCAACGCTCACTACCCTTGTGGAAGTTTGAGCACTCTGGGCCCATGCGCACTTCACGCTATCTCAATGTACTTCACCGATGCTGCATGTCGCACATGCGGTTGTCACCGACGATCGCATGTGTATAAGTAATTGATGAAATTCATTCAGATTGTTCCAAGCTACACTGATGAGTTGTAGTACAGCGAAACACGTGTCTGTAGATTGAACTATATATATATATATATATATAATTAATATATAAAGTATAATTTCCATGTGAGACAAATATCGATAAAACAACCATAACCATTCTTATTTAGTTTTATATTTAAGTCTTTTCTCTTTTGTAAATACTCTAATAATAATAATAATAATTAAAAATTTCCATAGTCTCTCCCATTTCTTACAAACAATTTGTTTAATTTCAAAGCAATAGATCTTTTCCTTATCAAGTTTTTCTTATATGTTTTGCGAGCTACTTACCTTTACTAATTCGTAATGTAAATACTCCACTTCTACAAAACTCTCCTCGAATTATTTCAGCGTTTACTGCACAGCATAATAAAGAGCACAAGATTAATGTCAAACACATGGGATGCATGATCGCTGCCATGTTGAGTTTTTGAACGTTCAACCCAATGTACTCAAAAAATATCTAAAATTAAAAAACAAAATCGCTCTCAAGTTAGTGACTGACATATATGTCGTTTAATTCTTAACTGAAGAGTATATAGTAAAATAAAAGTAGCGTGCTGCGTAGGCAGTGTTGAAACAACAATCGAAATATAGTAAGGTTAGATATACTGCTGAAACAGAGAACGTAGGAGTCTGACGTTTCTCTCTGACGAAGGGCCTTCGCTCGAAACGTTAGACTCCTACGTTCTCTGTTTCGGCAGTATATCAAACCTTACTATATTTCGAGTATATAGTAATGCGAGTTCGACGTCATTTGACTCGAAAGAATTGTAAAGGCGAATTGCTTCGTGCTTCTATACTCTAAGAGTACATACGCACTGAGCTTTAGGTTTTATTTGTAAATTAAAGGGTATTGGCAATAAAAATTAAGTGTATCTCATTTGAAAGAACTCGTCGAATGGTATAAGAAGACCTTTTACAATTTTTCCGTATCTGTTTTGGTTTTGGAAATATTTCGACCAAAGACAGCATGCCGTCCGCCATTTTGGAATTATTTTCGATATGCATGCGACATCATAACCAATGACATTATGAGCTAGAAACTCGATTTTGTTGCGCTATTTCCATTTTAAATTGACCCACAACATTTAAAAAGCCTTCCGTGGAAATTTGGTCACCCACGGAGTAGTTTCATCAGGTTTACCCTGATTGTTACGACAGCACGCTGTCTTAGGTCGAAATATTTCAAAACACAAGAAAGATACAGAAAAATTACAAAAGGTCTTCTTATACCATTTGACGGGTTCTTTCAAATGGGACAAATTTAATTTTTATTGCCAATACCCTTTAACCCTTTTTTTTTAGCAGACGGTCTAATTTGTATATACGTTATAAATCCCATGCATGCAGGTGTCCATGTATGCATTCACCTGCCTGATGTCGCCGGATAACCGTTTTCAGTTTGAAGTTTATTGTAAATAAAACGACTGTATAGGCCAGCGAAAGGATTATCAACTGTGTGTAAATATACTATTTTATTTTTTTACATTTCCCAAGCCTATAAAAATGTTGTTTTTTTACTTTTTCCGTAGACAATATCATCAAACTTTATAAGTGCAATCATTAGCTTATATGTATTTGAACTAAATGTATATTTACTTTGCCTTTGGCCAACACCGCACAATTTATTATACTTCATTATAAGTTGGCAATGTAACAAATGAATGCTATACATACAAATATAAACTGATATGTAACGCAGCTTTATTTTTAGTAAAAACAATCGTCGATTCTACAAGCCGTGATTGCAGGTATAATACATACGGTTATAAGGAAACTATTTAGTTTACAGAATTTACAAAATAAAATTACCTATTTCTGGCATGCAGTATTTAAGATGTGGAGTTTTATAATGTCAATTTCTCGTCGTTACCTGCTCGACATAAAGCCAAAAAAAGTTAAGCAAACATAAAAAAAGCAACCTTTATTTAACAAAACATTACGTTTCGGGAATCAGTGGCTTCTTTACATCTAATATATATATATATATATAACAACAACAACAACAACAACAACAACAACAACAACAACAACAACAACAACAACAACAACAACAACGACGACGAGACGACGACGACGACAACAACAACAACAACAACAACAACAACAACAACAACAACAACAACAACAACAATAACAAACAAAATTGCAGCTGCAGAAATAAAACCGATTGCCCCTTGAAAGGAAACTGCATGGTTGCAGGAGTCATCTACAAAGCTGATGTGACAACAACCGGCGAAACAGACACAACAAAACAATACATAGGAATGACAGCCAACAACTTCAAACAACCCTTCAACAACCACCAGAAATCTTTCCATGACAAGAAATACAAGAACGAAACTGAACTATCGAAGTACGTTTGGGACTTAAAGTCAAAAGGGAAACCGTTCAGTGTAAATTGGTCTATTTTAAAACGCGCCACCCCTTATACACAAGTGGAGCAAGCCGCTGTGACCTGTGCCTAGAAGAAAAGCTGCTTATTCTGAAAGCTAACAAGGCGAACTTGCTCAACAAACGATCGGAGCTAATTTCAAAGTGCCGGCATGAAAATAAATTTTATGCTAGGAACGTCCGCCGCTCTAGGAACAGAGATGCACATCCGGGAACAATCTCTCGAACTCATCCCACGCAATTTCGCGCGTGCGGTGATGTCACGTGTGCCGCGATCTCACGCGTGCCACGCAATATAAACAGAAACAAAAGTGAAACTTTTTCAGTTGCCTGATGATCGCTTAACGCATGTAACTCGGAGTAGCAACGTTCATTTTATTAAATAAAATCTATCTTGCTCCACCTTCAAAAGTATCGAGCACTCTGTGGTCTATTGTAAACGACCTTAGTTATTATTATATATATATATATAACCCAGCCTTCATGGCTATTAGCTAACCTATACGTTTACTAGCACTTGATATCGGTTAAGATTAAGAAACTGCAGCTTGCAAAATGTAACTCTTTATAGCCAGTTATACCTATATGCACTGAGTGACTACTGGCACTTAAGGGATATTTTAATTTTGGCTGGCTAACGCATGCAGATATAATTCTATTCAGCACATGCACAGCAACAAAGTAATTAAGGTCTCGGGCTATAAAAGTTTAAAAAACGCTGCTATCTTACTTGCTGTAACTGTTTTTAGTCCAGTTGCCAGGGTGGGGAGTAGCCATGCACTTCAAAAAACGCTAATTATAGGACTATAAAGAGCCTTCAAAACCGGCAAGAATTTCTTTTTAAGTTTCTTGATTTTAGTCTATAAGCAGCATGCGAAGAATAATCACGTCATTCTTACCTTGTAAATGTTACGCATGTCTTATAGTCGTCTGTCTGTAGTAAAAAGAAGCAACTCTATAACATAGATAAGCTAGCTCTCCAATTCAACGAAACTTCTGCCTACGTGCTTCGTCTTCGAGTAATGACTGAGTCACAAACAATTGCCTGTTATGCAGTCATACAATATAAGCAGTCCCCACCCATGGCCTATATATAGCTATATACGCAATATTTACACCTGCCGTTTAAATTAAAAAAGTTGTAACAAGCAAGATGGAGAGTGCTAATTATAGGCAATTAATATTTCAGCATATCCTCCTGTATATATTATCTACATAGGGGTGACAAGCAGCTATGGAGATTTAAATTATTTTTTACGCGCTTCAAAATTTCAAAAGTTTTATTTGTTTTTGTATAATCATGAAAAAAAGAATTGTGAATAAATCAATCTAATATATTATGCTGAAGGGACTTATTAATCTGATGTTGGCATTCGTCGTCTAGCGGTATCATTGTCGGCTCAGCTGTACTGTGATAATTATAATTATAACATCGGGTGAAATTTAAATTAAATCCATCGGTAACTGATTTTATTTTGGCAACAGAACGGGCGCGCTTATAATATATGCATGAGATTGAGTGCAGTTGCTTATTTTGAAAAAAAACAACACATCTATATACGTCTGTGATGAAGAAAGTTTTACTAAAGGCAGCAATTATGACAAGAAATCGGAAACATAGAGTTTACTTATCAAAAAAACTGTCGTCGATCCTCAAAAAAACCCAACAAAAACAGGTGGTGTTTTGAACGAGGTATATGTAGGACAATTATGTAGTGACTGACAATATTTGTGCTGATAATATTAATGGCAAGATCGGAAGTGAAAAACAGTCTATTTATATTTCTATAGCATGGTTTTTCACAAGCAGGTTGAAATCGCATGTGGTCCATTCACTTAACTGAGTAATGCCTAAGGCACTTCACACTTATATATATACTTCACAGTTCTTCGTTGAGTAACATGAACGCCTACGGCTGTGGAGGCGGGGTGGCTGAAAGCGCTGATTCAACTATGTTTTTCTTTAGTGAGATAAACGTAGCGTGCTGCGTAGGCAATGTTGAAACAACAATAGAAATATAGAAAGGTTAGATACACTGCCGAAACAGAGAACGTAGGAGTCTAACGTTTCGAGCGAAGGCCCTTCGTCAGAGAGAAACGTTGGACTCCTTATACGTTCTCTATTTCGGCAGTATATCTAACCTTACTATATTTTGATTTATGTTTTTCTTTACTTATTTATCCTTTATCTTAAAAATGTTCGCCTTTTATTAAATAACAGACCTGTGAAACTTAAAGTTAAAAAAACGTGAAAACACAGCACGACAAAGTCATTATTTTTTATCAAAAATGATTATCGTTATGAAAGTTTATATAGAATTAATTTATTAGTGAGTCGGTTTTAGTCTTTGTTCAGTTCCGAGGTCTTTATATCGCATAAAGACCTTGAATAATAATTAGATACGAAATGAAGAAAAAAACAAGGAAAATCTTTGTCTAAGGTGGAAAAAATAGACAAAACTTTGTTGGAAAACCTCCTCAATAATAAATTAAGTCAGACAAATCCCTCGAACGTCGGGATGTATGCGATATAAAGCCCTCGGACGCTGCGCGTCCTCGTGTCTTTATATAGCATACATCCCTCGTTCTCGGGATTTATCTATCACTTAATACTGATTTAACAAAATAAAAACTATTTTATCGCAGAGTATAAGTTTGACTTTCTTTTTATAAAATCAACTGAAAGAATCCCCAATACAATCATTTTAGCAAAACTGGGGCGTTTTGGAAGTCATTAAACTAACTTCAAATATCAGATATAATAGTCAGTTATAACCGTGACTTTTTTCGGTTATTGCATGAATATATAATGTTGCTTTTTAAGTGCTGTCGTCGTCATGGCATCTTAAGGTCCATGATTACCGTAATATATTAAATGAAATATTTTTATGTCAGTCACACCTGGCGCGTGGCTTTTAAGTATATATTTTAAGGGCAAAGTGTCGCTTAGCAGCCTTCGTAATTACTGATATATTCCGTGTTAGTGTTTCATTTGAGATCGATGTCAATCCATAAACACTTTTCTAAATAAATTGTTTTTGATATTAAGTTAATGTTTTATTCAACTTGTATCGGTTTGGTTGTATTTAGAAATCGGAGAGAGAACACTCACTTGATCGTTACAATACGGCAAAAACGATGGACACCGCAAAAAATAACAACGTAATTCGTACGTTATGATTCTTAGTATCTTGCATGGAGTCATCAGTTGTCCGTCCGTAGTCAAAGAAACGGCTAGACTGTGATTTCGTTTCAAGTAAGGAAACTAGCTCTTTAGTGTAAAGTGTGACACAATTTGCCTGTTGTACCAGCTCTGACATGAACTGAGCATCATTCTTTAATACCTCTCTACATGATGCCAGCATGATGCGCATGCACATGCAGATGACGTCAATTCATGTTTGTCTGAGTTTATAATTTATTCTTGCATTTCCAACAAAAGAAAACTCACGGCTAGAAATCCCTCGAGGTTCCGAACCTATCGATTTGTTTGTCTGAGTTTTGGTCTATAATTAAATAGTAATTGTGCGCTTCGCTAGTTAATATTTCAAATCACGGCGGCCATATATATACTACTCTACTATATATACTACTATTCTATATTTACTATATATACTACTATTCTATATTTACTATATATATATATATATTTATATTACTATACTATATATATATACTATTATACTATTATACAAAATATACTATATATACTATATATATATATATATATATATATACTATATATATATACTATTATACTATTATACAAAATATACTATATATACTATATATATATATATATATACTATATATATATACTATATAGAGAATAATATATGGATGTGCGGAAATATGAAATTTATTTCGAGTGTTGAGCAGGATATCTCATGAGTGAGCGAAGCGAACGAGTGACATATCCTGTTCAATACGAGAAATAAATTTCATATTTCCAAGCATCCATGTATTGTTCTGTTTATTATATAAAAAAATTGTCCTATTGCCTTGCAAAGATTGCATTAAACTATAATGCTGATTCAGCGATAATTGTCACATGTGCGATTATCATAAATAATCGCACATGTGAGATTATCACTTTTATTAGTGGCGGAAAAATCAATAAAACACTCTATCTTATATAATAAATATATATATACTATATATATATATAATACTATACTTTATATACTATATATATATACTAGTATACTATATATCTATACTATATATATATATATATATATATATATATATATATACATTTCCTATTTCTTAAATATATATATATTTATTATATGGAAAAGAGTCAGTTTACTAGCAACTAAAACACTCGTAGAATCCATATTTCACTACATCCGGGAACCGAGTGGCGTATTTCTCGTATGTAACGCTCGCGAGTGACATATCGACAAGTCAAAATTTACACCTTTTGCCTAAGTTTCGAATCAAGTAAATTTGAGCCAGTAACTTCTCTTAATTCAGTTTTTCACGTAAAATGACGTATTCGAAGAAGCTGTTGTATTTTTCATTTGTATTTTCAAAACGTTTTTGGTCAAGCGGTTGTAGTTTTTGCATTCAACCCAGTTTATCAACATCACTTCCACACATAATTTCATTGTCCATATAATAAATAGAACATTACACGGTTGCTCAAAGATATGGATTTTATGTTCTCGTGGCAAGAACAATATCTCACTCGTTCGCTGCGCCCACTCTTCTCGCCACCGTGTAATATCCCTTTATATGGATTCTATATGTAAACTACTACGGACCACTTTCATAATAGTAACTAATTTGAATATTCTTTTATGTGCATCTTTGAATAAGCCTTTCTGGCCTCGTTTGTGAGTCTGCAATTCAAAAGAATCTTTGCTTCATGACGAGGCTAGGAAGGCTTATTTAGATGCACATAAATGAATATTTAAAGTGGTGGCCATTATGAAAGTGGTCTATACGACTGCAGAGTTGTTCTCGTTCTGTTTTTGTTTTTCTCTACAGCTTATCACGCCCATGCAACTTCCTATATCTCGGTTGCCATGTTATTGCAATGTTGTTTTTGTCGTTATGGCCGATTGTTCCCACTCATTTATTATTATCTGTTCGATTATCGGCAAAATTAAAAATTAATAGTATCTATCTTGTTTTTTTTTACTCTAGTTAATCCCACTTATATGCATGTATACGTTTTCATTTAGTTTATAAACAAAATTATGTTAAGGTGTTAAATTAATACAGTGTGTATAAAAAAAACCCGGAACCCTTAAGAAAATTAATTAGTATTATTTTAAAACAACCTATTGTAGTAGTTTGAAAGCCCTAAAAGCGCTGCGTTATAAATTAATCAGCACATAAGTTAAACAGGAAGAGAAAAAGCTTTTAAATACTTTCACCAGGTGTATAAGACTGTGTTTTTTACGCATCCGTGGCTCAGGGTTGTTTGAACAGAATACTAATTCATTTTCTAAAGCCTTAATCAAACGAGAACGCAAGTCATCGCAAGTTGGCAGTCACGCTATCTCAGCCAGCCGCTCTGAATAATTTCCCGAAATTAAATATTATGTACCGTGACAAAGTTTAAACTGACACTCATGAAACCTTTATTTTGTTAATTTGGGTTTTCGAACGACCGCCACAGAAATTTGTGACTGCCAACTTGCGAGGACTTGCGTTCTCGTTTGATTATATCACGAACATGAGCAATGATATTGATCATTCTATTGCTTTACATGCCTTGGGCTGGGAGCCACTAAAGATGATGAGAAAAAAGGCAAAAGCAAAAACGATGTTTAAAATTTTAAATAGAACTGGTCCTGAGTCACTCACTGACCTTTTTACTTATAAAAGCGAGATGACAAACTATAAACTTCGGGACATTTCAAGTAGTCTTTGTTTACCACAACCACGTACTAATAATATGAAAAATAGTTTCATGTATGACGGTGCTCATCTATGGAACTCTATTCCAAACGAGCTTAGGGAGAGCAAATCCCTTTCAAGTTTTCAAAAGAAAATTGCTACTCACATTTTTCAATCATGAAAATATTAACCTTGTAAATAGATTACTCATTAATTATATATTTCCTATTTTGACACTATACCTCATATTTTGTAGATAACATTAAACATTGTACTATTTTGACACTATACTTCATATTTTGTAAATAACTTTAAATATTATACTTATGTCATTTCTTTTTACACGTCCCCTGTGGAAATCAGCTTCGGTTGACGGGGTTAGCGTGGTTAAATAAAGTTCTTCTATCTATCTATCTATCTATTGTGTACATATATTTAATTACGTCATTGTATTGTTTGAATTAATTAAAATGACGTCATGATATTACACCTGTGTGCGGGACAGGATGTGTATACCGGATGTAGCGGGTAGTTGTCTGGTTTTAGGTTCGTTGACTTTGACTGGAGTTGTTGTTATTGTGAAAGGACGATCTCTTATTTGCCTTATACATATAAAAGTCCACCAAACTTCAACGCCTAAGTCAACAACAATTCAATGATTAGTTCGTACGGTTAGCAGAGTCCTCTAAGAATGGACAACCACAAACAAAAGACTATAGGACCTTATGTTCTGAACCATACTCTTGGCAAAGGACAGACAGGTAGTAAAACCAAATTTTGATATCTCTGAAATTTTCAAAGCTTTTATTGTTCTCTTTAAACTTTAAACTATAAACTCTCAAGATCGGAACACGATCGAGCCTTGCTCGTAAACAGAGCCTTGCATTTTAAGGTATACCCAGTATATTTGATTGCTGAAAAGCCTTTTTGATTTTAGGTGTTGTTCGTCTGGGGATTCATTGCACCAGCAAGGAAAAAGTTGCTGTGAAAATCATCGATCGAACTAAATTAAGTCCTCAAATACTCTCCAAGGTATGCAAAGAAATTAGCGTAAACATCATAATAGAAATAACTGTCATGTTTTTTACCTAGAAATTTGTATATTAACCATATTTAGTATCGTAGATCGTCTTCACACAAAGACGGGGCACCTGTCATCATTTTAAATATGATATTCAGTACAACAACGCACAAATTTCGACATGATATATTATATTCTTGCAAGCAAAAGGTCCTTTATTTTAATATTGTGTATAGTTACTTGTTAAATTAAACTCGAATACTTTTATTTTATTTTTAAACCCTTCTACAGCTGGACTACAACGGACATGACATATTTTTGTGGAACCACTTATCTTTATGTTTAGAGGATGTGTTTTATCTGTTATTAATTATTATTATTGTGTTTCTCTTTGCGGTGTATATTTTGTATTTCGGCACCGCTTTGTTATTTTGCTTTAATTTATCCGTCAATATTTACAAACAAGCTTTATTATATAACTTTGGGTATCCGTGTTTCATTCTTCAGGCTTCCGTTTTTAATACTCATCCTTTTTCAATATTTAGCGTTTTCGTTTTCCCCGATTAAAATTAAACATTAAACTATTCGTTTATCTGTAATTCTGTCTCAATATCAACGTAATATGTAGATGAGATACGGAATATCTTTTGTCTTTCAAGGCGTTTGCAAGCAAAATTTTAATATGTATTCACTATTATGTATACAGCATATTGTCTGTCTTCAATGAGGAAGCCAGCCCAAGGTTTAATATGAAGAATGAACTATCACAAAAAGGCGTTTTATTTCAGTTTGCAGTGCTTGTATTTGTTTGTGATTAAAAGACATAAATTTAAGATAGTTAGTGCTGTATCTCTTGCTTTCTCTGGATTTATAAAAAAAACTGTTGAGTTTTTAATTACATGTATTTTTTATTAATTTTGGAAGTGTGAAATGATTTTCGTATGGGTGTATGAATTTATAATGACTTGAAAAGTCTTCCTGTTCACATAATATATCTGCTGTGTCAATTTTTTACAAATCCTTTTAAAATACTTCTTTAGTGATATTTTTTTTACATATTAGGTATACAAAGTTTACAAACAGCTGCCATGACATTTTAAATAAATTGAAAAAATTATAAACATAATAATTATATTCATTTCGGCCCGAAATAGTATCTTGGCAACCGTTCATGCATGCTCAAAAGGAAATATCGAGTTTGTTGGGCAGAATTAACCTATTACTGTGTCAGATGTCTCAGGGTTCCCTCTTTGAAAAGTAAAATTGTCTGGCATTAGACAAAGTAAAACAATAAAGAGGCTGACAGTATGTTTTAGGTCAGCTCAGGTAGAAATGGGTTAATGTA
Source organism: Paragorgia papillata (assembly GCA_035771165.1). NCBI lineage: Eukaryota > Metazoa > Cnidaria > Anthozoa > Scleralcyonacea > Coralliidae > Paragorgia > Paragorgia papillata. Next base: position 1,311,389 of record JAWNZC010000335.1, on the reverse strand, counting down.
ATGGCAACTCGACTTTTACAAAAAATTACTCAACTCGAGTTGGTAAACCCAAATAACTTGACTCTAAATCAACTCAGCAATTCTCTGGCTTATGTCTAGTCTTTCTAGTATTAAATTTAAATATTTTTTAGGTTGAGCGAGAGATTGCCATAATGAAATTGATTGAACATCCCCATGTCTTAAGGCTGTTTGATGTGTATGAAAATAAAACACACTTGTAAGTATACCATGTACTGTACATGCAGGGCCACTGAGAGAAATTGTGGGGCCTGGGGCAAAGTATTGATTTGGGGGCCCTGAGATGACATCACATGGGTTGATTTGGGGGCCCCTGATGATATCACATGTCATAGGGTTGTGTCTATGTATTCTCAATTGGTCCCCTGGGTTGGCTAAAAATGAAGTTAGTGATCTTTACACTTTCTGGGCCTCGATCATGTTTTCTTACGTCAAAAACTCAAATCGCAAAAATTTTAAGGGGCCCTTCTCAAGTTGGGGGCCCAGGGCAACTTACCCTCCTAGACCTCCCCCCCCCCCCCTCTCAGCGGCCCTGTGTACATGTACCATTATCATTTATCATTACAATTAAGATCCAGATGGTTACATTTTAAGAGATTATTTTTAAATTCAGAACGAGGTCTGTACAGGGGAAATATTAGACTAATATATCTGGACCATATGTACCGAGCTGCAATTAATTAATGAGGTTCATTCAAAAAATACTGAAGAATTTATTATATGGCTATTTCAAGTTTTTATTATATGATAATTTTTTGATAATTAAAATTAAATGTATTTTTTATGGTGTGCAAACTTTTGATAGTCATGCTAATATAATTTATAACTGTATATTAGATAATTAAATTTTTAATGGGTTGTTATATAAATTGAATGGGTTAGTCCTTGGCTTGTGGCTAAACCTTTTACAAAGTTACATCAACATTGGTTTATATACATTTTGAATATTTTTGTGACAGAATGGAGCCCATGCAGTGGCATGCCTTATTAGCGAGATTCAGATCACACTTCCACTACCGCTAAGTCTGCTACCGTAAATGTGGTTAAGCTGATGTAAATGTTCATTTTTTCGTTCTGTAGTCGTAGTTGGTTAATTTAATCCTAGTATCGTAAAACGCTTTCTTTTTGCACTAGGTTTGAGACCTGTGACCATTACTGAACGTAAAAACAATATTTGACATGCTTAATTATATTTACGGTATCTGAACCTCACTATTGATTTATCACTGAGCACTATTAAGTTTTAAATTTATGTGCCAAAATGCAATTATCAGAGCTGATATTTAAAAAATATTGAGTTGTAAGTTGTAACACAATTATTCTCCATCCTTACAGGTTTCTTATTTTGGAATACGTTGGTGGTGGAGAATTATTTGATTATCTTGTAAAGAAAGGAAGACTATCAGTTAAAGAGGTGCACATGAGTGCTACTTTATTTTCTGTGAACCATATTTAGTGTGCTGTGTAAAACAGAGCTAGCCTCTGTACATGTATTTGCAGGATTTTAATTAATTGCCATTTTTTTGTCATTTATTTTTTCGCTCAATTATTTACTCATCTATCCATTCATCCATCTATGCATCCATTCATTTGTCCATCTATTTGTTTGTTTGTTTGTTTGTTTGTTTGTTTGTTTGTTTGTTTGTTTGTTGGTTCATTCGTTCGTTCATTGGTTCGTTGGTTGGTTTGTTCATTCGTTCGTTCGTTCATTCGTTCGTTCGTTCGTTCGTTCGTTCATTCATTTGTTTGTTTGTTTGTTTGTTTGTTTGTTTGTTTGTTTGTTTGTTTGTTTGTTTGTTTGTTTGTTTGTTTGTTTGTTTGTTCATGTGTTTATTCATCAGTTAATCCATCTGTTCATGCATCCATCAGTCTGTTTGTCTGTCTGTTTGCCCATTCATCTGTCTATCCATCCATTCATCCACCTGTTCATCCATCTATCTGATCCATCCATTCACCCACCTGTTCATCCATCTATTCCTCTATCCATCCACCCACCAACCCATCCATTTATTCATCCATCCAATCCATAAAACATTAATTTCTCACACACAGCTGGGAGCTGCTGCAGCATATCCGCCGCAAGCTTAACCTTTATTTAACCACAGATATAGCTATCACAGCTTTACATCACATTACTGTTACCTATTACAGCTCAACTAGAAATAAACTAAATACAGGATGACTAATAGCATTTCGTCACATTTTGCACATAACCTAACAATTAAACTTCAACCCATGAAGCATTACAAGGGGAAGGGTGGGTGGGATTAGAGGTCAAGCATGGCAATTAAGCAACAACAAAAATGTGCTGACATAATCCGCACCCCCCTATACACCTGATTACCCATCATGCCCCCAGCAGTGTGAGAGAAAACATTTTCTGCTTCTTTTGTTGCTCAGCCAGCAGAAAATAACACTTATTCATCCATCTACATGTATGCATCTGTCTGTCTCACTCATGGGATTGAAGAGTTATTTTCCTAAGTTTGTCTCATTTGAAAGAACTCCTCAAATGGTATAAGAAGACCTTTTACAATTTTTCCGGATCTGTTTTGGTTTTGGAAATATTTCCGCCAAAGATAGCGTGCTGTCCACCATCTTGGAATTATTTTTGATATGCATGTGACATCATAAGCAGGGTAAAGTGAAATTTTTATCTTGTCAACCTTATGACATTATGAGCTAGAAACTCGATTTTGTTGTGCTATTTCCATTTTAAATTGACCCACAACATTTAAAAAGCCTTGGTCACCCACAGAGTAGTTTCATCAGGTTTACCCTGCTTGTGACGTCACCAATTCCCTAGTTAATTAGACCCAATATTACAACAAGATGGCGGACAGCATGCTGTCTTTGGTCGAAATATTTCAAAACACAAGAAAGATACAGAAAAATTACAAAAGGTCTTCTTATACCATTTGTCGAGTTCTTTCAAATGGGACAAACTTAATTTTTATTGCCAATACCCTTTAAATAGCAGTTTCCCGGCTACTATTAGACCAACACAAAGTCATGTAATATAATCCTAAATATTGAATGCATGTATATATTTTATTTCCTTCAGGCACGACGATTTTTTAGTCAAATAATTTCTGCTATTGATTTCTGCCACAAGCATTGTGTTTGGTAAGTCTATCGGCTGAGCTGGGGTAACTTGTGATGCGCAAAATTGTCTGGCAAAATTGTCACGCCTACCCACGCAATATTCACGGCATGGTACAACAGTGAACTACATACAGTATGATACAGGTGCAAATGACACAGCTGTCCGCAAAAGTCAAGGGTTACACTGATTCAAAGCACAAAACCCTTACGTTGTGAAGTGCGCGCGGAAGAATTTTTGGTTGCCGAAATATACGCTCTTAATGCTCGTTGTTTTGCGCGCAAGTGCAATATGTTTTTTGGAAGGTCTTAGTGTAGCGTCATGCTGACGAGTCACTTAGTAGTGTTGTGGGCTTAGATTTATCAACAATACATTAGTCACAAGACATATTAACAATTGAAACAGCATGAGCATCATACATTCTTTTGCGCGCGCGGAATAAACCTCATACTCACTGCGTTTTTTTGCGTGCATTGATTTTCACGTGCGCGCGGAAGATCTTTCACAAGCACTACAAAGTTTTCAGCCTACAGCACAACATGGTTCATGCATGCCTACTTGCTTTGCCTTCTTGCTCATGCTTGCTTGCTTGTAGCCTTGTATGCTCGCTTGATTTTGTGTTTAAACCATGTATTTCTGTGTTACGTACAGTACACATGCAAAACTAATTATATGTTATGTTTTTCCTCCACAGTCACCGGGATTTAAAGCCTGAGAACTTGTTACTTGATGAAAAACAGAACATCAAGGTTGCGGATTTCGGTATGGCATCGCTACAGGTGCGAGTCTCGCGGAATAAACCTCATGCTCAATTTTTTGTTATAGTCCGTTTCAGCTTGCTTTTGAAATCCGATACGTATAATTGAAATGAACATTCCGAACTTACGTTGCAATGTTCCGAACTACGTTGCGAGGTAGATACAAATTTAAGTCGGCAATTTGTTTCTGCTTAACCAAGTATCTATTATTATATTCTATACAACAAATAATCTTCTTCTCCGTGATTTTACCAAAGGAATTCAATTCAAAGCTTATTAAATTCGAACTTCACGACGAACTTCACAATGAACTTCCGTACCAAGTTCCCAACCTTCCAACGAATGTTGACAAACGAATTTCAAAAGCAAGTTGAAACTGACTATAATTCCATATTATTTTTTTTTGTTAATTCCAATTTTGATATACTGTTCTTTTTCTTTCTTACAAAGGTCGGAGACAATTCAATGCTTGAAACCAGTTGCGGGTAAATACTTGTCGTATATCCTTTTTTATGAATTTTTTGACTACCACAATGTATAAACAATTTCCCGAGTAAGGAGCACATTATTAGATGGTTAACGTTAATACGAATTCTTAAAATTGTTCTTTTAGGTCTCCACATTACGCATGTCCTGAAGTAGTCAAGGTACAGGTGTATTTATGTTAACTATAAGTAAATAGATTAAATAAGTTAAAACTAGAGGGAGCATTGAGAAAAAATTCTGACACTACACAATTTGGAATTGCGGTTGTCACGCATGTCACCTCTCTAATAAAATGTAAGTAAACGTGGTTATTGAACAACTTAGTGTATTTTTGTGTCTTTGTGCTGAACTAGGGTATAAAATATGATGGCAGAAAAGCAGATATTTGGAGCTGTGGAGTGATCTTGTACGCACTTATTGTGGTGAGTGTTAATGATAATTAACAATTATTCGCCGAAGGGAGGTGAATATCGGTGAATAATAACCCAGACGAAGTCGAGGTTATTATTCACCGATATTCACTGAGCCTGAGGCGAATAATTGTTTTAGTATAAATACACATTTTCGTACTTTTAGGCACAACATTTTCTTTAAAATTGTTAATTTCCTCGTCTGTCGCATGACAACTTGGCTGGCGGCCATTTTGGAAAAACGCTGTAGGTGATTACCGAGAATTAATCCGAAGTAGCTCGACCAATCAGCGCGCGCGATTTTCTATAATCACCTGTGTATTTATACTAATAAAGGATTATTAACTGGGAAGGATGTCAGTACGGAAAAATATCAGACCACGGTCTTGACAGTACGGTCTCGAAAGCAGAGTTGGAAAAAGTATTCAACCTTCCTCCGGATGAGTTTTTAAGTTTAGATAACCTTCCTCAAAATATTTAGCGAGAATTTTGTGTTTTGCAACGTTCATAAATACTGCGTGACTTTTACAGTACCTTGGTTTTCTAGGTTTTCCTAGGTAAGCTTTGGCATACTACAATAGCTACTAACTACCCTCGACTGCTGCGAAGATACAGACATCACAGCAGACATCAGCGTACATGTCTCACACATGTAACTGCTGCCACTGCCAGTGCTGCATAATCGTTGGTTAGCCAATGTTTTGCTGCAAATCGCATTTCTTCTCGACACCTTGCTTGATCAATTGTAACTATCTCAGATTACCGAATGTGTTGTTTCACGTGTTTTCACTTTAAACCTTCCTCGCTAAAGCAAACCTTCCTCCAGGTGGTACCCGCACACCCGCAGCTTTTTTCCAACTCTGCTCGAAAGTTACATCCGGTATCTCACTTAGCCGTATTTCCCATTGCATCGTCACCGCCCGCTCACGATTAATAAAAAGAAATGATGTATTTGTGTCCAACCAAATGCTTACGCTAAATCAATCAGAGCATGCGCAATGTGTTCTGTTGACGCCATCCGTGTCGGTGTTCGCGTTCGCGTTTGTGTCCGTGTTTTACGACACTCGTCATTTTTATGTTTTATTTGTATTTGCAGGGCGTTCTTCCATTTGATGATGATAATTTACGACACTTATTGGAAAAGGTTTGTATACTCTAGTTTTCTTGCGTTACAGTCAAACCGGATGTTCTTTCCCGCGCGACCTTGCAATATTGACAGCAACATTGCAATATTGACTAGCTAACGATACACGGCGACTCCTTGGCAAGTTGCTAAAAATTCGCATTTTAAATATAGAGCTTCACGTAACATGAAGTTTACTTAGAGTTAGTTGTTCTGACTTTCAATAGAACTTCATATTATGTGAAGTTCGATATTTAAAATGCGAATTTTTAGCAACTTGCCAAGTGCGATGTTCCTATCGTAAAGTGTATGTTTTTCGTAGTTTGACGATTTTTATTCAATTCGTCATTCGACAAATTTCAGACCACGGGGATCTAACGTTGATTTTACAGAGCGTGGAAAACCGTAAAGTGTATGCTTTTCGTAGTTTGATGATTTTTATTCAATTCATCATGCGACAAATTTCAGACCATGGAGGACAGCGGAGATCTAACGTTGATTTTACGCAGGGTGGAAATCCGTAAAGCGTACTAGGTTTTGTAGTTTAAAGTGCATATGAAACGAAATTAAGTTTGTCTTATTTGAAAGAACACTTAAAATGATAGAGTAACATATTTTGCAGTTTTTCGTTTCCTTGCTTCGTTCTTGAGATATTTCAGTTTGTTTGATGTAAATGTCGCATGTTGCGACGTCACACGGGCATAATAAGTTATCGAAAAACGTTTTATATCTTTGCTATTGTCAAATATAATCACTTGAAAATCTACATGTTTAGTGTTCTGGGCGAAACACACGCACATCCTTCCCTCGAATTATTTTGGTTTGATAATAGCAAAGATATATAACTTTTTTCAATAACTCATTATGCACATGTGACGTTAAAATGTTTAATTTGCATATCAAACAAACGGAAATATCTCAAGAACGAAGCAAGGAAACGAAAAACTGCAAAAGATGTTACTCTATCATTTTAAGTGTTCTTTCAAATAAGACAAACTTACTTTTCGTTTCATGTGCACTTTAACACTTTTTATTTAATTCAGGTTAAGAAAGGAGTGTTTCGTATTCCTGATAATGTCCAACCAGATTGCCGCCATCTCATAAAAGAAATGATTAAAGTCGATTCAACAAGAAGAATAACGGTTTGTGAACAGTAACTATCTGTCAGTGATTAGCAATAAAATAAAATAAACTAATAAAATGAAATAGTGTTTCGAATTGTATTTAAAACTCATTAATAACTCATGAGGAAAACACAAAGAAAATTCATGTTTAATGACTGATTGTCTTTATATCTGATAAAGAATTCTCTTGATTTACATAAACTTTAGCTTTGATTTTCTCGGCTTTAATAGACAACGTTATTTTTCACTACGCAATGAACTCACCAAGTGGGTCGTTTTTGAAGCTATTCAAGACATTCGCAGTACATGTTTTATAAGATTTAAAACACTCGGTTATTACCTCGTGTTTGAAATCTGATAAAACACTGCTGCTCGTGTTTTAAATATTGCGTAAAGCCAGGCTGATTCAATCAGCAATCACAATATAGAAAGTGCCGAAACAGAGAACGTAGGAGTCTAACGTTTCGAGCGAAGGCCTTATGCACCATGCGGATGAACTTCTCGCACTTAGCCTAGAAAAGGAAACTGCTTTCACTTAAAATTATAGTCCAAGTCTCCAAGAAGTTCCATGGCATGCCACTAGGTTATTTGTACTAGTCTATTATCAACAAGCTATACGAGCCTGTTCACACGAAGCGAGTTATCTCGGGGGAGGGGGGAGGTTTAGAGTCCTCTTCTTTTCTTTGCCTGCAAACGAGCTGGTGGATGGAATGGCAGCCAAGTGTCCAGTGAAAGCTTGAAAACCATGGCGACGTATAAATGAACTGGGATGATTTTATTTTCATTTTAGATGAAACAGATTTTAAACCATCAATTCTTAAAAAGGTAAGTGGGAAATGGTTGGGATTTTTTACACTTTTCTTTCTTCATGCTTTTCAATTTTGCCTATCCTGACAGTCTACAAATGTCTGTGCTAACCAGTTTTTTTCTTGTTTGCTTTTCTAGTCACGTGGAAATACTTGAACAACTTCCTGTTCAGAAAGTGGTTAAAACTGAAACGATTTCAAGCAGTGACAACATTGATCCTGATGTGCTGTCCTGTATGAATAGTCTGGGCTGTTTTCATGATAAAGAAAGACTAGTGGAGAAATTACTAAGAGAAGAGTAAGTCTTTGTGGACGTTTTTACCTACCCTACCCCCACCCTACTTCGACCCTAACATGCCCTACCCTACCCCACTATACCACACCCCATCCTACCCTACCCTACCCTACCCCATCCCATCTTACCCTACCCCACCCAACCCTACCCTACGCTACTCCACCCCACCCTACCCCACCTACCCTATTCTATCCTATCCTACTCTACCCTACCCCAGCCTACCCCACCACCCTGGTCTACCTTGCCCTACCCTACCTTATTCTATCTTACCCTAAACCCTACCATACTCTACCCCACCCTACCCTACTCTACCTTACCCTACCCCCACCCTACCCTACTCTACCTTACCCTACCCTACTTACCTACCCTACCCTCTACACCCTACCTACCTACCTACCAACCACCCTACTCTACCTTACCCTACAACCCCTCTACCTTACACCCTACTCTACCTTACTAACCCTACTTACCCTACACCACCCCTACTTCTACCTTTACCCTACCTACCCTACCTACCCTACCTACCCTTACCCTACCCTACCTACCTACTACCCTACCCCCACCCTACCCTACTCTACCTTACCCTACCCTACTCTACCTTACCCTACCCCACCCTACCCTACTCTACCCTACTCTACCTTACCCTACACCACCCTACTCTACCTTACCCTACACCACCCTACTCTACCTTACCCTACTCTACCTTACCCCACCCCACCCTACCTTACCCTACCCTACCTTACCCTACCCACCCTACCCTACTCTACTTTACCCCACCCCACCCTACCTTACCCTACCCTACTCTACCTTACCCTACCCTACCCTACCCTACTCTACCTTGCCCTACCTTACCCTACACCACCCTACCCTACTCTACCTTACCCTACTCTACCTTACCCACCCTACCTTACCCTACCCTACCTTACCCTACCCACCCTACCCTACTCTACTTTACCCCACCCCACCCTACCTTACCCTACCCTACTCTACCTTACCCTACCCTACCCTACCCTACTCTACCTTGCCCTACCCCACCCTACCCTACTCTACCTTGCCCTACCTTACCCTACCCTACCTTACCCTACCTTACCCTACCTTACCCTACCCTACCCTACCCTACTCTACCTTACCCTACCCTACCTTACCCTACCTTACCCTACCCTACCCTACCCTACCCTACCCTACTCTACCTTACCCTACCCTACCTTACCCTACCTTACCCTACCCTACCCTACCCTACCCTACTCTACCTTACCCTACCCCACCCTACCCTACTCTACCTTGCTCTACCTTACCCTACCCTACCCTACTCTACCTTACCCTTCCCCACCCCACCCTACCCTACCCTACCCTACTCTACCTTGCCCTACCTTACTCTACCTTACCCTACCCTACCCTACTCTACCCTACCCTACCCTACCCTACCCTACCCTACTCTACTCTACTCTACCTTACCCTTCTCTTCCCTACCCTACCTTATTCTATATACCTTATATCTTATACCTTATGTAGTCTTTCACCTAGTTTTAATCTTAATCTTTATTCTATTTTTTTTATAAACCATTTTGTTGTTGCTGTTTTTTTATAACACCAGGAAAAATATGGAAAAAATTATGTACTTTCTTCTGCTTGAACGAAAAGAGCGAAGACCTACAAGCGCCGACGTCGTTCCGAAGGCGATGCGAAAAATGACTGATGTCTACGCCCTAGGTCAGTGTTTAGCGTTGATGAAGAAACACAAGACTCGCCGTGTTTTTCTTGTTTTTTCCCCGTTTTTCTTGTAGGGTGATTTTACGTTTTTAAAAATCAATATTTCAATGACCACTTCTCCAAAACTGTCATGTCGTTTTATTTTAGATCCTCCTCGTAAAAGGGTGGATTCATGTGGTTCTCCAAGACTGAATAGATCTCATGATAGGTGAGTTTCATTTATATGAACAAAGTGCCCAAGGGACCGAAAGATAGGTTTGTTATAACAGGGAATTGTAATAGCAGTTTGTCAATTAAATGTAATCTATTTTTCTTGCTACAGTAATGACTTATCTCCGTTCACTGGAAGACCACGAGCTGGAACAGATATCACCTCGTTGAAAAGGTATTTCTTGTTGTATTATGGGAATGATGACTAAACGTCTTGATTTGACTCATTCCCGTTAGGCGGCGTAAACCTAGACGGTGAAATAAAAGTAGCGTGCTGCGTAGGCAGTGTTGAAACAACAATCGAAATATAGTAAGGTTAGATATACTGCCGAAACAGGGAACGTAGGAGTCTAACGTTTCGAGAGAGGGCCCTTTCTCTCTGACGAAGGGCCTTCGCTCGAAACGTTAGACTCCTACGTTCTCTGTTTCGGCAGTATATCAAACCTTACTATATTTCGATTGTTGTAAATCTAGACGATTGGGTATGAGTCAGATATCGTTGCGCGGCCATGTATTATTACTACGGTTCTGGTTTGAGCGTGGACACGCGTAATTTGACGACACACGTTTCACACGGGAAACTAACATGTTGCTAAGCGGAAACTGTAACGTTACTAAGGCCAAACGGTATTGTTTCAATTTGAAACGAGCGCCAAATTTCCAAAGCAAATGTTGTCATGTTTATAACTCATCTTTATACACAATTAAATCTTCGTCAAGTTAAGCTAGAACTCCACAGTTCTTTTCCGACCGGCCATTTCGCTGACAAACCCCACAACGCGATGTTTTCGCGAAGAAACAATACCGTTTGGCCTTAGTAACTTAGCAACATGTTAGTTTCCCGCGTGAAACGTGTGTCGTCAAATTACGCGTGTCCACGCTCAAACAGGCACCGTAGTACCAGGTTGCTCGTATGAAAAGACGCGCCAGTCAAAGTTATTAGCCGTGTGTAAACACTATTTTAACCAATCACTTGATGTTTATTTTACATGTAGTTACGCAGCCAGTCGGTCATCGAGCACTCCTGAGAAGAGTAAAACGCCGCCCGGCAGTCCGTGGTGGTCCAAAATACCCGGGATGAAAAGAACCGGGTACTCGCCGAAAGAAAGTCCAGTTCTTTGTAAGTCACTTTCCAAACTTGTCCCCAGGGCGTTTGTTAGAGACTCCTTCTTTCACGTCACCAAGTAGAGGTTAGATGGGACAACTCTGTGGGAAGTTTTCTAAAGATTGCGCCAAGTGACGAATTAAGCTTTACTGCGCATCCCACAAGCTTCTCTAGTGATCTCCCGCTTTTTTCGCATTTCAAAAGACTAGATCTTCGGAAAACGTGCCAGAGAGTCAGCGGT
>JAWNZC010000335.1:1227500-1297500 GCA_035771165.1 Paragorgia papillata | reverse complement strand
TATATTATATACACTCGAAATTCTCCTTCACCAAAATTACCTAGTCTAACGACACCTTGTTGTTTTCTATCATTGTTCATTCCTAGGTAGCTCAATGTTTCGGAAATCAGTGAGGATAGATGTGAACATCGATAACTCAAATGGTAGCGGGGACCTCAGTGAGCAGGCTCATGTTTTCACCGTCAATGTTAAATTAGTTTCAGGTACAGTAAGTGTGCCTTAATTATTAGGCCGTCCAGGTTAAAGCCAGTCTTTATATCCAGTATGACTTTTCCATAGTTAAAATTCATTAATAATTCACGAGGAAAACACAAAGAAAGTCAGTACCAAAATCCTCTTGATTTACATAAACTATAGCTTTAAGGCCTGGCCAAACGCTTTCAACATCGCATTCAACATCGCATTCAACATCATTCAACATTGTTGAACGATGTTGAATAATGTTGAAAGCACGAGTGGCCAAATGAATTCAACATCGTTCAACATTCATGAATGACAATTAATTGAACGCGGGCTACCACAAAAGCTGGAATCGACAATATCCCGCATGGCGCATGTCTCTGTTCAACAAAGTTGAATGAAATGTGGCCAAATGCGTTCAACACCTTTCAACATTTTGAGAACAATAGAAATGTTGAACGTATGTTGAACGAAAATTTCAACATGTTCAAATTTCGTTCAACATCATTCAACACCATTCAACAACGTTCAACATCATTCAACAGGAGTGGCCAAACGCTTTTGAACATGTTGAATTCAACAATGTTGAACGATGTTCAATGAAATGTTGAAAGCGTTTGGCCAGGCCTTTAGACAACGATATTTTTCAAAATTACTATACGCCAATGAACTTACCAAATGGGTCGTTTTTGAAGCTATTCAGAACTCTCGCAGTACGTTTTAAAGTGCCTCTATGGTCTGTGGGATCTTTACATATTTAAATAACTTAGGTTAAAAGAAAATGTTTCCCGAAATTTTTTCTCGAGAATATTAAATGCTCGCCCATTAACAGTGCTCCGAAGTTGGCCAAATCAGCCCAAATCGCGCCATTTTGAAAGTTAGACCATTTTCTTGGGCCTGGGCTCTAATTGATAGATTTACGTCACATTTGCGTCACAGTCGGAACACCAACATTTCTTCCACCGAGTCTGAGTCAGACGAACCATCTTGGAACATATTGATGAATATATCTAAAGTTTTCATTGCTTAAATAAAGGTTTAAGAGACGCAATACCAAAAACACACTAAATAGTCGGAAGTTCGGTTCCGACCATGACGTCACAGAGTAAACTCGCACCATGTCCCTAATGCACGGTCACAGTTATAGAGGTACCAACTTTGAAGCGCTGTTAATGGGCGGGGATTTAATATTTTTGAGAAAAAATTTCGGGAAACATTTTCTTTTAACCTAAGTTATTTAAATATGTAAAGATCCCACAGGCCATAGAGGCACTTTAAATATTACATAAAGTGAAAACCAAGTTAGTTATGATTTGTTAGTTCATGTTCGTGACCTAAACTTTAAATATTCCTTCTTCTCTTTTATAACTTCAGGTTCCTCGCACAAATTCAAGAAATTGTGTGAAAAACTGCAAGAAATTCTACTCTCTAACGGCCGCTATAGTTCACCAGAAAAATCTCGCAAAACCTTGGAAAGTATTGGAGGGAGTCTTGTAGACGGAGGTTCAACGAAGACGGAAGAACGAGCCTACGTATCACCGAGATTTCATAATTTGACCGACACTGAAAGCGAAGGAGAGTTATTATGCGCTCCAGAAAGTCAAGATAAAGCTAAAGAGAGACGTCAGTCGAGCAAGACTTAGTGGAAAACAATAAATTCCTGCAGTTTCAATGGTAAGAAGGTAATCCCGCACAACACCGCTGCCAAACGTGGCAACAACAACCAGACAGTGAAGACTAAGTAAGACTCGACTTAACGAAGGGGGCATTTCAAAATATGTTACAATATTGACAAAGAAGCCATGCACAAATTACCTACCTTATCTTTTTGGTGGTATGCTTGTAATTTGAAATTTTGTGTCGGACTCTCCGACCAGTCCAAATATTTCAGTATTTTCCCACTCTTTTTTGAGGTACGAGCTTTGGATGTCGCGCAGGCGCAAAACGTTTGGCAGCGGTGTTATTCCGCACCAATAGAGTCTTGACCACTGATCTCAATAAAACTGGATGGGGCATGAGGCCGGATTTAGCGTGCCAGTAGTATGATGACGTGACCACTACCTAAGATGGCCGCCACTGAAGTTCATAGCTTTCGTAGATTGAAAACAGACAAAGAGTTATTTTAAGAAAATTTAAACGAATGTAAGGACACAAGAAGTACTTAATAAGGTTTAAGACGCTAATTTCTTGCATTTGTTCTGTTACTGAGCTGTAAAACCTTTAAATTTCGTTGTTTTTCTTCAGTGCCGACAACGAAGAAATTTCACGATAATATACACTGAAAAACAGACTATAAAATATACGAAGAATTCAATTCCAAGTCTTAAATTGTACCTTTTATAGTAATCTTAATGCCTTAACAAGTGTTGTGTGAGAAATTTCTTTGGAAAACTATTCAGATTGTCTTCACTGTCAATGCGTGATATACTTATTTTATGAACAAAGACACTTGCCTTAGTTGGCTGTATATATCTTGAAATCTAGCTGAGCAGAAGAAATTCCAATTAAGATGTCGATCGACGTACATACGAGTGACGCACCACCGAAGGATACTGGATCGAGGATTGCGCAAGAATGTCGAGTTGCGGCGCAGAAAATTTTTTTAGAAAAGACACATACAGAGCCGAATTTAATACTTCAGCTTACCACAGATAGTCCGAGGAAATATTTAATATTGCCCAAAAAGCCAATTTTCTAGCTACTGCATGCTGACTTCAGGGATTGTATTTCGTGTATGCCATGTACACGCTTCTAACATCGTAAAATATATTGTTTATTTTAAATTTCTACTTTAGACTGCCAGGGTTGATCAAGTTGAGAGGCGGGCCTGACTCATCAGCGAAGTATTACGGTCAGTGTTAGAACCGTCAATTTCTCCTTCGAGATACAAGTTGATTGTTGTTGAAAGCAGAAAAAGAGAATGCCTTGTTTCCCGGCCTTTTTTTTAATTTTGATTTCACGTTCAATGTCTTGGCGCTAATCAAAAGGCACGAAGGCTCTCAGTGAGGACAAGATTTATCGTTCATTAAAAAGATACTTAAAAATATGACTTAATATTAAAGAGCTGGGAAATGAGAGAACATCACATACTTAAAATGTACTTAGTTATAAAGTCTTTCGATTCACGACGCGGCTTTGAACGGTTGCTTTTTCGGGTAGAAGACACAGAATTTCTCAATCACTTTTAAGTTGCTTTAAAGGGTATTGACAATAAAAATAAAATTAAATTTGACCCATTTAAAAGAACTCGTAAAATGGTATAGACCTTTTATAATTTTTCCGTATCTTTCTTGTGTTTTGAAATATTTCGACCAAAGACAGCGTGCTGTCCGCCATCTTGTTGTAATATTGGGTCTAATTAACTAGGAAATTGGTGAGGTCACAAGCAGGGTAAACCTGATGAAACTACTCCGTGGGTGCCCAAATTTCCACGGAAGGCTTTTTAAATGTTGTGGGTCAATTTAAAATGGAAATAGCGCAACAAAAAATCGAGTTTCTAGCTCATAATGTCATAAGGTTGGCAAGATAAAAATTTCACTTTACCCTGCTTATGCATAATTTTGCATATCGAAAATAATTCCAAGATGGCGGACAGCACGCTGAGTTTGGTCGAAATATTTCCAAAACCAAAACAGATACGGAAAAATTGTGCCATTTATTTATACCATTTGACGAGTTCTTTCAAATGAGATAAACTTATTGCCAATACCTTCTAACAATCTCTGAGGAAATCGATCGCAAAGTTTATGTAAATCAGGACGAGATTTCTATCCGATTTACAACACCTGATTAAACATTCATTTCTTTTGAATTTTCCGAATTAGTAATGAATTGAATAATTATATTTTGACGTATTTGTGAAGTTCTCTTTTGGCTCTCTGTTATATTGTAGTCGGTTGTTTTGAGAATGTAGAAGCCTTTCGTTTATTGTTACATACAATCTCATGAAGAAATTGCCAGGTACAGACTTAAGCCCGGCACAGACGACCAAGTTTTTCTTGACAAGTTCCTTGGTAACTTTCCTTGCTCGTGTGTACGATGAACACGTTTTTTTTCAAACAATTTTCCTTGACAAGTTATAATTTCTCGTGTGTACGGTTGGACAAGTTTTCCTTGACAATATAAATGATTGCGTAATAAGCTTCGGAGATGAGTTGTGAAGTTTTCCTTGACGACTATGCACACGAACAAATTTCCTTGTTCAAAAGCTGGCATGACCAGCTTTTGAACAAGGCTCCTTGTCAAGGAAAAACTTGTCAATTTGTGTCGTGCACACGAACAAATAAAACTTGTCAAGGAAAAACTTGTCAGGGAAAACTTGGTCGTCTGTGCGGGGCTTTACTGTTTCTGTGCAAAATGTCCAGCATGTTGCGAGACAATTAGATATATGTTTCCCTTAAAATCTTGTTGTAAATAGTTGAAATGAATAATGTATTATTAATTTATCACGAACAACCAAAATTCACAGAATTAAGAAATTGTACAAAAAAATGAATAAATCAGAATTTATGTCCGTTTAAGGTTACATTAGATAATGGAAGGTGCATATCTTTTTTTATTTTATTGTTTTCCACATATAAGAATAAGTAAGTTTGAACCAAGTTTTCAAATTGCTTAAAAAAATTCATCAGAAGAAAATGGAAAAGATTTGTCGCGAATAAAATTCGTCGCGTAATCGCTAAGCTCCCAAAACGCACCATCATCTAATGGAACGTAAAACAACATATAAGATTTCATTATTTATTAAAGTTATTTACAAACTATTGAACGAACCCGCGAGGCATACAACTTGATTTATATATCAGGGTATAAGTATAGAAGATATCACAGTATTTTGCATACTGATAACTTACAGCGGATTCAGAGTGACGACAATTGTCGTGTTATAGTTGCAACAGTTTATTAAAGTGCCACTAACCCCAATTTTTTTTCTCGGGATTCAAATAGCCTTTGTTGAGTATATTAGCACCAACATATCTTTTCTGTTATTGAACACTTCTTTCATTTTTTATGCACCTTCAAACTTGCAAAATTTCGCATCTGTCCCATGGCGGAGCAGTGAGGGGAATGGGTATAGGATGCGTATGACGTAATACCAGGAATTCGTCTTTAAAAATCTATGAAGTGTAGTACACTGGAACTATAATAAAAGAATTAAAATGAAAAATATCGCCAAACTGGCTATAAACGTAACCTGGGTACGTTCTTTCCTATTTACTTTACAGTAAAAAAAATATAGAATTCCTGGTATTACGTCACAAACCCTTCTCGACGCAGTCTCCCAAGTGCTCCGTCGTGTCCATCATTATCGCCACTTCAATCGATTCTTAAATCAAGAGGATTTTGCCAATTTAGTTCATTTATATTTCATCATTTGGATTGGCGATGTTTATTCGTGCAAAAAACCTTTTGGGGTTAGTGGCACTTTAAGACGTTTCCAGGCAAAATGCCAAACGTGGCGGCGCGACTTACAACGTTCTGTCAAAAAATATCTGCGTTGCGTGTTAATTTAATAAGAACTTGTAAGCCCCGCCCAGCAACGCCTGACATTTTGCCTAGAAACGTCAGTTGAAACTAACGCGACAATTGATCACCGTACCGAAAAAGATGGCATCCTGTACATTTAACCACAATCCTTTGCGACATTAAATATTGATCCTTGCAGAATAATCGGATAGGGTTTTTAAAGGGTAAACTTTGGTAGGAATGAAGTTCTTGCTTATTTAACCCGCTTTAGCGTGATAAACAATATTTAGTTGTTATTTGAGCTGATTTGAGGTCGCAAAGCATTATGGTTAAATGTACCGCCGCCATCTTTTTCGGTACCGTCAATTATTGTCGCTCAACGATTCGTCATGTCAAAATTAATACATCACTTTAGTATAAATTTACCAGTTTATCGCAATTCATTGGATTTCATTGGCTAGTTGCAGGAGTCAATTATATCCGCTGATAGAAACCTCTGGCAATAAGCCAATGAAAAGCCTTCTTTCAAGGCAAATTGACCAATGATGAGTTGAGCCAGCGGCAACCTCGTATGAAAGCAGAGAAGACCCTGGGTACGAGGTTGAGCCAGTGAACTGAGTTGAGCCAGCGGTTGCTCTGTGAAGCGAAAACAATATGGCATCGAAATTTAATGAAGGAGGCAAATGACAGAAGAAATTGAACATTTACGCGAAGCAACGCGTTCTACAGAAAACAAAAACGACTACAAAATGGGTAGAATGGAAATTACTAATGGTAAGATTGTTAAATTGTTTATTAGTGTTCGTTTAAAACGAGATAATTGCAAATAAAACACATTTCAAAATTACGTTTGCAATTGACAAGATGTGGTGATGTAAACTACAGTCTAAAATGAATGTTTCTTTCAACTTTTTGGAATCTTTATATATCAAATGAATACAGCGAGTTTGCCGTCGACCTAGTACGCTAACCTGACCATTATAGTTGTATTTTAAGTACTATTTATAAAACAGGTGGCCCCATTCGGATTCTGTATATTGGGTATATAGACACGAGGCGAGGCCGAGGAACTTGGGGAACGCAAGGCGCTTGGAATGGCAAGACCGTGTACAAAAGGGAAATATTTAGCGCTGTCAAGAGATGAGTGGACCAACTCACCCTGTGCATAGTCAATCGAAATATGGTCTGGAAACTCAGCTAAAGTCTTTGGTCTATCTTTTTGTTCGCCTTTATGCATTTTTGTGCACCTTTATGCATTTTTGTGCACGGTGCACGTCACTGAACACATTGTATTTTAGTATATTGTCCAATAGCAACGTTTCAGTTCAATCACTCAACCGTACTATTTAAATATTAATAAACCTAAAACAAAGGATGTGCACGGTGTAAGGTACGGTTCAACATAAAATCACAGCTCATTATAGGCGCTTTGAAGTTTGCCGAGTTTCCAGACCATATCTCGATTGACTATGCCCTGTGTGAACCTCAACGACGAACGTCCTCTAAACAAAATAATAATTTTTGCAAAACAAAGAGAATGAATAATTTTTAGCTCAACACCGTCCTCGTTCTTTATACAACGCCAACTCGGAGCATTTCCACGTCTTCAGGACGACGTCAACGGCCAAAAGATGACTAACTGTTGCTTGAGATTGACTTCAATATAGGCCCCGTTTACGAAACGAAATGTTTGAATAAGAATGAGTTAAATTCCCTTAAAAAACTCATTAATAATTCATGAGGAAAACACAAAGAAAAATCATAACCGTATCGTGGTTTTATATCTGATAAAATTTTCTCCTGATTTACCTAAACTTTAGCTTTGATTTTCTCGCCTTAGACAACGTTATTTTTCAAAATTACTACGCCAACGAACTTACCAAATGGTGATCGTTTTTTAAGCCATTCAAAACACTCGCAGAACGTGTTTTAAATAGTACATAGGATACAGATTATGCACCAATATGGCCACCATTTCATTGTTTCTGTGCACCAATATGGCCGCCGTGACGTCAGATGAAAACCAAGAATTGATCTGACCAGTCTGGGAACGTACGTCTTCTTATTTGAAACAAGACAACGATGTATTGTATTTTGTTTTTATTTTCGAGGATATGGTCAACATTCAGTTACGAAACACCAGAAATAAGCTTCTATATACTTCGTAAGAAATCCAACTACCAAATTTTTTTCCTGCTTTCTAGTGTCTCTCTTACGATGCTAACAGGGCAGTAGAACCCAGATTTACATACAAGATAATGAAATGGGGTTTTAAGTGAAATTCAGCGAGAGCTGACAAGACTTAGACTCGTTCCATCTATTCAAATTAATCAAAACGTCTATGAATTCTATTTGGAAATAATCTGCAATATATCGTTTCTTTTATCCTGGGGGGTGTTCTACAACTTTATGCTAAGTTTCTCAATGGCGCCAAAAATTCCGAACATTTTCAAAGCGGAGTCCAGACAGGAATACCAGAGAGAACGGACAGAGGGAATCTTCTTGACCATAACGGTCCACATGAGAACAGCGGAAATGACGTATGTCGTCCAACGAACATTGCGTAACCTAGCAACAAAAAAATTGAATGGCGATCTTTTAGAGTGAAGTCCATCTCGTTCCCAGAGCCCATGTTCCCCACCCGGGAAACGAGAGACTCTGGGATAATCCGTTTCAAATCACAGGATTCTTGTTATACCGGTTGAGGTACGCATGCGTAAATATCCGAGCGGAATCTGGATAGTATGTTCTCCTTGTTTGACTTTTCCCCAAACAAGTCAATGTTGCTGGCGAAGCTCGAATTACAGCATCTACACACATACGGCGAAGATATCGATCGCGGCAACGTCTTCACTGGAGGCTTGTCGTCCGACATCTTTGTTATTTTGGTTTTATTAATTCTACTTCCGGTCACTTCAGACCAACTCATGCTCACTATTCAGCCAATAACGTAACGATTTGAAACGGATTATCCCGGAGTCTCTCGTTTCCCGGGTGGGGAACGTGTGGGCTCTGGGAACGAGATTGGGTTCGTACTTGCTGTATAGCTGCATTATTATTATCTTTCAAATATTCTAAGATGAACCTTTTGTAATTTTTTAAACGCAAATGAATAGTCGAGTCTTACTTAGCCTGCGTAGCAGGCGTTCCGTTCTGGGGGAAAGGGTTGAGAGGGTCAACGCAATTTCAGTATTGAACTAATCGAAGGAACGCAATTTCAAATTTTTAATAGCGCTGGACGTCATAATTTGGCTGTATAATTATAAATGACTGCATAAATTACGGCAAAATATTGAACAAAAAACGAACGTTCAGCGAAAACGTTTGCTAACTTTAATTTTATTTTGCTTTTCTCATCTTTAATAGTAACAATTTTAAGAACTAAACAAAATTATACATTGTAACATTGTAATAAATAAGGATGACGGTTTTCCGGTTTTTCTAAAAGCTAAACCGAAAAAACCGGTTTAATAATAAAACCGAAAAAACCGGTAAACCGCCCAACCTTACTTAGGGCGCTTTCCAATTGACAATGTTAGACCGGTCAGTCCGGCCAGAATGGACTTGCTTTTGATTAGGACCAAATTTTCCAGTCAGACCATCCCAGGCCTCAAATGAATCGTGTTCCATTTAACCGGACTGACCGGTCTAACCGTGTAAATGGAAAGCCCCCATAGTCTTCACTGTCTGGTTGTTGTTGTCACGGTTATTTCCCACATTTCGTGCAGTGTTTACTCTTGCAAACTCACGCATGCGCAAACGTGTGGTGTCGGTGTTATCTTTTGTAATGTAGAGAACTATTATAGTGTATATCAAACCTTTTAAATCGCCTCTTAGCGGCTCGCAGGTCGGATGGATCTTCTTTCAATAAATATTTCTTTATACCAATGACAAAGTCTCTGAAGTAGGCTTGCCATTCAACGCGACGAACATCGAACGAAAACTCCTAAATTTGGAATAAAACAAATATATGACGACGGCAACGAAAGAACACGTACAATATTATGAAAACAACCTCGTACCCAAGCTCTTATTAGATCTCGGTTTCGTCTCGTTGACTGTCTGCTCATAGAAAACTAGGGCTCGTTGTCTAATTGTTAACCAACCAACCAAACAAAAATACCCTGGGTACCAGAGGCTCTGAGTTTGTGTTTGTGAGAGGGAGAGCCTCTGGTCTCGCGAGCTTCAAATCTCACTTTGGCTAGTTCAATATCTGAACTCGGTTTTTGATTGGTCTAAATTTCTGAAAGCGTTACTATTGGTTAATCAAAGCAAGTCACGCGTGACCGTGAGTAATTAAAAATATTAAAAACTTGAACCATACACCTCTGAGTCTTGGATTACCGTTTCAGCTACTGAAATACCAAAGCGAAAGTCTAGTTTTTGTGAACAGAGGAAGTCCGATAATTATTCTTTCCACAGTGAGTTGGAATTGTGATAAAATCCATAGTTTCCTTATCGAAAACGAAGTAACGAACGAGTGTGCCAGACAGCGTGCTTTACTTTCTGTCGAGGACTTTGAAGAGTAATCAACAGGAAGTAACTCACCAAAGTGAGATTTGAAGCTCGCGAGACCAGAGGCTCTCCCTCTTCCAAACACAAACTCAGAGGGTAACCAAACAACCAACCAAAACGAACTATAAAGCGCTGCTGGGTCCCACAATTCAATACCAGAAAACCAGCATAAATAATTGTACCTGAAGATCACGGCCTTTCACTTCAGAGAGCAGCAGGTTGTAGTTATCAGTTTTAAACTAGAAAAAAGAAAATATCCAGTCATTGCTAGTTTATATAAGACCTCAAGGTTAACATAACATTGGTTAAGATACAGAACATGCGTTGTCTTACCGTCCATCCTCTCTTGGTAAAGTAAGCTAGTGTGGACATAGCTTTCTCAAGCTTGACGTAATTTTTTTGCATCCTATAAAGAACACACAAAAAGTGATTCAAAATGTTAACACACTGTGTGAAAACTATTTAGAAGTTGGCTAAAAAAAACGATTCTCAAACTCAGGCTTATAGCCACGATTCGGAAAGTGGCCGTCCAAAAAGTTTGCGCCGAACTCCGAATGCCAGAATTTTTCAGGGATGCTTGGTCTCCGTCCGCTAGGGGGAGTCTGAGGGCATACCTACTAGAAAATTTTGCATATTTATGCCTCTCGTTTTTCGTTATTCTGGCCATCTGGGTGACTAAATTCCTGCATGAAGTCGCACAGTTTGTGACAGTTTTCTCTGCATAAAATCAACAGATTAAGAAATATAGTTGTTCTCACTTCATCAAGTACATTTTGCAGTTATTTCTATATATTTTAGTAGCCATTAAAACAGTACATTATACGGTATTTTCACCCTCAATAAAGTATCTTTTGGATTCTGGAGTCATCAAAACATTGGAGTCTTAGCTGCTTTAGTTTAGTTTAGTAGTATGGGAACAGGCACATGTCTCATGTCTGTTAACTGGTCATTATGAACAGCGGTTAACAGACATTTGCCAATTTCGCCGTTTAAAAATCACATAAAAATAAATGCAATCACAGGCCTGTAAGGGTAAAAAAAATATTGCATTCGCACAAATTTGACAAAGAAATAGTACAATTTCATTTATAATATTTTGTTTAAATTTTAATATTTATCTTCCAAAGAGTAAAATATTCTATGGCCGTCCAAATGTTTTCAAGCCGTCCAAAAACCTTGATATTTTAAAAGTGTTAACACACTGTGCTCAAACTGTTATAGTCCGTTTCAGCTTGCTTTTGAAATCCGATACGTATAATTGAAATGAACATTCCGAACTTACGTTGCAATGTTCCGAACTACGTTGCGAGGTAGATACAAATTTAAGTCGGCAATTTGTTTCTGCTTAACCAAGTATCTATTATTATATTCTATACAACAAATAATCTTCTTCTCCGTGATTTTACCAAAGGAATTCAATTCAAAGCTTATTAAATTCGAACTTCACGACGAACTTCGCGAACTTCCGTACCAAGTTCCCAACCTTCCAACGAATGTTGACAAACGAATTTCAAAAGCAAGCTGAAACTGACTATAACACACTGTGTGAAAATTATCTAGAAGTTAGTTGGCTAACTGTTTTTTAGACAGACCTCGCTCCCTTCGTTGGCTGGGTCGGTTTTTGTATCTACTGCACATGCGAGTATAGATACTGTGTTGGCATGCAAGGTTTTCCGATGTTAGTTAAGTAACAATAGAATTCTCTTCGGAACCAATCAAATTTCAGAAGGTTTTTCCGATCACATCCCGAGTCAGTCCGAGCAGTCTGACGCAAG
Organism: Paragorgia papillata; assembly: GCA_035771165.1. Lineage (NCBI taxonomy): Eukaryota > Metazoa > Cnidaria > Anthozoa > Scleralcyonacea > Coralliidae > Paragorgia > Paragorgia papillata. The sequence continues at coordinate 1,285,564 of JAWNZC010000335.1, read as the reverse complement.
ATACATGTATGCCCAAGCGTGCCTATTTTTATTATTTGCTACTAACTTTGGTTTTTTGCCAACAAACTTGGCAAGTATGTCTGCGATCCAAGCAGGTATCCTGTGGCTCATGTAGGTCCAGTAAGTAAATAGAAATCTATAAAAGTCAACATAGTCTAACGATGGCATGGGAACGACAATGAGCACGACTGGCGTGTGCTGTTAGCCCGATGCCTCTCACCAAAAGTTAAGCCCGGTTAGACGGGGTTAGTACTTGGATGGGTGACCGCTTGGGAATGACCCCGTTGTCGAGCTTGGAAGTCATGTGAGTAGAGTTGATCTCTCCTGTACTTCGAGGGTTTTTCGCCGGGTTCTCTGGTTTTCCTCCCTCTATAAAATCAACACCTAACATCTTAGCTGTGGTCTGAACTGTGTCGTATGGCGGCTGCCTGGAGCGCATTTGATATGCCTCGACACGGCCACGTTGATCTGCGTCCTTCGCAATTCAACCACTGGATGCAAGTAAGGATGATTAGCCCCCAGTCCTTTATCCTTATCTCATTGATACTTCGTCACAAGCTCTATAGTGCCAATGTTTGAAATCTAAAATATAGTGAAAATCATCGTGGTTGCTCTCTAGTTCAGTAAAATGTCCCATTTTGCTATCTAACATGCAACAAAACCTTAATGGAGTATTAATGCTTACTCTTTAGGTTCGAAACTGAAGTTTGGTCTTCTGAATACTTTCTCAAACGGATACTCCCAGAGGTATGGCGAGACAAATCTGCCTGCAACGAAATAAATCACAAATACTTATTATTTAACTTTACAGAGTAGGTTTGTTTCCATTTAAACTGGCTTTGCTAAATTACATATCTTTAAATAAATATTGAATAAACAAACAAACAAACAAACAAACAAACAAACAAACAAACAAACAAACAAACAAACCAACACCTAGGTCTTAGCTGTAATTCGTGGGCCGATATGTGTCGTATGGCGGCTGCCTGAGCGCCTTTAATATGCCTTCGACTCGGCCATGTCAAAAATTATTGTAAGGCGCATTTGAAAACCTTAAGTTGAATTTGCGCAGTATAAATAAATGTTATTATCATTCATTTCGTTTCTATCCTGCATTCTGATTGGTTAATTCACCTGCAAATAACCAAGTGCAAATAATTTTTGGCTGCAAATAATGTTATGGGCATGCGCACTAGCGATGGCGCTGCTTACTGCAAATAATTTTCGTAAACATGGCGGCTAGTTCTTCAGCTATCCGAGGAAATAATCGAGAGAATTTGGAAGCATTCATAACGACAATGTACTTTAGAAAAGAAATAGTTAAAGGAAGATTTAGTGAGATAAAAAGCAACACTCGTGCCAACAAAAAGTAAGTTTTACGAAGATTTTAGTATGCCGAAGACACAGACAGAGAAGAGTGGCGATCTCTAACTTCAGTCATTTCAGATTTTTAACTATTTTATGAATGATAAATCAATTATTGAACTCGTCTATCGCAAAATATCATGATTTGTCAGTGCCTCGCTACCAGTTATTTGCCTCTGCCTTCGGCATCGGCAAATAACTAGTAGCTCGCCACTGACAAATCATGATATTTTGCTCAGACTCGTCCAATAATTGATAAATATTATTATTATTATTAAATATAATCACTTGAAAATCTACATGTCTGGCGTTGTGGGCCAAACACACTCGCACGCTTCTTTCGAATTAATTTGGTTTGACAATAGCAACGATGAGGAAACTTACCTAGATCTCCCCACGTACAAGGATTAATAACACCAGTTGTGCAATGGAATATCGGAATGGTTTCCAAACTTGATAAAAAAGGATAAAACTATTTTATTACAGTCGTGGCAACAGAAGCGTTCCGAAAAATGTTGAGCATGTTCATTTCCTAACTTTTACCAATTAATTTGATAAGTTCCTCGGAAAACTGCTAACTTCCTCCATAGTCAATCGAGATATGGTCTGGAAACTCGGCAAACTTCAAAGCGCCTATAATGAGGTGTGATTTTATGTTGAACCGTACCTTACACCATGCACATCCTTTGTTTTAGGTTTATTAATATTTAAATAGCACGGTTGAGGATTGAACTGAAACGTTGCTATTGGACAATTCATTCATTATACTAAAATACAATGTGTTCAGTGACCGTGCACCGTGCACAAAAATGCATAAAGGCGAACAAAAAGATAGACCAAAGACTTTAGCTGGGTTTCCAGACCATATCTCGATTGACTATGCTTCCTCCGAAATGTTGGCAACTTCCTGGTATCAGCTTGGGAATTGACCAATCACGTTCTGCTTAGTAATTAAGTAACCAATAGGATGAAAGCAGGGAGAACTTACGAAATGAATTGTTCAACTTTTTTCGGAACGCTTCCACGACAGTGAAAGGACAACAAAACTTTTACCAAGAACCACATGTAAAACATTGCTAGAATTTATGTCATATTCGCAAGTGGCAACACAAATTTCGAGTAAAGGCCCATAGGCGATTTTTACTGCGATTTTTCTCACCCTGACGCATGCGATATAGTGTATGACTCGCCAAAGTATTGAACCTCATATAGCTCTAAATAAATGGTCCAATACATTCGTACGTCAATCCATTCGATCGCATGTGTCAGAAGGAGAAAAATCGCAGCAAAAATCGCCGGTGTACTACTGGCCTTGAGAAGTTCCACCAATGTAGAAAAAAGACTTACCGTTTGGTACCAGCATGCCAACCTACACACACCAACATATTGACAGCCAAGTCGACTGGAACAATGTCAGCCACAGCGTTTATGTCACCAATCATCGAACGCAGTACACCTTTGCCAGCCTGAAGGAGGAAAAACGCCAACCACTGGTTAAAATTGGCACACCTATAAGTGCACATTTTGGCGATTATGCCATCATCTCTATATATAACTCAATATGTAGGCTTTTCTACAGCACTTAAAGATTGACATGAACGAATTATTAATACTACGAACAAACAAACAAACAAACAAACAAACAAACAAACAAACAAACAAACAAACAAACAAACAAACAAACAAACAAACAAACGAACGAACGAACGAACGAACGAACGAACGAACGAACGAACGAACGAACGAACGAACGAACGAACGAACGAACGAACGAACGAATAAAAAAAGGAACAAACGAACGAACGAACGAACGAACGAACGAACGAACAAACAAACAAACAAACAAACAAACAAACAAACAAACAGACAGAAAAACAAACAAACAAACAGGCAAACAGACAAACAAACAGGCAAACAAACAAACAAACAAACAAACAAATAAACAAACAAATAAACAAACAAACAAACAAGCAAACAAACAAACGAATAAAAAAAGGAACAAACGAACAAACAAACAGGCAAACGAACGAACGAACGAACGAACAAACAAACAAACAGACAAACAAACAAACAAACAAACAAACAAACAAACAAACAAACAAACAAACAGGCAAACAAACAAACAAACAAACAAACAAACAAACAAACAAACAAACAAACAAACAAACAAACAAACGAATAAAGAAAGGAACAAACGATCGAACGAACAAACAGGCAAACAAACAAACAAACAAACAAACAAACAAACAAACAAACAAACAAACAAACAAACAAACAAACAAACGAATAAAGAAAGGAACAAACGACCGAACGAACAGGCAAACAAACGAACGAACAAACAAACAAACAAACAAACAAACAAACAAACAAACAAACAAACAAACAAACAAACAAACAAACAAACAAACAAACAAACAGAAAATATAGCGCTGCTAACTCATAACTCGTTATGGCATCGCAATACTTACAGCGACAAACAAACCACAGGGTCCATTAAAATTATCGACCCAGCCCTGTACACAAAAGAAAATAAAATGTGAGCATTGTGAGGATAGAAAAATCCTATGGTGTACATAATCTCTTATAGTCTATACCGGCATAGGCTCTTTGATGGAAGCGCCAATAATAGAAGGTCTGAATACTGCTATAGGCAAGTCCTTTCCATTTTTAAACAACAGAGATTCCGCAAGGGACTTGGTGAATGTGTAAGTATTCGGTCTTTTCTCCAACAGCGAAGGTGTTAAATCTTCAATCATTTTATCATTCATCCATCTAAGAAAACAAAATAAAGACATAATTATACACCAGCTGAAGTGTATAAGATGCTTTTTAACTGAAGAACTGAAGATGGACGAATCAAATGGACAAGCGAGAAGTTTGTTTTTCTGGCATCTATAAACATAAACTCAATTTTCTAAAAGAACACACCGTAACTTACCCAGCAATCTCCAAGACATTCTTAGCATCGACAGATGGAGGATAAAATATTTCTTCAATCACATCCTTGTCACAATTAGAATAAGCTGTCGACACATGAATAAACGCCTGACCAAGAACAAAAACAGCAATTACAGAAACAAATAAATACAAGGTTTTAAAACTGTAAAGTTTACATATAATTCCAGAATTCCCGCGTCTCTTTGCCTCAACATGTCCCTAGTCACTTCTTGTCAGAAGTAGAAGGAGATAACTATACGAACGCATAAAAAATATTGCCTTTTCTATTTAAACATTTTATTATGTCGTTGCTCTGAGAGAGAGGGAGGAAGGGAAGGGAGGGAGGGAGGAAAGGAACGACGGAGGGAGGAAGAGAAGGAGGAAGGGAAGGAGGAAGGGAAAGAGGAAGGGAGGGAGGGAAGGAGGAAGGGAGGGAGGGAAGGAGGAAGGGAGAGAGGGAGGAAGGAAGGGAAGGAGGAAGGGAGGGAGGAAGGAAGGAAGGAAGGAAGACGGAGGAAGAGAAGGAGGAAGGGAAGGAGGAAGGGAAAGAGGAAGGGAGGGAGGGAAGGAGGAAGGGAGGGAAGGAAGGAGGAAGGGAGAGAGGGAGGGAGGAAGGGGGAGGAAGGGAAGGAGGAAGGGAAGGAGGAAGGAAAGGAAGGAGGAAGGGAGGGAGGAAGGAAGGAAGGGAAGGAAGGAGGAAGGGAGGAAGGAAGGGAGGGAGGGAAGGAGGAAGGGAAGGAGGAAGGAAGAGAAGGAGGAAGGGAGAGAGGGAGGAAGGGAAGGAGGAAGGAAGGAAGGAGGGAGGGAGGGAGGAAGGGAGGGAGGAAGGAAAGAAGGAAGGGAAGGAGGAAGGGAGGGAGGGAAGGAGGAAGAGAGGGAGGAAGGGAAGGAGGAAGGAAAGGAAGGAGGAAGGGAGGGAGGGAGGGAGGAAGGGAGGGAGGAAGGAAAGAAGGAAGGGAAGGAGGAAGGGAGGGAGGGAAGGAGGAAGAGAGGGAGGAAGGGAAGGAGGAAGGAAGGGAAGGAGGGAGGAAGGGAAGGAGGAAGGAAGGAAGGGAAGGAGGAAGGAAGGGAAGGAGGGACGGAAGGGATGGAAGGAGGTAGAGAAAGAGGGAGGGAGGGAAGAATTAAGGAAGGGAGGGAGGGAAGGAGGAAGGGAGTGGGGAAGGGAGGGAGTAAGGGATGGCGGATAAAACTCAGTATAATGGATTATTAACATATTAAATAAAGAAGAGATCAGTGCCATGGACATACCTCAAGTTTTTTTATATTACGACAGAGTGTCATAACGTTTTCCAATCCAACGACATTCAATTTCAGAGCAAGTCTTTACGAAATAAGCAGAACATTAATCACCCGATTACTATACGAATGTAACATTATTTCGTAAGTACTGTTTAGGAAAGCATTTCCTTGGGGTATTCCTGTTCTTATTTGAGAAATAAAGTTTGGACAGGCATATAGTCAATGGAGAAATGGGCTGGAAACTTGGCAAAGCGCCTATAATGAGCTGTTATTTTACCTTAGTTGCTCGTCAAATCTGACCGTGGCGGCCGAGTGAAAGACAATTTCGACATTTTCATGAAGTAGCCGCTGGTCATCTTCTGATAATCCAAGAAATGGCTCAGACATATCTCCTTTCATGGTCACGACAATGTCTTTGTACTTTGGATTGACCTCTCGCACTCTGGAAAACAGCTAAGAAAAGAGAAAAACAACACATGCTCTGATTGGTTAGATTCTGTCTCTCGTTGGTGTCTGTCTGTCTGTTCGTTGCTCTGTCTGTCTGTTCGTTGCTCTGTCTGTCTGTCTGTCTGTCTGTCTGTCTGTCTGTCTGTCTGTCTGTCTGTCTGTCTGTCTGTCTGTCTGTCTGTCTGTCTGTCTCTGTCTGTCTGTCTCTGTCTGTCTCTGTCTGTCTCTGTCTGTCTCTGTCTGTCTCTGTCTGTCTCTGTCTGTCTCTGTCTGTCTCTGTCTGTCTCTGTCTGTCTCTGTCTGTCTGTCTCTGTCTGTCTCTGTCTGTCTCTGTCTGTCTCTGTCTGTCTCTGTCTGTCTCTGTCTGTCTCAGTCTGTCTCTGTCTGTCTGTCTCTGTCTGTCTGTCTGTCTCTGTCTGTCTGTCTGTCTGTCTGTCTGTCTGTCTGTCTGTCTGTCTGTCTGTCTGTCTGTCTGTCTGTCTGTCTGTCTGTTCGTTGCTCTGTCTGTCTGTTCGTTGCTCTGTCTGTCTGTCTGTCTGTTCGTTGCTCTGTCTGTCTGTCTGTTCGTTGCTCTGTCTGTCTGTCTGTTCGTTGCTCTGTCTGTCTGTCTGTTCGTTGCTCTGTCTGTCTGTCTGTTCGTTGCTCTGTCTGTCTGTCTGTTCGTTGCTCTGTTTGTCTGTTCGTTGCTCTGTCTGTCTGTTCGTTGCTCTGTCTGTCTGTTCGTTGCTCTGTCTGTCTGTCTGTTCGTTGCTCTGTCTGTCTGTTCGTTGCTCTGTCTGTCTGTCTGTTATTGCTCTGTCTGTCTGTTCGTTGCTCTGTCTGTCTGTTCGTTGCTCTGTCTGTCTGTCTGTTATTGCTCTGTCTGTCTGTTCATTGCTCTGTCTGTCTGTCTGTCTGTTGCTCTGTCTGTCTGTTCGTTGCTCTGTCTGTTCGTTGCTCTGTCTGCCTGTTCGTTGCTCTGTCTGTCTGTCTGTCTGTCTGTCTGTCTGTCTGTCTGTCTGTCTGTCTGTCTGTCTGTCTGTCTGTCTGTCTGTGTGTGTCTGATCTGTCTGTCTGTGTCTGATCTGTCTGTCTGTGTCTGATCTGTCTGTCTGTGTCTGATCTGCCTGCCTGCCTGCCTGTCTGTCTGTCTGTCTGTCTGTGTCTGATCTGTCTGTCTGTGTCTGATCTGCCTGATCTGTCTGATCTGTCTGTCTGCCTGTCTGTCTGTCTGTAAGCCAAAAAATTGCCAATTCGTTCAGAAAATGACAAGTACATTGCAACCATGCATGTCCAATGAAATTATACGAACTGTAAATCAAAGCTCATTTTGATTGGATAATTTACCAACCTTACCTCACATTCGAGTATCTTCTCGATCCTTTCCTCACTGCTAACATCGCCTTTCGGTCTGACTAACAAATATATCTTCTTGACATCTGGACAACTTCTTAGCAACTTCTCCACAAGAACTTTACCAAGAAATCCAGTTCCTCCTGTGATAAAAATACACTTGCCTGCGTAATACTCCGTCACCGACTGATAACCTGACATTTCCATGCTAGGTTGAGCAATCTAAAAACACCCGAAATTACTTTACAGATATGCAAATGTTCAGGGGGAGAAATGGGGGACCATTTAATTACTCCATTTACTCTCCTTTAGGGGCGAGAGTAAATAGGTTAAAGAGATATTAGGATCGTTTAATACAGCAGAAAATAAACTGCGACTTAAAATAAGATGCGAATCGAACAGCTCGTATAAACGGTCAATTCTTTACAGTTGATTTCACATTACCGTTACCGCTGTGCGTTACGAAGTTCGTTCGGAAGTTCAGATATTCGTTCGGAAGTTCGGAATTACGTTGCCAAGGTTGAAAATTATCCAATCAAATTGCGAGCTTCGGATCAAACCTAATTCTGATTGGATAATTTTTCAACCTTGGCAACGTAATTCCAAACTAAATGGGAAACTTTAAACTTTAAATGTATTGAGGTAATTTTAATATTTGTAATTTGCTTTGTTATTGCCTGGATTATGTATTGTTGTGTTAATAAAGTTACAGCGCCAAATAAACTCGATGTGATTCCACTGCTTCACTTACATGTACGTTCGCTTGTTGTCGATCGTCTAAGTATTAAAATATAGTAAATATACTGCTTACTGCATGGGTGGGTAGCACCAAATAGTGCAAAAAATACTGATAACATGTACTATGTCGAACTGTTTGCACGTCTAGATTAACGCCGTGAAGTTAGCTGCCAGTTCACCGCTGCACTGTAGCTCGTTCAATCCAGCTTTTTCACCAGGCGAACTGGAAGCTAACTTAACGGGGTTGTCTAATGATCGCTTGAATCTACCGAATCTAGCACTGTAGATTGCACTGTAGGTTATTTTGTACTTTTTAACAAACGCTTAATATGTGCACGCTGTTTCGTGCATAGGCTATGCCAAGCTGCATTGCTATGAGTAGCCCGAGTGTACGCCTAAGCAGGCGTTGCGTGTTGTTAATTGGAGCACGCACGGTAGCCAATCAGAAACGCCGTTGTACGTATTACATCTATATGTTATAATGACCTATCACAGTACGCCCAAAGAAATTTTATTAAAATGATTTAAATCTATTTCTTAAATCTATTTTATTATATGCGAGTTGCACGATCATGCGCACGCATCATTTTGGCGGGCCACACAAAGGCTGGTATATGAAAGAAATTTGACAATTTCTGAAGATATTAGCTTTAGGAATTATTTCTATCTTTAATAACTATTTAATAACCGAGAGTGAGGTCTTTACGGTAAAATATTAAACCGAGGTCTTGCTGTATCGACCGAGCGATAGCGAGGTTTGATATTTAACCGTAAAGACCGAACGGTCGAGGTTATTAAGTAGTTCATTGTATTTCGAATTCTTGGTCTTCGCTTCCTTTAACTTTGTCAAAACACCGAACTAGCGTTATTTTCTTCTGTTTCTTTCTCGTCTGGATAATAGAATTTACTTTTATAATGTTCATCGTCATCTATTTCATCTATTTTCGCCGTTCTTCGGCAATAAAAGTTTCTTATTAGGATTTTTTGTTTGTTTCCAATCGTAGGGCAATAACAATTTTCATAATGCCCGTGGGCATTACGGAGAAATCTCGCCCCGTCAGCAACCAATCACAGCGCGTGATTTTACCGGAAGTAATCCGTGCCATATAATAATAGTACATAATTTTTGTTGTTTATAGTCTGAGTTGACTTAAATTCAAAGAAACAATATTTGCTATGTCTAGAGTACTAGTATGATTAGATGTTTTGACTTCATTTACTTTTTCAGAACAGAAGCTGCAGTGAAGTAAAACTACATTTTTTTAAATTGTGAAGACTATAGTCATGCAGCAACTAATTTATTGAGAAAACTGAACAACAATCACCTTTCGTTACTTTCCAAATTTCTGTTAGCAAACGTAAACAAAAAAATATGATAACCAAATTGCAATTCCACAGCTTCAGGCCCATTCATATTGATCCAAGTAACCAAATTCTCCTTCTTGCCAGGACAAGTTACTTGTTGTGTTCATATTGGGTTTTTTTTTTATTTGTTTCAGTTCTTCACTTATTTATTGCAATTTGAGACCCTTAGTTTTATACTAGTTATAAACTTAAATGAAATAAGAATACTTTAATTCCCAGTAGCAAAATAGTTGGCTCCATTTTTAAAATGGTAGTACAATGTACTGTAAAGTACAGTAGCTGTAATAATCAAAGTAAATTACAAACAAGTAATATGTATGTCTGGATAACAAATATTATATGGCTTAATTAGCTTCAGTGGTTTTGATTGAAATAAAAAGCACCAAACCGTCTGACTCTAAACCGGTTTTTCAAAATTTCAGACACTAAACGCAATTTCAGTATATTGAACTAATTGAAGGAACGTAATTTCAAATTTTTAATAGCACTGGACATCATAATTTGGCTGTATAATTATAAATGACTGCATAAATCACGGCAAAATATTGAACAAAAAATGAACGTTCAGCGAAAACGTTTGCTAACTTTAATTTTATTTTGCTTTTCTCATCTTTAATAGTAACAATTTTAAGAACTAAACAAAATTATACATTGTAACATTGTAATAAATAATGATGACGGTTTTCCAGTTTTTCTAAAAGCTAAACCAAAAAAAACGGTTTAATAATAAATCTGGGGGGAAAACCCGGTAAACCACCCAACCTTACTATGGCTGAACTTGTTGTCAGGTCATTATACGCAAAATGGCACATGTTGATCATGCTGATTGAGAGGTATTAAAAAAAAGTATTAATGCCCTCCCAGCACTGTGGGAGAGCATTACACCTTTTAACTGACAAGGTGGTCACAAACAACCTCAGGATCTTCACTGTCTAACACCAAACAATTTTATAGTCAATTTATTGTTTTACTAAGTTAATGTTTAGGTCAGACAATTTTACTCATTGAGGAGAGGACTCTCAGACATCTTGCACAGCAATGAGTTGAGTAGGCCAAAAGCAAGGTTCCCCTTTATTGTTTTACTCAGTCTAATGCCAGACATTTTTACTCATCAAAGGGAGAAGCCTCAGACATCCTGGCAGCAATGAATTAATATAATTGCATACTATATATATACCAATATGATAACCCAATGAGCACTCACGAAAATGTCAATACATAACAAACCCAAACAGGGATGTCAATACAATAACAAACCCAAACAGGGATAGAAATGCAAGTTTATGTTAAATAAGATGGGCTTAGAAGACAATTTGATAAATAAAATAACATTAATAAAAAATTAACCAGTTGAGTCCATTAGGACAGTATAAAGTAGCGTTTAAATGCCTTGGAATAAAACATAATGACAAAAAAACAACAACAATGATTTCATTAAAAATATTTTGAAATGTGCAAATTGTACAGTTATTCATGACTATATATGTACAGATATTGAATAGTACACTCAGATCATTAAGCAGTTAACAAACACACGAAATACACAAACCTAAATATATGAAAGCTGTACATCACTTACACAGTTCGTCCTTTTTTTCTTTAATAGTGTTTTGAAATAAACAAAAACTGAGACAAAACAGCTGGGTTTCATTCAAGTTCACAATGAGACCACAAACCCACGTGATTCCGTGATTGCAATCCCACTTTAGCCACACAACACATTAACCATGACTGTAGAAACTTTACAGATTACACCAATGCACGAAAACTAGTGTTTTTTCTTTATATTTTCTTTATATTTTGGAAATTGTATGATTGCAGTGAAAATAAAATGCAAAAGATGGCTAAATATATTAAAGATTTATATAGACAACGACGCCAAGCAAGAGGAAATTTAATATACTGCACAAATATTTTTCTGCGACCTTCCAAGGTTAATATTTGCAAACGAGTGAACGACAAAGTTAGCAGATAAATAGTTTCGTCGTTCTATATATTTTTAAAAATAAAATCGGCTTAAATGATCTATGTACTGATGTACACGTATGCAATTGTTCAAGAAACAAAACAATTGTCGAAGCTCTTTCTGGATGGCTGGATTTACATGAATAACTCCTTAAACAAACTTAGTAGGTTTTGAGAATAAACACGCAAGACAACGAACGATTTTAAAGAAGGTTAATTTATGGATAAAGAGTAGAAGATTGGCCAACCTGAACTATTTTTAAAGCTGTAGCTTGTAGTGATCTGCAACGATCTGATAAAGACAAACACGATCACATTACCAAACCCTTGCTTTTCAAATATATTTATTCAAAACGCTGTTGATAATTAGCTCGTCTTGCCCCACCTGTTTAAAAACAAAAAAAGAAATCCACAAGTAAAATCATACAGAAAATCTGCACATTTTGTTTATTGATTAATAGACGAATAAACGCCGCATTGACATGGCTTCTTACAATCCAGCTACATTTCACAGTTCTAATATTCAAATCCGTTTAATAATCAGGTTAGCTGTATCACTTCGCTTCAAATGAAGTCCTACCACTTGACTCATATCACTTTGTGCCAAAATGAGATATTTTAGAACCGATTACTAAAAAGATATTGCAAAGATTGTGTATATTTGACGTACCTCAAATGGAGTTTGTGCAAAGCGCAATCTTGTATGGAATCTGGCGTGTTCCTCGAAACCTCCAATCTCCTCCTTGACATGAGCTGTTGCGAAATATTCATAGACTCTCTAGCTCTCTCGCTTGATGCCGTGAGTACTCGGAAATGCACGTGTAGACCGTACGAGATATGGTATTTTAGAGATCAGCAGAGGCATGTAATTGCGCAATGTTTCTCAAATTTAATATTTTTAAAATTAAAAGATCATAGAAATAATATACCTAGAATTAATTAGAATGCGGGCTCCTATCTCTCGTCAGTCAAAAAAGTGACTCCACAAAATGGCCGATTTATTATAAGAGCAAAATAAAATTTCAATTGGACCCCTGTCACGTGACAGAGTGCGCATTCTAGGTCTATTATTTCTATGCATCAGATCTAGATTGGTGCGTTTAGACAGACTTTCCCCCAAAGTCCTTTTCAAACATTTTTGACATTTCGACATTTTTTACCTTTCAAGGACTTTTCCCACCTGCAGCGCGCCAAAATTCACCAGTGAATTTTTCGACCGGTGACGTAATTTGGATCCACAGTATCTAGCTAATATCCGTGATTTAACATTCATTGGAAGTTGGAGTTAAACAGACTCTTGAAAACGTTTTAGTATGGGTAGAACCACTTTCCATTGCATGTACGACAACCCGAAACACGTCAAAACAGGGCGATGTACGTATACATTTCAGCGATTTCCCGCCAGAATATTTAACTAGATTCAAAAACCTGCAAGCGAAACAAAAGTCCGCCTCTTTCCTCCCACTTTTCCGCTCTCCCGCCTTTCCGCTCTCCCGCCTTTCCACCCGCCCGCAAAAACTAGCGCTAAGAGGCGGACTTGGAGCAAGTCCTAACATTTAGATTTCATTTCACTTTATTTCACTTCTTTTGTCGCCACTTTTTTGCCACTTTTCCCCCCACTCCCCCCCCCCCCCCCCCCCCCCCCCCCCACTTTTTTGTCACTTTTTTGCCACATTTTTTGTCACTATAATCGGAGTCAGTCGTCGCTCGCCGTGCATTCCCGTAACCAAAACATCACGCCACGCCATCCAGTGAGTTGACAGAGACGCAAAAGACCGCAAGTGGCTTCCTGTTAACTGCGACTACATGTAGATGAAGAAAAGTCAAGAAAATGACATGAACTAGTGGATTTTGCAGTAAAACATTTAGATCTATGTGTCTTCTAAGCATTGACGATTCTTTAATGCCATGGAATGGTTTATCAAGTAAGGAGAATGAATCTGTACGTGTTTTGTAGAAGCGATGAACGAATATTTTCAGTTTCTACAAGACGCGATTCACAAAGAGAAAGCTAGGACCTGAGTTATAAAAAGTAGAGTAATGTTGGGCTGTTGAACCGTTGTTGTTGCGTTGTGTTAAGTATTTAATAGATCAGATTTCACAAGATCAAGATAGGAGTTATGTTCATATAAACGTTAGTAAATTATGATATGTAAGACTTATATATAGAAACTTAGAAAGTGTAGAATATAAAATTTATATTTTAATTTAATTATACAGTCATCGAGTTAGTATTTGCATATAGCACTGCAATATTCTTCAAACTAAATTGTTATTCTTTGTATTCACAGCGATCTCAAGCAGTGTTGAAAATTAAACAATTAACATATCGAACATTTTTTCTCAATAAAGCAATGAATCACAATTAATTATGCACCGTTTTGACATTGTTTAGCCATTTATAGTATTATTATTAAATGCTGGTAATCAGGGAGGACCCTTTGGTAGTTGCCCAATTTTTTTTATTACAAACACATCACAGCGGTTTTATAACTGTAGTTTTTACAGAGAGAGAGAGAGAAATTACATTAAAACATGTTTAAATATTGTTGTGATTTTATATTATATAGTTTTAAAATGCATCAATATTTGAATATTAAGGTGTGATTGTAAAAAATGTAGAATGTTGCATAGGCAGTGTTTTTGATAGGGCAAAGTGAAAAGGTAGTAAACTGCTGAAATTAGTTTTGATAATGAAATACTGATGTTTCGACTAGAGCCCTTCATCTGAGTAAAATGTGATGAAGGGCTGTGCTCGAAATATCAGTATTACCTTTAATATGCCTCGACACGGCCATGTTGATCTGCGTCCTTCACAATTCAGCCACTGGCTTGATCTTTTATCCTTATTCATTATTCAACCTTCATTCTGAGGATGGCCAACCCTCGAACAGGTTGCTGGAGCGCTGGAAGACAGTACATCCAATTTAGAGTTTTAGATGAATAAACAAAATATATGCCACAACAACTTAAGTTAACTCATCAATGGGCCAGTCACAATGATAAATATAGGCTATGGATAGTCAGAATAAATTCTTGAACGTGTTCCCTGAATAACAGATTATGGGGATATTTTAAGCCATTATTTGTTTTATTCTAGCAAAGGTAAAAACAAACAAAAGGAAGTGAAAGAAACAAAACCGTATCTGGAAAAGAAAGTTTATGATAGTTTTATTACAAGTAAAGAGGAAATAAAAGGAATGGTTGTTCTTCCTGGTGGAATAGATTTTAATGAGTGGCTTGCTACTCACAGTAAGCTTTATTAAAATACTGTACACTTTATAAACTACTAGAAGCTGTTGTAATCAATCAATCATTCACTCAATCAATCAATTAATAAATTCTTCAGTAAGTCATTCAATCATTCACTCAGTCATTCAATCAATCAACCAATCAATCATTCAATAGTCAGTCAATTAATCAGTCAATCAATCAGTCATTCAATCAGTCAATTAATCAATCAGTCATTCAATCACTCAATTAATCAATCAATTAATCAATCAGTCAATTAATCAATCAGTCATTCAATTGATCAATCAATCAGTCAATTAATCAATCAGTCATTCAATCACTCAATTAATCAATCAGTCAATCACTCAATCAGTCAATCAATCAGTCAATTAATCAATCAGTCATTCAATCACTCAATCAATCAGTCAATCACTCACTCAATTAATCAATCAGTCATTCAATCATTCAATTAATCAGTCATTCAATCACTCAATTAATCAATCAGTCAATCAATCAGTCATTCAATCACTCAATCAATCACTCAATCACTCAATCAGTCAATCAATCAGTCAATTAATCAGTCATTCAATCACTCAATCAATCAGTCAATCACTCACTCAATTAATCAATCAGTCAATTAATCAGTCATTCAATCATTCAATTAATCAATCAGTCAATCAATCAGTCATTCAATCACTCAATTAATCAGTAATCAATCAATCTGTGAATCAATCAATTAATCAATTATTCATCTGTTTTTTGCAAGCTTTAACGTTGTTCAATAGTGTTAACCAAATATGTGGAGCATTGACTGAGTTTTGTACAGCATCTACTTGTCCAACCATGACTGCAGGATCAGTGTAAGCAATAACATTTTCTGTATTTTAACAAAGAAAGGGGAAGGGGTATTTTAGCTTCCTTGTTTTATTGTCTAACTGCAAAAACTCAGTAACTCTACCCCCTTAAATTCCAGTAAATGTAGTAATTAATAGTATCATCGCAATTCTTGTATAGCAACTTAAGAATTGTGTGGAGTAAAATAGCTTGGTCTATGTTCCTGATAGATTTGTTTTTCTTAATTTCATGAACAGCATGTATAGTTGGTATGGGCGCAAAGGCAAAATATCAGCTCCGCAGTACATTGATTTGGTGATGACACATATCCAGAAGCATGTTGAAGATGAAAGCTGTCTGCCATCAAAATATGGTATATAGAGTAGTAGTATCCCCCCCTTAAAACCTTCTCTAACTGTGAGCTAAGTTTCTTCCTTCCTTCCTCTCCTTTTTTTCCTTCCTTCCTTTTTTTCTTCCTTCCTTCCTTCCTTCCTTCCTTCCTTCCTTCCTTCCTTCCTTCCTTCCTTCCTTCCTTCCTTCCTTCCTTCCTTCCTTCCTTCCTTCCTTCCTTCCTTCCTTCCTTCCTTCCTTCCTTCCTTCCTTCCTTCCTTCCTTCCTTCCTTCCTTCCTTCCTCCTTCCTTCCCTCCTTTCCTCGCTCCTTCCCTCCTTCCTCCCTCCCTCCTTCCTCCCTCCCTCCCTCCTCCCTCCCTCCCTCCCTCCCTCCTCCCTCCCTCCCTCCCTCCCTCCCTCCCTCCCTCCCTCCCTCCCTCCCTCCCTCCCTCCCTCCCTCCCTCCCTCCCTCCCTCCCTCCCTCCCTCCTCCTCCCTCCCTCCCTCCCTCCTTCCTTCCTTCCTTCCTTCCTTCCTTCCTTCCTTCCTTCCTTCCTTCCTTCCTTCCTTCCTTCCTTCCTTCCTTCCTCCCTCCAAAGCCCTCCCTCTTCCTTCCTTCAATCCTTCCTTCCTTCCTTCCTTCCTTCCTTCCTTCCTTCCTTCCTTCCTTCCTTCCTTCCTTTCCTCCCTCCCTCCCTCCCTCCCTCCCTCCCTCCTTCCTTCCTTCCTTCCCTCCCCCCAAAGCCCTCCCTCTTCCTTCCTTCATTCCCTCCTTTCTTCCTTTCTTTCCATCCATCCATCCATGTTAATTCATTAATTTATTTTTAAATAAATATTGATGAAAATCTCTAGCAACTATTTTTTTTCTTGCCATAGGTTCTACCTTTCCCACCAGCTTCAGTACAACAGTGAAGAAATTTCTTAAACTGCTATTTCATGTTATTGGACACTTGTACTACTCGCATATTGAAGAGATAGTAAACCTGCAATTGAATGCTCATCTCAACACGGTTTTTATCCATTTAATGTATTTTGACAACAGATTCTCATTACTGGAAGCTAGAGACACCGCTCCACTAGATGACCTAGCACAGGCTATGAACCTTAATCTCGAAGCAAAACAGAGTTGACGTATCCTTTAGATTCCCTCCGGTGATATAAATTATATACAATACAGTATATATTCTGTGGGAGCCTTTCATTTTGTGACACATTAGGATTACCGTATTTATTCCAATAGACGCCCTGGGCGTTTATTGAAAAATTGAGCTCTAAAGGGGGTGGTGTTTATTAGAGAGAGGCGTTTATTTCGAAATTTGATATTTCAATTATTAAAAAAAAACACGTCACCTTTTCTCATCACACAATCTTATGATTTTTTTGAGATGAAGGTAATTGGACAAACACTGGGGTTATATAATATAGATGAATGTAAATTAAAGCAAAGTACACTGTATGCATGTGGTATATGGCCTTAAGCCGGTTTTCCACTAGGGTAGGGAAATTCGTTAGCGCGAAGCGAATTTTCCGGGAATACGATTGGTTATTAAGAAAATTGGCGCGAAAAACTTGCAGCACCAACCAATTACATTGCACGAACAGATGTTTCGATTCGATTCGCGCGAACAAATTCGCCTAGTGGAAAACCGGCTTTAGGCCAAAATGCGCATCTTGCTATTAAGTAGTTTAGTTTTAGGGGGGTTGGTTATTGGAGGGGGGGGCGTTTATTAAATATTTTTATTAGTAGAGGGGGTGTCTATTGGAGAGGGGCGTTTATTTGATAGTGGGCATCTATTGGAATAAATACGGTAGGTTGACTCTTTCCTGTCCGAGTTGGTCTTTAGTATTTTATTCTGGCTAACGCCAGACGATTTTATTCACCTCTGGGGAAGGCCTCGGACAGGAATGAGTTATAAACTATCTCTTTAACTCTTTCCTGTCCGAATTGGTCTTTAGTATTTTATTCTGGCTAACGCCAGACGATTTTATTCACCTCTGGGGAAGCCCTCGGACAGGAATGAGTTAAAATAGATATCGAATCTACCCGATTCCTTTTGAAATATGCGAAATGTGAGGTTGGCTGTTGCTTTTCAGAACACGGATAAATGACCCACAAAATATTTTGGTTTTTGCGCTAAGATAGGCGCGGGATTGTTGAAACATTACGTTGTGTTGGGGTAGCAATTTTAATATGCATATATTGCGGCATTGTCTAGTAGCATATTAAAATTGTTGGGTTTTAATGTGAAGTTTAATAATGGAGTTGCAAGGAATTATATAAGGGAGAGTGCGTGAAACTTAAAGAAAAAATGATAATTAACTGAACTGATGTACCCTGCGAGCAGAGCCTTCTTTTCCTTATTTCTTCGCTGAGAGAGAGGAAGAAAAGTAGGCTCGATCTGCTCAATCTCGTTCCCAGAGCCAAATATGCCCGGCCGCGCGTATGGGTCTGGGTACGAGATTGCGATCTGCTGTATTCGTGACTGGTTTTCATTGCGCATGCATATCAGTTGCATGGTTACAATTAGCCTGGTACCCTGGCCCAATCAAAGAATATGGGCCAGGTAACCACTAAAGACTTCTGCTTTCCTATTGGTTGAAATTTCGCGCGTTTTTAGTGGCTATGATTAAAACTGCAATCGTCATAAGTGGATTTAGCCCTGATGACGCGAGAATGAGATTAGTGGTTACCTGGCCCATATTTCTTTTGAAATTGGGCCAGGGTACCAGGCTAGGTTACAATCTCGAACCCAGTCAGAGCAGAAAACAAAACGAGAACCGGTTAAACGGGTCTTAAACGGGTTACTTCGTCCTAAACGAAGCCATGCACGAATACAGTAGAGCCTACTTTTCTTCCTCTCTCTCAGCGAAGAAATAAGGAAAAGAAGGCTCTGCTCGCAGGGTAAACTGAATTATAAAATAGAAAGTAACGTTTCCGTGTTACGACATGGTTTTTCATATCTGTCACGACGGACTGAAAAAATTATCATAAACGAGGCAACACAAGTTTAAGTAATTGTCTTGTATAATGACTTACTGGAGACTAAGTTAGAGATCGTTGCTATTATCAAGGTAAAGGACTGGGGGCTAATCATTCTTACTTGCAGCCAGCGGCTGAATTGCGAAGGACGCAGATCAACGTGGCCGTGTCGCGATCGAGGCATATCAAAGGCGCATGCATTCGCCATACGACACAGTTCAGACCACGGTGTCGGTGTTGATTTTATTGAGGGAGGAAAACCGGAGAACCCGGCGAAAAACCCTCGAAGCACAGGAGAGATCTACTACAACTCTACTCACATGAGTTCTAAGCCCGACACCGGGGTCATTCCCAAGTGGTCACCCATCCATGCAAGTTCTAAGTCTAACCCCGTCTAACCGGGCTTAACTTTTGGTGAGAGGCAGCGCGCTAACAGCACACGCCACCCGTGCTGCCCAAACCAAATTAATCGCCACCTGTGCTGCCCAAACCAAATTAATTCGAAGGAAGCGTGTGGGTGTGTTTCTCCCTCAACATGCACCAAACATATAGCTTTTCAAGTGATAGTGTTTGATAATAGCAAACTAAGAATCTAAGATATACATTTGCATATCAATCAACCTGAAATATATCAACAACGAAGGAAACGAAAAACTACAAAAGATGTTACTCACTCATTTAATTAAAGTGTTCTTTCAAATAAGACACGTAGGTGCTGATTGCATCAGCCAGCGGTTAACTTGGCTCACGCGATTGATTAGGGTCTTACTGTGGTTTTAAAACTCGCATAAACAAATTCACAAAGAAGAATTGGTTTAGTTTAGATGTAAACAAATCTAAACGTTAATTCAAATCTCCTTTTTGCGGCCTAGGAAAGAATTTCGTGACACGAGTCGGCCGGGCTAGCCCGGGCTCATGTAATCAGCACCTTAATTTTCATGTTATATGCACTTTCGTACGGGAAAGAATCAGGTAAACTGTATTTATAAATACACGTATTATTACACTTACCGCGCGTTAGTCTCTTATACACAGAACTTTCTACATTGTAAATTAAAGCTAGAATAACCTTAACTTCATCAAAAGATTTAAAAAGAAATGAAAGTAAAAATAGTTCATTGTTAAAATAAAATATCTATTAGTTTTCCATGATATCGATCATCAAGTCGTTCTCTCGTCGTTTTTCTCTGGTGGTCTTAGAACAAGCATCGGGCTTCGGACTTCCTTGGTACGTATCACAGATTAGTTTTCTGAGATCGTTTGAGGCTTCGCGTTGGATTTCTTTGTTGTGAACTCCATTAAGTGTAACCCAAGGAACATATTTGCGAGCAGGTTGTAAAGATTCTGTCTTTAAGCCCATCTGGTGTTCCAGTGTGTTGCCAAGTGGGCCGTCAGCACAGTTCTTTATTTGGGAATAATCAAGTTTTTCAGCACATCCCGGAGCAGACTTTCTGGGTAACGACGTTGAGCTTTCAATGCAATGAATAAATGGAAAATAGTCTGTTGTGTTTGGGTGATAATGGATAGCACAGGTCTCTATTAGATTGCCATAACATTCTTCTTTGCCATGTTGACAAGTGAATTGCCATTTATTGCCAACTCGCTTTTCTCTGGCATTTCCATACGGGACTAAAGTCAGATTCATAATGTCACCGATTGCCTTGAAAGTCGGGTATAGTTGAGAGGTAATGAAGTATTTACAAAAAGGACACAAGGTTTCGAAGTACAATGTAAAATGGACAAGAGGAGCTTTGTTGGTTGGTTTCAGGAATGGTTCACATTGCCTTTCAACGTCGCATCGTTGTGCCACTTCTCGCGATGAACACCATAAACGTGGTGGTAGGCCACAGTCTTTGGCAGACACTGCGGAGAATACAAGAAAAGTACAAAACAGAACGACAGAGAACATTTTAGCGAGTGGCAAGGTGGCGTTCATAAGTACAATGGCTTAAATAAAGATATTCAAATTATATAACGGAAGTGTGTGTTATGGATGAATTGATGGCCAGCTGGAAGAATATGCTGGAAAATACGTCATTCATTTTAAAGGCAAATTATTGCTATTGCTGGCTTTCACTTGACGTCACGGCGGCCATATTTGTGTCCTAAATGAATCCCATTGGGATTTAGCTCTATTCTTATTCACAAATTTCCTATTGTTTTAGCAATCCAATATGGCTGTCGGTCACGTGGGTGGAACCCCGGTAATCACGACCCCCGGAAACCCTAAACCTAACCACAACCCTCCGGAGAGACCCCGGATGTTCTTTAACACCGTGGGGTCTTCCGACTAGATTTTACATCACGCTATTTACTCGGGCTACCTGTGGCAGCCGAGTCTACGCGATATTGCCCCAACAAGGCTTTGCGAAACTAAGGCATGTGACTATCTATGCATGCCTTCTTTCTTTTCGATCGAGTGGTTCGGTAGAATCGGTCGTGTTTTTGTCAGTTGCTTATTATATTCCGATCTGGGTTATATTCCGCCGTCTCGATCAAGACAAACTGATTATAAACGATTTATAAACAACATTGAAAATTATATTATATGCTGTGTTGACATTTCGTGCTGAAGAGACTCGCGTTTAATACGCTAAATGGGAAACTTTAAATGTATTGAGGTAATTGTAATATTTGTAATTTGCTTTGTTATTGCCTGGATTATGTATTATTGTGTTAATAAAGTTACGCCAAATAAACTCGATGTGATTCAACTGCTTCACTAGCTCATGTGTGCATTTTAATAGTTCCTTGGTACATGTGATACGTTCGCTTGTACAGCTGTCAATTTGTCATATATTTCTTGGCGTCTTGTGATTGCGCGCAAATGTTCATTACCTGAAGCAAAAGTGAAAACTCAACTTTCTATCTTCCATTCGTTGTTCTGGTACACGTTCGTAAACCCTTCGAACATACAAATAAGACTTCTGACGTATGCTGATTCGGATCCGCTATTGGTCGTTTGCGTTGATCACGTGATTGACGAAAACATTCTTACAAACAAACACACAACCGCGCCGCAAAAACTCTTACTTTGAAAACAACAATTGAAAAATATTTAATAATAATCTGAAAGTACTACAGGCATAGATATATAATTATTATATTAGCTGTATACATGTAACTTATTATTAAAAAACCGTTCTTTTAGATTAGATTTAACTCCGTTTATATACTTGTAAATCAGATTCCAAAATAACGACTTTGAAGGCATAATGAATAGCTAAATTATTTATTACATTTTGATATCAAAAAACAATCGAGTTGCTTTCTATTGATTCCTCTTCATTGCATTCTTTGGGCTTAGGACTTCCTTGATAAGTCTCGCATATCAATGATTTGAGGTCATTTTCAGCTTCAGATTCAATTTTTTTGTTGTGGACGCCATTGAGTGTAACCCAAGGAACATATTTGTGAGGAGGTTGTAATGCATTCGTCTTTAAAGCCATCTGGTGTTCCAGTGTGTTGCCAAGAGGTCCTTCAACACAGCTCTTTATTTGCGAATAGTCAAACGCAAACTTTTCAGCACATACCGGAGCAGACTTTCTGGGTAACGACGTTGAGCTTTCAATGCAGTGAATAAATGGAAAATAGTCTGTTGTATTTGGGTGATAATGGATAGCACAGGTCTCTATTAGGTTACCATAACATTCTTCTTCGCCATGTTGACAATGGAATTGCCATTTATTACCAACTTGCTGTTCCATGGCATTTCCATACGGAACTAAATTCAGATTCATAATGTCACCGATTGCTTTGAAAGTCGGGTATAGCTGAGACGTAATAAAGTATTTGCAGTCGGGACACAAACTTTCAAAATACAATGTAAGATTGACAGGCTGAGCTTTGTTTGGTTCGAGGTTTGGTTTCAGGAATGGTTCACATTGTCTTTCAACGTCGCACCTGTGCGCCACTTCTCGCGATGAACACCATAACCGTGGTGGTAGGCCACAGTCATCGGCGGACGCTGAGGAGAATACAAGGAAAGTACAGAACAGAACGACAGAGAACATTTTGCAATACATTCCCATTAGACGTGATATCGAGATTAAACTGAGTACAATGTAAATTATTTGGTCACGAGATCTTCACGAGGTTTACACCGGAACATGAGACCGGAAACGCCAAAGTGGAAGAACGTCACTAGTTGAACTGGATGCGTCATTGATCCTCGCAACGATCGAACATGGCGGGCAGATAGACGTTGGTCTGAAGTGCGTTAGTACGTATAGTTTTAGCCTCCTACGCGGCCTCTTGACTACATATAGTCTAAACTCATTTAAATCTGTTATGCTAAATTATTATTTTACATCATTGGAAACTAGTTCCAACTGTAAAAATCCTCGTACGTTTAATAAAACTATATGTTTAAAATGTAATTCTGTCCGTAGTCTCAGCCGTCCAATTTATTGCTGTTGTTAGTATCTGTATCTGTAAATTATATATAGTTATACTTTGTATAGTTATATAGCTTTATACATTAACTTATATCTCGCGATCGGGCCCGCTGTAATTGGCTAATCGCTGTTACAAGCTAAATATAATTAGTTTACTATTGTGCTATGCAACATCTGATGTTAACATCAATCTGATCATATATGTACATGTAGTTTGGTGAAGCGCTTTGCTAATATGGCTCTATTGGTATTTGACAACTTGCATGGTGTTGCAACAACGTGATCGTCAACTGCATGGTCAAATTTCCGGTTTGCGTAATGTGGGAGCATGCGACAAATACTCATCCGCGTCACGTGAAACTGGGACACTCGCAGGTAACAAAATAAACCCGTGGAGGGGGTACATGATCATGAGCTTATTTTTACTGCGATCGACTGGCAAAAATCTGAATCATGCAGTACATGTTGTTAATGCCATTAAATTCTGTGAAAGTCTACCCGAAAGGGATGAAATAAAACCGCGAAACTTACGTTCTGCTTAGTAAACTATATGCATTATTATATACACTTCTTAACAACAGACGATCTGGAATATGCGCCGTTTGCTAAATTAGAAACTACTTTAATTATCAGTTCCCGCGTGCCCAGTGGAGAAGGTAGAAATTATATAAGCCTTACACCCCATGCCATCGTAGCTGGCACGAAGAGTATAAAAGACACTAGTGCACATGCGCAATGTATTAGACATAAAGAGGCCGCGGTGGTTGCATTAGATCTATAGTCTTGATATCTCAGTTATCATGATGGCTTTCTGCTTACTTTTTGTAATTACCATTCTCAGTCTAGGAATCTCGTCTGCCACCAATGCTCAGAATTTTGACGCACCGAGAGTAAACTTTACGTTATACTACGAAAGTTTGTGCGGAGGTTGTCGAGATTTTATCAGGGCGCAGTATTACCCTGCCTTTAAGTCCATTGGCAGTATCATGAATGTGGGACTGGTTCCTTACGGAAACGCCATAGAAACACAAAACGGCAATCAATGGGAGTTCACTTGCCAACATGGTGAGGAAGAATGCATTGGAAACCTCATCGAGACGTGTTCCATGAAAAACTACCCAAATGCCAGCATCTTCTTTCCATTCGTTCACTGTATTGAAACATCGTCATCGTACCCAAGAATGGCAGCTCCAGCGTGTGCTCAGCGGTTTGGCTTGGATTATTCCTCCATAGAATCGTGTGTGAACGGAGGTCTTGGCAACTACCTGGAACATCAAATGGCACTAAAGACGAACGCGTTAAATCCACCACATAATTATGTTCCTTGGGTTACACTACGTGGGGTTCACACAGACGAGATCCAAGATCAAGCAGAGTATAATCTTGTTGGTTTAATCTGCAAGACATACCAAGGAAATCCCAAACCAGAAGCTTGTCAGCAAGAAACAAACCGACGAAGATGTCAGAACAAGCAAAACTACTTAGAGAAAACAAAAATTGTTATAACTAATTAAGTAGCTGTCAAAACATATTTAAATCATGGTCAATCAAATTAAAAACTACACGGTAATTTACAAAACTAGGAAAGTTATATTGCTGTGGTAAATTTTCTTTTCTTAATAAGAAGAACTTAGCTTACTTTATGTACTGTTTAATAAAAGAGAAATGTTTATATAAAAACGAATTGGTTTATTGGCCTAGCACAGTGGCACCCGCGGGAGTGGCACAGCCAGGTAAAGTTTCCGGTTATAAAAATAATTTACATTGTCTGGCTCCGTTTAATCAGTTGATCATGAGGTCTGATGAGAATGTATTGCAAAATGTTCTCTGTCGTTCTGTTCTGTAGTTTTCTTGTATTCTCCTCGGTATCTGCCGAAGACTGTGGCCTACCACCACGTTTATGGTGTTCATCGCGAGAAGTGGCACAAAGATGCGACGTAGAAAGACAATGTGAACCATTTCTGAAACCAAACAAAGCTCCGCTTGTCAATTTTACATTGTACTTCGAAAGCTTGTGTTCTGATTGTAAATACTTCATTATAACCCAACTATACCCGACTTTTAAATCAGTCGGGAGCATCATGAATCTGGCCTTAGTTCCGTATGGAAATGCCTTGGAACAGCGAGTCGGTAATAAATGGCAATTCCATTGTCAACATGGCCAAGAAGAATGTTACGGTAACCTAATAGAGACCTGTGCTATCCATTATCACCCAAACACAACAGGCTATTTTCCATTTATTTACTGCATTGAAATTTCACAGTCGAATCCCAGACAAGCTGCTCCGGGATGTGCTGAAAAGTTTGGGTTAGATTATTCCCAAATAAAGAATTGTGCTGACGGACTTCTTGGCAACACACTGGAACACCAGATGGCTTTAAAGACTAACGCATTGCAACCTCCACATGCTTATGTTCCGTGGGTTACACTTAACGGAGTTCATACCAAAAAAATTCAATCTGATGCCGAGTTGGGCCTTGAAGGATTGATATGTAAGACCTACCAAGGAAGTCCAAAACCTGAAGCATGTCAAACAAATTAATTATTAACACAGGAACATTTTGGAATCAAAACATTTAAATTATGAACAGTAGAATTAAAACTACGCTGTAATTTACAAAGCTGGTAAAGTTATATTTTTTTCTCACCAAATAAGAACACACAATTATGGTAAAAAATTACCATTCTGACTTTCTGGTTAACAAAATGTCTAACGACGGTAATCTGAGGGGTCTTTCCATTTACACGGTTAGACCAGTCAGTCCGGTTAAACGGAACACGATTCGTTTGAGGCCTGGGATGGTCTGACTGGAAAATTTGGTCCTAATCATAAAAGCAAGTCCATTCTGGCCGGACTGACCGGTCTAACCTTGTCAATTGGAAAGCGCCCTGAGTAAACAAAACGACTCTTGTGCTAACTGACATTTCAACATTACTAATTTTGGCAAAACACACTGAGCATGTCAATATCCAGCCACTATTTAGACAAGGTTTTGTGGGTAAACATGATGAAGATTCAAGATAGGTTTGTATAGATACAGCCACGTTCATTTATTTGCCGAGCTTTCGGTGGTGAAGGCCTACCTCAATCTCGTTCCCAGAGCCCACGTTCCCCACCCGGGAAACGAGAGACTCTGGGATAATCCGTTTCACATCGATATTTCATTGGCTGATGAACACAGTGAACTCTATATAACTCTTCTTCCGGATATCCCAGAGTCTCTCGTTTCCCGGGTGGGGAACGTGGGCTCTGGGAACGAGATTGGGCCTACCTAATATGCACGAGTTTTCTGATTGGCTATAAGTAACCAATCACATTTGTCAATAGACTATTTGCACGATGACGTATACAGGTGACTACAACTACCAGAATTATTTGCCTGTCTTTAATGATAATAAATAGAGGACACTAGCAAAGCATTCTGGCAGTTGATCATTAGTCATGCACCCTATCACCAATTCGTTCCCATTTTCGTTACTGATTAGGCTCATGGATTTTTTGTTTGGATTAGATTATCTGAACCAATGGGAAACTTTCTTATTTGGAATGTGGTGACTCTATAATTATTGCCAAGCGGGGAAAAAGGGGGAAAAAACATGGGTACGAAGTACAATGCATATGCATGCCAATGGAGTAGGCTTTTCCCGGGTTTGCGCGCGCGTTGCCCGCGGGATCGGAGTTACACGCGTGCGCATATTTATA
Organism: Paragorgia papillata; assembly: GCA_035771165.1. Taxonomy (NCBI): domain Eukaryota; kingdom Metazoa; phylum Cnidaria; class Anthozoa; order Scleralcyonacea; family Coralliidae; genus Paragorgia; species Paragorgia papillata. Next base: position 1,258,697 of record JAWNZC010000335.1, on the reverse strand, counting down.
GTCTTACTTACATAAAGTACTTCGGTTCTTGCCGCCACAAGAACGAAGGACGACAACAACACACTTTCCTTTTTTGACTTCTTTCTTCATCATTTGCGTCTTGCGGGAATGTCATCACCATCTACAGGAGACGGTGATGAAGAACAAGATGAAACTTCCACTGAGAACAAGAAAAAAAGACAAAGTTATCCGGGATACAGTCAATCGTGGAAATTTTGGTGAGTGACTGGAAACTTTGTAAATCTCTCCTTCGCCACAATTTCAAGGTCACATTTTTGGGGAAATTAAGGGCGAATTATTGAGTTTGAATAGGACTAGTTTGAGTTACATTTAGCCAAGAAGATAGCGTAGAAGCTATTAAACAGGATCTTTGCCACATTTCCATAATTAATTTTCATTGTTCACTATTCATTTTATTATAAAAGCTTGCATGCTCAATTGTAATTACATTGGGCCATCCATTTAATATGCGCACCCCCCCTATTGAGGGCCTTGGATATCCAGGGGGGGAGGTGGGGTCATAGACTAGTAAGATTATAACACAGTGAACTCTATATAGAGTCACTAATGAATTCAATAGAGTCACTAGTGAGCTCTATATAGAGTCCACTGCAAAGATCTTTTGTTTTCTTTTGTCATAATTACACAGTGAACTCTATATAGAGTCACTAATGAATTCAATTGAGTCTAATGAATTCAGTATAGAGTCACTACTGTAGTCTATATAGAGTAAATTATCCGGTAAAGGCCTGGCCAAACGCTTTCAACATTTCATTCAACATATTGAAAGTGTTTGGCCACCCCTGTTGAATGGTGTTGAACGAAATTTGAACATGTTCAAATTTTCGTTCAACACGCGTTCAACATTTCTATTGTTCTCAAAATGTTGAAAGGTGTTGAACGCATTTGGCCACATTTCATTCAACTTTGTTGAACAGAGCCATGCGGGATATTGTCGATTCCAGCTTTTGTGGTAGCCCATGTTCAATTAATTGTCATTCATGAATGTTGTTGAACGATGTTGAATTCATTTGGCCACTCGTGCTTTCAACATTATTCAACATCGTTCAACAATGTTGAATGCGATGTTGAAAGCATTTGGCGAAGCCTTAAACGTGCTAGACGGGGAAAAAACCCACATTTATAGTTAAAATTGAAACTTCTTCGTGATTGCAACCATTCTCTAAGACGGTAAGAGAATGGTCGCGTGTACTCTATGCCATATCTAACCCTTAGTTATATAAACACTTATCACACTGTTACTAATGGGTGTTTTGATTTTGAAATATTTGTAACAGGTTTCTCTCCAAGTACGAATTCTACGACGCGGCTGTCACTTTCACTGAGGATATTCTCAAGCTTAGTCAAGAGCATAAAGAAAGCCAGCAGTTGACCGATGCACTTACAAATGTAGCTCTTGGTGCTTGCATTGCAGATGTATTTGGTGGGAATGTTAAGCTTGTACGCAGAGGTCAAAGAGGTCATCGTCGATCAGCTTATTCAAATTTAAGGCTTAAGAATTCAAGTTCAACTGAGAATATCAGTGTGCCTTGTACTTCGCTACTGGGATTGCTCAAGGGTTTGAAATTACCTAAAGGCTGGTACTTTGAGACTTATCACCAAGATAAAATCACATTCTTTCGCAGACAGAAACACGAGTTTGATAAACAACGAATAACTCTAGAGTTAGACATCGAGGTATCCAAAGACCAACCTTCACCAATGTACACAATGAAATGTCATAATCGTCAATCAGATCTTGGTACTTTAGTAAATCTTCCTCGCTTAGATTATCTCAGCGCTCCATTAGCCACGAGAGAACAAATTTCTTGTGTCATAGGCTTCCTCAATAACTCCAGTTTGTGTCTTGGAGTTCCCCTGAACGAAGGCGAAGTTATCACCACTCTCATTGATCACACAACTGGAAAATTAATCGATGTTACAGACCCTGAAAGAAAGGCTGAGACCAGATCGTTTTCTTCAGCATGCCTAATATTAATGATAGGATCTACTGTAAAGTACTGTGCGAATTGTAGACATTTAAAGGATGTTGATTGCAGGAAGAAGTTGCGAAATGAAAACAGAACGTTGATAAATAATTATTGTAATAGGAGGTACTTATCCAGGGAGGAACTCTTGCAAGTGTTGGAAGAAGAAAAGAAGTTAAGGAGAAAAGCAGAAGTTAGCGCAAAATATTGGCAAAAGAAGTATGAATCTGAAGTTTTGGCAACGGAGAATGAAAATCATGAATCAGATCCTGAAAGTATGACTTCAGACGACGTAGATGAAGAGCTACCTAGCATGGTCTGCACTTGGGAGAATGGTTTAAAGTTGAAGTTCAAAGCGTCCAATGAACAAGAAAATAATGTATAAAAGCCTAATTAGGTTCAAGTTGTGCATTAGTTTATATTGCAAGGATCCTGGATGGACCATTGAACTATAAGAAGACTGGAACAATAACTCAGGGGGGATTTTGAAGCCAGTGCCAGTCCCTTTGCAGGTAGCTACTGTGCTTCAAGTTACTTAATTTTCATCCTACCTTATATTTTGTTTGGGACGATAACAAATTACTCCAAAACAACGGATTGAAATACATTGTTTTATACGTATGTTTTTAGAAATAGCATTGGCTTCAATTTGATGTATAGTATAAGTTTCCTCGCCGTCCACACTGGTGCAGAAAAACAGCGTCTTCGAATGTCTCCACTATCTCAAAAAGCTCCGTTTTTGGTTACTGCGCAAGGACACCGGATTAGTGTGGATGAAAGGTGGCTTAACCGTATCAAAAAGTCTCTGTTTTCATTTGAAAACGGACATGGCATAAGGGTCGGACCGAGATAGTGTCATAGTGGCCAAGGACAAAATTGGTGGAACAAATGATTCGTTCCCACCATCTTGCCCCTGGCCCCTAATTACACAACATGTCCTCTCACTTGAGTATCATGATAATCATAATTTCTTAACACAGACGAATATGATGATTATCATGATACTCAAGTGAGATTCTGTCCCACATACGGGATGTTAAACTAAATTGCATATAACAAAAAACTCTTTAGGGATGATGTGGTCGGGGTTTGAGAAGCAGGACATTTTGCTGGGGGGTTTCATTTTTTGGTTAGGGTTAGGGTTTCCAGGGGGGTTGTGGTTAGGTTGGTGGTGTGGGGGTAGGGAATTCATTTTTAAAAATGATGATTATTGTCATTTCTAGGACATTTCACAAATGACGATAATCATCATTTTGAGATGAGAGAATATGCTGAATTACAAATGGCCCTACGAGGTTACTAGGGTGCAATCTCGTTCCCAGAGCCCACGTTCCCCACCCGGGAAACGAGAGACTCTGGGATAATCTGGATTATGCCGGTGCCTCTCGTTTCCCGTCCGCTGGGTAAGGGGAACATGGGGTAGGTGGCAAATTTTTTTGAGTATTAAATAGCTCAAAGCCTTGAAATCTTTGAATAAGATGTTGATTTATACATAAAGTCACAAAACACACAGTGGTGACGTCATTCCACGCCTTCGGTGACTAATGGTTATGTGGTCAGTGGTATCCCCACTGAAGATTATGGAATTCAAGATGGCCGCCAGCAACAAAGGTAAAATCACGAAACACAAGGTTGCAAAGTTCTCTAGTAAATCAAAACTGAAAATTTATGGCAAACATCAAGCTGGAATTGGTAGCTCTAGCAAAGGTAAACAAATTGAGGCTGAAATTTACCATTTTATCTCCATTTATAGTGCAAACATTGTATATAAACTTGCCTAGTTTCCCAAGTGAAGAAATTTAGTTTTAGACTTTGGTATTAAATGTAATTGAGAAATGAGAAACTTACTTAATAGCCACACAGACAGTTACTGTAAATATTCTCCAATCAAAACCGTTTTATTTTATAAACAGCATGCTATCTGTAAAAAGTCTTAATTTTATTGATTCTATGTTCAGTTATAAATCTTATTTAATGCCCAACAGGCCATGCATTTGCTGAATATCGAAAATTAAAAGTGTTAAATGAATACAAGAAATACAAACGACAACAAAAGACAAAACCACAAGAGAAGGTAAATCAGGGATGGTTCATGGCAGTGCACCAAAAAAAGCAGTATTGATTATTGAATTGCATATTTCCCATTAATTGCATGGAAAATTAAAATGCCCCCAATATTATTTACGACTAGTTTATAAATAAATCTAAAGATCTTCTGACGTGTATCATTCTATGTTCTGGTTTGATAACAACAAAATTATGTAATTTATGCTTTCAGATTACTCTTAAATACTTGCCTCAAAATGCAGGAAATAGTGTTTTAGAGACCCTAGAAATCCAAGATTTTCTGGGGGGGACATGCCCTCAGCCCCCCTAGGAGATCAAGGTTTTGCCTGCCCCCCTCCCCAAACCCATGATCCTGGCTACACCGCTAACAATACAATATCGAACTTGTACAGTCAGTATAAAAATTCTTTCCCATCTTGTAAATTAGGATCATGTTAGTGATATCGAAGATAGTCACCAGCAAGGCAAAAGGTAAAGTATGTCAAGATTGTGTTTTATCAAAATATAATTGTACTACAAATACATTTCCAGCATAGCCAGGTGAAGAATCAGACTTAGTTAAGTTTAACACTACATGTACTCTGACTTAAAAGTTCTTGAATGTACTGTAGCTTGAAAAATGGTAACCGTTCATGACCCAATGTTTCAACACTCCGATCCAGTGTCTTCACTCTTCATCTATGCGGAGCACAGCCCTCAAAAACGAGGTCGGCATTCGGCAATGCCGACCTAAATGCCAACCTATCAACCTTTCAGGCTGGTAAATTTTCGCCGACCTTAATTCAGCCAAAGAAATAATTTTTTTGGTGCTGATAGCTGTTAAAAAGTCAGCGATTATATAATTCGATTCGTACCTCGATTAACTAAACATACTTCGGTGTAAGGTTTAAAAATTGACGGGTATTATTCTATATATAATTTAGTATTTAAAAAAATGCCGAGACATGCTGACCTACATCAGATTTAGGTCGGCATTTTTTTACCGACCTCAATTTTGGTGGTTTTTGAGGGCTGGGAGCAATGTCCTTTCTTTGCATTTTTTAACAGAAAATATATTGGCAGGCTTTGGCAGATAATACAGACTTCAACATTGATCATTTTTAGTATAAAAAAGCGTCATGCAATGATTATTATTTAAAACTCTTGAAAATAAATCTTGATGTTAGTTGTGTGGTTGGTCTATGATTTTTCCAGTCGGAAGAAGAGCTTGCCAATCATGGTTTACTTTATTTTTATTTGATATTCCGAATAGTGAACGGCATCTTAAAATGAAAAACAAATATCAAACTGCTGAAGCCGAGTACCAAAATAAAAAGACTGCAAAGGAACGATTAAAAAAGGTAAACATTCTATTTTATTGAATGGTAATTTATTATTCAAATTACAGAAGGCTAGGACTACACCAATCTCGTTCCCAGAGCCCATGTTTCCCACCCGGGAAACAAGAGACTCTGGGATAATCCGTTTCAAATCACAGGATTCTTGTAATTCCGGTTGAGGTACGCATGCGTAAATATCCGAGCGGAATCTGGATAGTATGTTCTCCTTGTTTGATTTTCCCCCAAACAAGTCAATGGGGTTGCTGGCAAAGCTCGAATTACAGCATCTACACACATACGGCGAAGATATCGATCGCGGCAACGTCATCACTGGAGTCTTGTCGTCCGACATCTTTGTTATTTTGGTTTTATTCATTCTACTTCCGGTCACTTCAGACCAACTCATGCTGACTATTCAGCCAATAACGTAACGATTTGAAACAGATTATCCCAGAGTCTCTCATTTCCCAGGTGGGGAACGTGGGCTCTGGGAACGAGATTGGGACTACACCTATTTACAAGTGAGTAACCTATGTATATTAGCCAAATAGTGTGTTGTTTTTAGGAAGCAGAAAATTTTCACAAGAAACGGACACAGGAATATGAAGAAAAGCAGGAAAAAAGGCGCGAAACACAACGGAAGTTAAAACTGAGGACGAAACGTGGACAACCAATTATGTCTAAACACATAGAATGCTTATTGGAAAAGATTGAGAGAAAATGATGATGATCTCATGAAAAGCGAATACCTAATCATGCATTCATGCATTGCACTTAGAAATTACATGTAGAATATTTATTGGAAAATATTGAGGGAAGGGTGATAATCCCATGAAAGGCGAATACCTAATCATGCATTCACGTTTTGTACTTAGAAATTACATGTAGAATATTTATTGGAAAATATTGAGAGAAGGGTGGTAATCCCATGAAAAGCGAATAACCTATATTGAGAAATGATTCTGTGAATTCGAAGGTCTATAGTCATACGGACTATTTCTTGGAGGCCCTGAAGAAGATAATTGGCAAATGCTTCTAGGCAAGTCGAATTAATAACATGCAGAGGTGGAAAGGATTGAGACATAGTCAACAGAGATATGGTATGGAAACTCGGCAAACTTCAAAGCGCCTATAATGAGCTGTGATTTTATGTTGAACCGTACCTTACACGGTGCACATCCTTTGTTTTAGGTTTATTAATATTTAAATAGCACGGTTGAGTGATTGAAGTGAAACGTTGCTATTGGATAATTCGTTCATTATATTAAAATACAGTGGGTTCAATGACCGCGCACAAAAATGCATAAAGGCGAACAAAAAGATACTAGAACAAAGACTTTAGCTGAGTTTGCAGACCATATTTTGAATGACTGTTGAGAAGATGGGTGAAAGAGTTTATTGGCAAATATTGAGAGATGATGATTTCAGGAAAAGCGAATTTGTCTGGAATGTGCTGATTTGGAAAAGATAACGATTCTATGCAGGAATGGCGAGGCGAGGACAGCTTGACCACCAAAGCTTTAGCTATTGAGAACCTACAACACAAGACCTAACTAACCTCTCTATATTATTTAAAGAGAAATTCGAGCGCAAACTATCGTTTTCTGTCAGCATCCTAAATATATTTTACAAGCTGTTTCATCTCACACTGGTGTTTTCCCGCCAAACACTTTACTAAAAGCTCTTCTTAATGGTCTCGGTGATAACGAAAGTCTTCTCTCTTTCTTTCTCTTTACTGTTTCTTGGTAAAGATCGTGAAACACATGAAGGACATCTTCGTAATTGTTCGAGGCCGAACACTCGTAAAATGGACAGTTTAATTCTTGGACTATTTGTAAAGCTGCTTCTTTAGGAACGCATCGTTCACAACTCAGATCGCTTTTATTTCCCACGATAAAGATGGCTGGTCTGTAGGTGTTTCTCATAGCGATTATTTTCTGTTTAAGGCTAACTACTTCTTCAAAACTTTTTGAATCTGTGACGGAGTACACCAGGAGGAAGCCATCGGCCCATGTCACTTTTTCTGTTAACTTCTCTGGCTGGGAAAGAAAATGTATTTATTAAAATAATTTAGTATGAATTTGAGCCACTATTTTGAAAAATGAAAGCCTGATTATTTTTTATTTATTGAACTATATTTAAACACGGTAGTCTATCAACCCAAAAGGCGATGAACTGCATGCCGAGAATAGTTTTGTTAAAGGGGATTGGCATTAAAAATTAAGTTTGTCTAATTTGAAAGAACTCATAAAATTGTAATAGAAGATCCTTTACAACTTTTTCGTATCTCTCTGCGTTTTCAAGATATTTCAATTTGTTTGATATGTAGATGAGATGATGGTCTCTGACGTCAGGAGTGGGGTAAAATATTTTCATACAGAGCAAAATCACTTACATATCTAACATGAAATATTCAGCGTCGCAAGGAGTTTTTATGTACACAGTTTCAAATGATTTCGCTGAACAAACTTAGAGATATAACTGGTTTTGCTACATGTGAAAATATTTTACCCCACGCCTGACGTCAGAGACTATCTCATTTACATATCAAACAAATTGAAATATCTTGAAAACGAAGAGAGATACGAAAAAGTTGTAAAGGATCTTCTATTACAATTTTATGAGTTCTTTCAAATTAGACAAACTTAATGCCAATCCCCTTTAACGAAATAGTTATATTTTCGTGGGCTCCGTCAGTATTTCGTGATCAAAACTATTTTCGCCAGTTCACCATGCCTACGCAGCACTCTACTTTTTTTGCACTTAAGGATATGATAGCTTTCAACCAACTGCAAGGCAGATATATAATATATACAATATTCATATTTACATATAATCTCACCGGATATGTGGTGTCTAATATTTCCATTGATACTTTATTATTGTCAATTAATGTATCACAATTGTAGGTGAACTCTGAAAAAACCAACAAATTCGATAAAATATGCATAATGATTCAAGAAATTAATTAATTTGTTAATAATTTATTTTTGTTTGTTTGTTTGTCTGTCTGTTTTATTTATTTATTTATTGATTGATTTATATATATTTATTTATATATTTATTTAATAAGCATTACTTTTTATTGCACACCGTTTCTTAAAAAATTCACCAACCTTGTGAAGAGTCGTATTCTCCGATGAAACGTTTCGTAAGGAATCGAACAGTCAGAGCTGTAAGAATAAATCACAATACACAATTATCATCTATTTCTCCTAGTCAAAATGGTTATTAAAAGGCCAGCCTGGATGGGGAACATGTGGTGGTGGTCTTAGCCGATAAAAAATCTAGTATATTGCAAAGATATACAGTGTAATATATAACAAAAGAGTAATTTTGTCCTTGCAGTGGACTGGCGTTTTATTGGTAGTCTTAACAACAGCGCAAGAGGATTTTAAATGGGGATGTCAATTTTAATTAAAGACTCGCTTGGCATACTGGTGTGCCGACAGCAAATCTTGAAAAACGTTTAGCGGTGTATTAGCGCTAAACTTTCTCCAAAATGGCGTTAACCTGAAGGAGACAATGAAAGATCTTTATGGAAAACGCTTATAGAGGACGTTAAACAGTGTTGAAATGTTGTGACCCTACCATGTGACCCAAAAGTAATAATTTTGATTTTGATCTTTTGAATTGGTTGTTGCATCTGAACTGGTTTGCCCGGCCAGTGTATTCTTGGTATATTAGATGTAATATTGGGCATTTCACTCGATTACATAGCATGTTCTAGGGATTTTAGGTGTAGGAAAATCCGGTGTAGAATATATACATTTTAAGACCAAACCAGGACCATGCAGTTGCGAAAAATGCAACTACACAGGCCTTCCGGCAGGAAGGTAAATGTATACAGAACTCGCGATCAAGCTCTCGGCAACGGCCTCCGTGGCTAGTGGTCAGAGCATTGCACTAGAATCGCAAGGTCGTGGGTTCATTTCTTGCCGGAAGGCCTGTGTAGTTGCATTTTTCGCAACTGGTCCCGGTTTGGTCTTAAAATGTATATATTCTACACCGGATTTTCCTTCACCTAAAATCCCTAGAACATGCTATGTAATCGAGTGAAATGCCCAATATTACATCTAATAAACCCAATTCTCTCCTGGCATTACCACCTTAATGTATAGAGAACTCGCGATCAAACTCTCGGCAACGGCCTCCGTGGCTGAGTGCATGGTCAGAGCATTGCACTAGAATCGCAAGGTCGTGCCTGTGTAGTTGCATTTTTCGCAACTGGTCCCGGTTTGGTCTTAAAATGTACATATATATATATATTCTATTCTTGGTATAGGATTCTGGAAATTCAGTCTGCAATGGTATTATAGGGATGGTTTGGAGGGACAAATGTCGAGGGTGAAAAACAGAAAGAACAAACAACCACAATGAATCTGTCCGCAGCTCTAAACGATCTCAAGAAAGGCTAGTGATATTCCTTCGTTATCCTAACCCGAGTTGTTTCTTTTGACGAGAAAAATTATCTGGCTTCAACCTCAATAGATTAATTAGAAGGCACAGTGGTGCTGTTAAGTCAGAAAAGACTTGGGTATAACCCTTTTCTCTCTGTTTGCGAAATGCCTCGGACTCTCTTCACACGAGTATATAAAACCAGGGCATGCATGTTTTGTTAGGGGTTACGTTCAGCGGGAAACTCGGTTTCCGACTATAGGGTCATGTGACCTCTACAAAAACCCTAGCCGGTAAATGCGTGCCATATGCCCTGCCATATCACCCATGCCATGATTAATATCTTACCTAAATTGAGCAATATATCATACGAGTATATGACAAATATATCTTTCACTAACTCTATCTAATTGTGCTCTTCTGGAGACAACTGTTTCCACTCCAACACTATTATATATATTGCGACATAGGTTGAAGAAGATTAACGATTTTTTTAAGGAAATCAATTTCGGTTCTTTGACTTGTTAACAATGATTGGATTAATTAAGAATGCAAATTAAGCAGAGCTTTTGAAAAGGAAAACAAATCTAATCTGCAATGAAAACAAGCGTTTTTTGTTAAAGACCTCCCAGACGTACATTAAGCTGGGTCTGCTAACTTTCCTGTAATATACAATACGACAGCTACTGAAACTTTTAATTAAAGGCTTTACATAGCCAATGTGCTCGAGGACTGTTAGTTTATAACCAAGTATAGGAGTTGGCAACCACACCGGAACAACCATTTTAAACCGTCTGTCGGTATAGATTGTTTAAATTAAAATAGCTGTGTGCATGTTGTTGCCAACGGCAACTCCTAAGGTACGGCATACCTCTGTTTGTTTGTTTGTTTGTTTGTCTGTCGCCAGGGTATCTCACAAAATCCTACGCAGATTTCATGAAAGTTTGTGGAAAGATCGATCATAGACCAACTGGTTGAATTTGGGTGAAATTGAGATGAGAAATTTATAAAAATCTGACTGCAAGATTCTCCGTGTAGAAGAAATGCTGGATTGCGCTCATTCTTATTTTTTGCAAACATTTTTGCACATGTGTACATCTTGTGAGCTAGCCTGGTTAGAGGATGACCCGTTTTCTTTTTAAACATTTCTAATAACCATGAGGGCCGCTTTTTCTGCATTCTTTTTGCTCACTCCACAATTTTTCATGGATTTTGCATGCAGGGAAGGAAAATTCTCATCCGTTGGACGGCATGGCATGACAATTCAATTATAAGTGAGAATTTGACAATGTTATATAATTATTAAAATCAACAAATATAACTATTTTAAATATATAACAGTGTTTCATGGTTGGTATATAAATAAAATGAATCTATGCACATTTTTATCAAGGATTTTGCAACATATGTGCAGCCATGAAAAGCTTCAGTTTTAATGGTGCATTATTGACCGTCAAATACTGATAATTTGCAATGACGAATGTCAATATTTTTTCTTCTAAAATTTCGGCAGTTCGGATGTCATCGTAGATGTAGCAATTTATTCACTATAGGCTTGTAGCAATTAAGTATAGGACCCTGTATAGCAGGTATATAAGTATATATAGATATTGGCATGTAGCCATGCATTAAGTATAGATATAGCTAACCGCTATATATAAGTATATAGATATGGTCTGGAATGTATAATACATATTTCGATACTGTAGACCTTTTTAATAACTGAAGTAAACTGCATGTACAGAATACAGAATTTTCCGCCACTGATGTCAAATTCTTTTCAATTCGCATTTGGTCTTAGGCTTTATATATTTTCAATAGAATTCAAAAGATTATTTGAATTTGTACTTTGGCGGAAAATTATCAAAAGGGTCCATACATATAGGTGCTTAATTTATCTCTGAGGACTCTTCTATAAACTTTACATGAATTGCAGTATAACTTTTGCTGAAAATAGGATATAGCCAGGTGAAAAAATACACATACACAACATATTGGCTCACAATATATCCTCAAAATTGTCCTGTCATCACAATATCGTCTTCTATGATAAACTTAAAACCAAGACGTCGCGGTATCAGTTTTGTTTCATTTTTGAAACGAGCAACATGCATGGTCATGCATAATCGTTTGCTAAGTGTAGCTGTGTTTTGTCAAAGCTGCCAATAGTATTTCAATTGTTGAACTAGTGACTATACAACTATAAATGCATATGGTTCTATTCAACGCTCATGTATACATCATGCACGAGATGAATATAGTGTCGCGAAGTATTTTATTATTGAAATGCGACCACATGCAGACGCAAAGATATTTTTACAACACTCGTGCGATTTATTTAGCGAGATAACGCAATACAATTAGGTTAATGATATATGTACTTTTCAGAGCAAGAACATATTGTACATGCATGCCTATACGACGATTAATTACCAAGCATTGCGAATAACAACCAGAAAAGTGTAAAGCAATGCTAATCAAACAGCACTGAAGTCAGTTTTATATACTTTTGGATGAGTAATTATCGATACGTTTTGAGCGTTTAACTGTCCATAAAAGCAACCAGATGTTTTTTTTTCCGATATCAATTATGTTGTAGTAATGAACAAGACGCTATTTAATTACTTTTTTAATGCCAAAGAACTTGACATTCTGCACGTAAAAGCCGTTTCACACATTACAGTGGAAAATTGTCATCGTAAAAGAAATCGTTTTCGCAAAGCTGTATACGAGGGCATGCTTGTTCACTATGAAGTTTATATAAAACTATATTTTATACCGAAATGTAAGCACTGTCATGAAGTATGGAAGATAATTAGATGCAACATCACCGGCCATAAATCGCTTGAATCCGCTTGAATCCGAAGTCAATGGCAAAAATTAGTAATCCGACAGCGCAATTTCGCTTCGTGTGCCTATATTCCAGAAAGGCTGACAATTGGATTAAAAAGCCTGAAGCAAGTTATCATCATGAAGGTGCGTTGAGCTCTGTTTAGGACTCGAATGCGGTTTATTACATTGTGTTTCTGTTTGAATATTTTACCGTCAAACCGGATAGGTTTCAGACATTGATACAGAAAAACAGGGCTTCAAACGATGTAAAATATGACAGCGGAACCGAAGATCTAATGAAACACTTACCGGACTTGCCGACATTTCGCGGACCAAGGACCAAAATTCTCGCGTCCGTCTTGTTGGATAGCGTCGGGTCTCTTCTACCAGGGACAGGTAACATCTTGTCCGCGCGAGAACAAGTCAAGACTTGAACAGTTCTTCCGAACAAAACCTTTGGTATAAAAAGATCGTGTCCTAGAAGGTCAAACCTCTTGTTATTAATTATACTGAACGCTCCCGAGACTTGTATGATCCTGCAGATGATTTATTAGATCATATACCGTGCCAAACACTAAACCGATATCCTAGTTATAACCTGTTATCAATTTCGGATCGTTTGATCTTGAGGTCAACGAGTATTAGAACGTTGATTGTTCATGCTCTATTATAAACCATTAGTTTGTTAATGATTGACGGTTATTTAACCCAGAGTGCTTTCGACAATTTGACAAATAAAAATGAAAATTAGCTGATAAAGACTACTTCGAGAAATGTCTAGACGCTGGGATGCGATTAAGTCACTCGAGATGAGCTCAAGAGAAGCGTTGCCAGTGCGGAGGGGAACATGTTGTGATATTCTTTAGACATGGCCGTGTTCGAAATTGCTTTTGTTTTGTAAGAGAATAAAGAGTTTGCGAGTGTTTACGTGTCCTTGAAGTGGACTGGCGTTTTATTTGTAGTGTTAACAACAGCGCAAGAGGATTTTAAATGGGGATGTCAATTTTAATTAAAGGCTTGCTGTCATACTGTTGTGCCGACAGCGAATCTTGAAAAACGTTTAGCGCTTTATTAGGCTAAACCTTTTCAAGTTTGCTTCTCTAAAATGGCGTTAGCCTGAAGGAGACAATGAAAGATCTAGATGGAAAACCCTTATAGGATACATTAAACAGTGCTGAAAGGAAACTCCTTACCGGATTTCACGTCACAAAAAACTGCTGTATACTGTGTTACATGGTGCATGCAACCGCTGTAACTCGAAAGTGCCTGCAACGTTCGCGTGCACTAAAAGATGTTTCTATGGTTGTATTTGCCAAGATTTCCACGCTTCTGCATTTTTGAACGTGTTGAGTGCATGACGATAATATAACCGAATATCCGACGAAGAATTTGCAACATATCCAAGCGAGTATAAGACGTCCATTTTATATATATATATATATATAGATAGATATAGTATCAAGAGCCAGCATTCAGCAAATTGTTCCAAATTTTTAACGTTGTGAATTGAATTGAAGATTAAACAAAGTTCCTCTTGAAAATTTATATATATATATATATATATATATAATATATATATATATATATATATATATTGAATATATATGTATATATATATATATATTGAATATTAAGTAACAATTAGTTGCTTTGTGTCAGGTATATATAGTTCTTAGTTATAGTTCTTAGTAATGTCTTTCAGTTTTTAGCTTCGACGGTATGTGATGGTTTGTTAGTTCTTGCTGTACAAGCAAGCTGTCGTTATAGAGATGTTGATGGCTTGATGCCTTTGGGAAAGTCCTGCATGTATATATCATTAAAGTCACATTGTCATGTCAAGCACTTCGGAAGCAATTCTAATGTGACTAACTTTTTCGTACTTTCTGGTCACTATAATTTAATACAACTTATGTTAATTTAAACACGTTTTACAAATTCTCATTTAGAATATAATCTAGTGTTTTAATTTTTTCTTTTGCTGTCGCTCAAGTTCATAAGTTTCTTTAAGTCTCTCGATTTCATCTTCTAGTTTGGCGATTCTTGAACTGTAAAATAATTTGAAAACATCACATTAAAAACAATATCTTTGCAAACCAGCCGCTGAAAAGTGCTGATGGGAGCGAGCGAGTTAGAGATTTGTAACTTTGCTATATGTAGTATACACTATATGTAATGTAATATAATGTAGCTATATATGTATTATAATGCAGCTATATGTAATGTAATGTAATTCTCACGATCGTATTTTGAACGAGCTTTAATAGCTCATAGGCGAAACGTGGTTAAATCAATTATTCTATTCTATACACAGCACATCTACACGCACTACATATGTTTGTAAAGGTCAAGCCGAGGCTTAAGGCCTGGCCAAACGCTTTCAACATTTCATGCAACATCGTTGTTGAACATGTTCAAATTTCGTTCAACATCATTCAACACCATTCAACAACATTCAACAGGGTGGCCAAACGCTTTCAACATGTTGAATCACGGTTGAATTCAATAATGTTGAACGATGTTGCATGAAATGTTGAAAGCGTTTGCCCAGGCCTTTATATGCGTGCGGTGCAGCAGCAGTAAAGTAAAAACCGCATTATTCATGAGTTTACAAACATTCACCCAACTGACCTTTTAGCTTCTTCTTTTTGAATGTCAGCAAAACTGGATTCCATATTATCAACATTATCATCTCTGTCATGGAATCTATATTTCGAAAAATGTTTTTAGAACAAACAAAATACGAAAAAGAAACAACAAAAAACTCAAAAAAACAAACACAGATAATTGCATACAAGAGATTTAGCCATTAGGGGACAGAATTAAAGGAACAAAAAGGGTTAAATCAACATGGGTTGGGGGCTGATGATTACGTGAGGCGAGTTGTCCCTGAGTTGATTCCTCTGATTAGGATCATACTGTGGTTTTAAAATTTATATAAACTAAATTTGCAAAGAAGAATTGGTTTAGTTTAGATGTAAAGAAATTCCTAACGATGATTTGAATTCTTGCCATCGAGGGAAGAATTGTGCGACAGGTGGCGTGTGCTATTAGGGCGCTGCCTCTCACCAATAGTTAAGCCCGGTTAGACGGAGTTAGTACTTGGATGGGTGACCGTCTGGGAATAATCCCGTTCTCGGGGTGGGGACTCATGTGAGTAGAGTTTAGTTGGTCTCTCCTGTGCTTCAAGGGTTTTTCGCTGGGTTCTCCAGTTTTCCTCCCTCGAGGAATATATAGGTCTTAGTTGTAAATGGAGGACCCCACCAGCTCTGCTGAAAAACTTATCCTCCTTAAATAAAGAAGAATAACGAGTTATTTCGGCTCTATAGTATATACTTTTATCTTACTTATTTCGATCGTATCCAAATATTTCTTTAATATAATTCGATATATCCGGCGCAGTCCCACTATCATCGATAAATTCATCCATATCTTCCTCGTAATCATCATCCTCTAACGGATAATCATCGTATCGACGACGTTTACGTTGATCAGGCGAAATACCATTTGGAAGTACCCCACGGTTTTTTACGGGTGAATGACCATCAAGTTTTTGAGAAATTGTCTCTCGTTCAATTATCATTTTTCGCGGTTTCTCAGAAGGACCACGCTTCACTTCCGGTTCAGTTTTTCCAGGCAATTTCCGCTGCTGAACTCCTGGAGGACCTTTGTCATTTTTCTTTGAAACACTCGCACTTGTTCGCTTTTCTGGAGTTTCTTTTGAGACCTTTGAAGTTGCCGAGGAACATTTTTCACCGAAGCCTTCCTTCTCGAGTTCTCAACTCTTATGTGGCGATCTTCAGATAATGGTTTTTCTTCGACTCTAGTCTTATCTTCTTTAAGCTTATGATTCGGCGTCGCCAGGTTCCGCACAGCGTCCGGATTGTTTGCTTGTTGCTTAGCAACATTCATTAATTCCTGAAAGCTCAGAGTAGGGGCAGAGGGTTTCTTCACTTTCGAAGCAGGCTTTTTTATATCATTCATATCACCGCTATCATTTGCGCGTTTTTCTCCAATTTTTTTACCATCTGCACGCTTTTCTCCAAATTTTTTACCATCTGCACGCTTTCCTTCATATTTTTTACCATCTGCTCGCTTTTCTCCAAATGTTTTACCATCTGCACGCTTTTCTTCATATTTTTTACCATTTGCGCACTTTCCTTCATATTTTTTACCATCTGCGCGCTTTTCCTCAAATTTTCTACCATCTGCGTGTTTCTCTTCAAATTGTTTCTTCCGAACATCCTTTTCTTTGTTATCAGCAACGTATTTTCTTTCATGAGCTGTCCGTTTCTTCTCTCCAGTTGTTTGATTTTTTAAAGGTGGAACGGCTAGCTTTGCATGATGTTTTTCAGAAACTGTTTGCTTCCGATTTTCAAAATAATTTGTGGTGTCAGGTGTTTTTTTGTTCTTAGATAATTTATCTTTTTTCTCCTGTTCTAGTCTTGCTTGTATTCTTGATCGTTTTGCGGCTTCCTCCTGTTCTGGTTTAAAAAGAAACATAAGAATTTTAATTTTTTCTTGAACAATTCATATTCTCTACAGTATATATATATATATATATACATAGGCGTAGAGTTTTGTTTTTTGTCGAGGGGGGCTGAAGTGCTGAACAGGACCTTTTTAAGAATTTTCCAGTGGGGGACGTTTACAAAAAGGGATTCTTCTAGGGTGGTCCGGTGGTGAAATTTAGAGTCTTGGAAATGCCATTTCCTGCATTCTGAGGTCAACACTGAAGGTCATGAAATGTCATAAAAACTAGTTAAAATACAACACATTTCAACAATTTTTCGATGTTGTGTTTACTGGGTTGACTTATCACTGTATATGGGTGCTTTTGGCTGACAGGAATGAGGCTGTAACAGTTACTTTAGCCTAACGAGTAACCTATAATTTGTGAATGGTGACTGATGAGTCAGTTGCTGCAAAATTTCTGGGCGGCTCAGCCCCCCATTAAGATTTCTCAGGGGGCTAAAGCCCCTCAGGCCCCCCCCATACTCTACGCCTATGTATTTGGGGTGTTGGTGTCACAGTGGTTAGTACACGTGCCTTTCACCTCTGCGAGCCGGGTTCGATTCCTGCACGGTGCAGTTATCTGATTAAAAAACAATGCACCTTGGCCGCATGTGAGAAGAGTGCTTCCAGTTTGACTCTACCAAACACCACAGGTTTCCTCCGGGTACTCCGGTTTCCTCCTGTAGTAACACTGGACCAATGAGGGTGGGCCCTTACTGGACCTCTGAGGATAACAGTTTAGATAAACTGATAGAGTTATCCAGTATAAATAAGGTTAGTTTAGTTTAGTATATAATATATATAGTGTGTGGAACAGTATAGTGGTGCAAGTAGTACCTTTATGTTTTGCTTTTTCTGCACTTTGTTTGGCTAGAAAAGCTTTAACAGCTTGACTTGATACTTGGCTTGAGTTACCACCTTTAGACATCTTACTTTTCACCTAAAAAAATAAACAGAAATATAGCATACCATAATCATCTGATGGGCTTACCAATTAACCCATTCATGTCCGAGTTAGCCAAAAATGGCTCCTTTATTGTTTTACTCTGTCTAACATGTAATAACACCAGACAACTTTCATACTCATCAAAAGGAGGACCCTCAGACATTCTACTAGGCAGCAATGAGTTAAAGTCTTGTATAAAACACAAGAATAGGAAAATTTCAACCAGTGGGATGTAGAGTAAGACACACCACAAGTGGAGTTGAGATGAAATTCAGTAAGGATATTCTTAGGGTAAATAAGAATTTCTGAAATATTCTAAAAGTCTGATCTCTCATTTTCCAAGCAATAGGATACTCTGGTTAATCTAGAGACCTTAACAGATGGTATCCTGAGTAGATGTATTCCAATTAAAGAGCTCCTAAATTCGCATTCACATACATTATTCCCACTACAGGTACTGTATTCATAATCCCACGAATCCCATAAAATGGACCCAAACAAACACATCCTTATTTGAAAAATAAATTCATTCCAATATTTCTTAAATTGAAATTTAAAATTTAACTATTGTACAGTACCTTTACATCTGTGACCTGTTGTTTACTGCTAGCAATGTTCATTAAATCACTAAAATTCATTGTTGAGACTTTATCAGATACTTTACGTTAAGCTTTTGTTGGCAAGGGCTTCACCTAATGGTAGAAAAAATACAAATTAACCCATTCCTGTCTGAGCTGGCCAATAATGGCCCCTTTAATAGACAATTTTACTTGTCAAAGAGAGAACTCTCAGACATCCTAGACAGCAATGGGTTAACAAGTTATTAACCCATTCCTTACCTGAGCTGGTCAAAAATGGTTTCTTTATTGTTTTACTCTGTATAACACCAGATGATTTTACTCATCAAAGAGAGAACTCTCAGACATCCTAGACAGCAATGGGTTAACAAGTGATTAACCCATTCCTGCCTGAGCTGGTCAAAATGGTTCCTTTATTGTTTTACTCTGTCTAACACTAGATGATTTTACTCATCAAAGGGAGAACTCTCAGACATCCTAGGCAGCAATGAGTTATAAACAGAGAGCAGATATTAAAGTCACTATTTGCCAAAACTCTGAGAAACTTAACTCCGAAATTGAATCTCGAGAGATTTCTAAAGAGTCCTGCATTTCTATTGTGAGAAATACAAAGAATGAATTCGTACAAACTCAAAACACGTAGAACTGCATATAACTGACAGAGATAGTATAAAATTATTTTAGATACAAAATTACACCAATAATTCACACACAAGCTTTGGCAATAATTTTGTGATAAAACTTTTACTATATTTTAATAGAGTAATATAAAAGAGTAAGTTATTTATTCTCGAATTTATATTCGTCAAAATAGGAGATTTTTGATTTTATCACAGACTAAAATACACTCAAAACATAACTTACCCTTTTAATGTCGTCTTAAAATCATCGTGAAATAAAAAAGGAAGATCTGACGATGAAAAATGGCCAATAACGGCCAACTGAAGCAACTTCCTAAATAAGATCTCGTCCGCAGACTGAGAATGAGATTGAGAAAAGTTTGAGACTGGGTACTAGGAATATTTGGAGTTAAGCCAATAAAAAGCCTCCTTTTAACCAAATTAACCAATCAAAATACGCGTAGTATGTGAGCAGTAATGATAAGTTGAGCCAGCGGTTGTCCTGTTAGGCAAGTAAGCGGGCAATAACAATGGCGTCGAAATTTAATGGAGTAGGCAAATGACATAAGAAATTGAACATTTACGCGAAGCAATACGTTCCACAGAAAACAAAAACGGCTACAAAATGGGTAGAATGGTTATTATTGATGGTAAGATTGTTAAATTGTTTATTAGTGTTTGTTTAAAACGAAATAATTTTAAATAAGACACATTTCAAAATACGCTTGCTATTGACAAGATTTCGTGATGTAAACTGGAACGTCAAAGTCAAAGTAGTTCGAATGAAGGGCTATAAATACTAAATACAAACAATTGCTCATTAAAACAGAAAAATAAAATAATAAAAATACATTTCAAACAAAGAATTTTTTACGAAATGACGAATGGACTTTGATAATGATGTTAAGTTAATAAATTTCGAAACGTCGATTTTTCTAGTTTTAAAAGTAATATTCAAAACACGTACTGCGAATGTTTTGAATAGCTTTAAAAACGAGAAATTTTGTAAGTTCATTGGCGTAGTAATTTTGAAAAATAACGTTGTCTAAGCCGAGAAAATCAAAGCTAAAATTTGAGCGAATCAGGTGGATTTTTTATCAGGTATAAAACCACGGACATATGGTACTGATTTCCTTTGTGTTTTTCTCATGAATTATTAATGAGTTTTTAAAATGCATTTGGAAATTGCAAAAGAGTTGAAGACTGTTAAAAAGCATTGAGCACTGGTCTTGGGATCATTTGGGAGACAATTTCATTGTGCTTACGCTACCAAGTACCCTAGCGTTCGTATAACTCGTCATCAGTCTCCAACTGGATGGGGGAAGACACGCTCCTTCCTTCACAAGATTCGAGCCGTGGAGTCCGACTCCTTGTCCTTGCCGCTCCCCCCGGACGGTGGATCACCTGATCTCCGCCTGCCCAATCTACAAGTCGCCTCGTGGCCGAGACGGCCTGGCTGAGCTCGACGAACAGACCATAGATTGGCTGTTATTAACGGATGTTCCTGTTTGACCAGCTGGTTTTGTTCAAACGAACGACGAGAATAAGTATTGTAGTCTTCTATCACAGACCAGTCTTCTATCGCAGATCCGTCATCAAAGATAGGACTGAGGAACTAAATGCACTTCAAGCTGTAGAAAGAAACCTTCGAGACGAGTCGAGCATATCATGGACACCGTTCCTTGATTTCCTAGACTTTCCTTGTTCAGTTCTAGAAATTCTTGTCATCCTGCTTCTCGTTCTTGGAGAATTGTTTCGATTACTATCACGATCTAGTAACGAATCTCGTTCTTTTAATCTGGAACTGAAAAAGCTGTAGATACTCGATGTAGAAGTGGGGACAAGTTGTTGGCTTGCTGTTGTTGACCACAGTTCCTATAGGGAAAACAAAACAAACATATCAACGATGTAAAAAATAGGCATGCAATCGGCATCCACATGTCAACTGCCTTTACATGTATTTCAATTGTTATGTAGAATGGTTAACCACTACGATGTCAACAGCAGCTTCCGGAGTTAATAGCTAATTAACAGAGTTAACAGCTAACAGAGTTAACAGCCCACAATATTGCATAGTGCCTACTATGCGCATACACAAAAACATAAACATTTGAATGAATCAAGAATAACCAAGATCGAATTTAGATACATGTTAAAAGAAAAAACAGTCAGGCTCATTGGCCTCAAACCGCAGTGCATTAACGCAGGCTAATACTAACCTGGGGACCTTTTGACACACTTTTAACTTCTAAACAAGAAGAAGGGAAAACAAATTCAGTTGGTTATCATTGTGTACAAGTACAACACTGTCAGACCACTGCATACAAACCTTGGCTTTCTTGGAATGGTCCTGAAATTTCTTTATCCTGCTCAACATTTTCTTCGCAAGAAAGAAGATCATTTTTTGTGCTTTGTTCTTTGGCGTCTCTTGTTACGAGTGTGTCCTGAAAAAGTAATCCACATTAATCGAAGCGTAGCTATGCCTATATAGAAACACGTCTAACAGACAACCAGGTCACTACATTCTTCATGTACATTCTACAGTATATGTAAATGTTAGGTATATGTGTGTGTTTTATTATATAATTTTCTTAAACGTTTTTCGTACCTTCATTTCTAAATCCCACAAGAGGTTCACAATTTTGGTCTGTGTATCGTGCAAAGCCTGTATAGAAAAAAAAAACAGTGAAAAAAATAATACAATTAAGCGAAAGCCTTCGTTGGTTCGACTTTTTGTGGTCATTGTGATATTAGACGCACCAAGGGCGATCTAGTGTTTCCATTGTGATTCGCGGTAGCATTAGGGTACCGCCAGCGCGATTGCTAAGATTGCCACAGTTGCGGCATATATATGGCAACCACCACGACGACCACCAACAACGTCATTTATTTAATCACGAGAAGTACGATTATTTAATATATTACGATTATCTAATCACCACAGCAAACGCTGATGGGGTCGTGAGATCTAAATATTGATTTTGCGGAGGGAGGAAAACCGGATTGAAAACCCAGTAAAAAAACCTTCGAGGCACAGGAGAGAATCAACAATTCTACTCACATGAAGCTAAGGTGGTCACCCATCCGCGAGTAAACGGATGGGTGACCACGTTGCCATCTCGGCAACGCCCTCCGTGGCTCAGTGGTCAGAGCATTGCACTAGAATCGCAACTGGTCCCGGTCTGGTCTTATAATGTGTATATTCTACACTCGAATTTTCCTTCACCCAAAATCCTGAGAACGAGCACTAACCCCATTGATTCAACCGGGCTTATATAACTTCAGCGGTGAGAGGCAGCGCGCTAACAGCTGTGCCAACCGGCCTTGAGGAACTATAGTTAATAATACAATCGAAATATAGTAACTTAGGTTAGATATACTGCCGAAACAGAGAACGTAGGAATCTAACGTTTCGAGCGAAGGCCCTTCGTCAGAGAGAAACGTTAGATTCCTACGTTCTCTGTTTCGGCAGTATATCTAACCTAAGTTACTATATTTCGATTGTTGTTTCAACACTGCCTACGCAGCACGCTACTTTTATTTCACTTTTTAGTTAATAATACAGTTTAGTTACGAACGCATAATTACCTCTTGCGTAACCAAAGCTTTATCGTCTGTCAACTTTGATCTCTTGGATACGTATTTTGACGGATCTAATGGATTTGGCGGAGGACTTGGGGAGGATAATGAGTGAGATGTTCTTGGTTGAACATTACTAGTTGTGGCTTCTAAATCCAGGATATGAAAGAATTACAAATAGTTGTGTGTTAAAGTACCCTGCGAGCAGAGCCTTCTTTTCCTTATTTCTTTGCTGAGAGAGAGGAAGAAAAGTAGGCTCTGCTGTATTCGTGTTTGGCTTCGTCCAAGATTTAGGATGAAGTAACCCGTTTAAGACCCGTTTAACCGGTTCTCGTTTTGTTTTCTGCTCTGATTGGGACTGGGTTCGGGATTGTAACCAAGTAACTGACATGCATGCGCAATGGAAACCAGTCACGAATACAGCAGAGTCTACTTTTCTTCCTCTCTCTCAGCGAAGAAATAATTAGGCTCTGCTCGCAGGGTAGTGTTAAAGTGCCTTGAAATGGATTAAGAACGCCTCTCTCTGTTCTCCAAATATGTCAAACGTACCATAGGCACTAAACTTTGTATTTCTTATTCGGGAGGGGGGACTACGTTTCTCATTCAAGATATTGAAATCAACAAACTGGACATGATGACCAGGAGCGCCATTCCTTGCACGAACAACCTGTATCAGAACAGAATAAAATAATAACTATTATGTATGTACTCACACATGTAAATCATATCGTCTTTCATGTCTGATTGCAACTACAACGAATTATAATATTTAGCTAGTTATAATAAGACCCGCTCTTGCCTTCTTGTTTGATGGTCCCAAAGTGGCGTCAAGTCCATCTGCTACTTGGCGGTGACTCGAAACCTTGAATTATAGAATTATTACACACATTATTCTTTAACTTCAACTTTGAACATCTTTCTATCAGACCTCAAGTCAATATTTGCCTTGTTAGGCCATAACTCACATGCTTCTTCCAATCTTTGTTGTTTATAGCATCTTGAGATGGCACTCGCCATGTTGGTTTGGTATTGAAAGAAGGACGAAAGATACTTTGCTGTCAAAAAACAATGAATGAATGAATGAATGAATGAATGAATGAATGAATGAATGAATGAATGAATGAATGAATGAATAAAGGGAATAAAGGGAATGAATGGCACGCACATACAAACGAACCACAGACAAACAAACAAACAAACAAACAAACAAACAAACAAACAAACAAACAAACAAACAAACAAATAAACGACAGACAGACAGACAGACAGACAGACAGACAGACAGACAGACAGACAGACAAAGAGACCCACAGACAGACAGGCTCATAGACTTACAGACTTACAGACAGACAAAAAAACAAAACAGACACACACAAACACAAACACAAACACAAACACAAACACAAACACAAACACAAACACAAACACAAACAGACACACAGACACCCAAGCCCCCCCCCCCCCCCCAGTTATAAGACTGGTCACTTATAAAACCACCTTAATCCCCTTGAATACGAAACAGTTCGTGTACCTCGTAAATATCATCGAGAAAATCATATTCTTTCTTGTCATCCTGTAACAGGATTTCTTCAAAGTTAGCAACCTAATTAAAAAGGCAAATATTAAGAAAAATATCTCTAATAAAGACCTAGCTAAGACCATAGGCGGCGGAACAAAGCCCCCCAACTTTGTAAAAGTGGAAAAAAGGGGGGCTGAGCCCCCCCTGCCTTTACGCCGAAGGTAGGGGTGATTATATGTTCAATATTTATACATCTTTGATATACAGCATTTTGAAAATTCCATATCACTGCAGGGTGACAATCCTGGTGAAAATCGTAAGAAAACTCGTGCCGTGTGATAGCTCAAAACTCATTTCATGAAGTACTCCACGTATTAGCATTTGATGACTGCTGACCAGAAGTATTATGAATGAGCCATATCGAAATGCCAAAAATTAAGAAAGGCCGAAAAAAATGAAGAATAATGAAAAAATTGTTGTAGGCGGTAAAGGTTTTATAACGTTTAGGATTCTGTAAAATCTTCCCCCAAAACGCAGGAAATGCCATTTCAGAGACTCTAGATTTCAGAATTTTCTGGGGGGGGGGGGGGGGGGGGGGCATGCCCCCGGACCCCCCTAGAGGTTTCTCGCATCTTTGGCCCTCAAAGTTCAGCCCCTCCTACCAAACCTATCTTCCGCCACCTATGGCTAAGACCAGCTAAGTTTGTATAGTTAGCAAATATAATTGCATACCTCAGAGACAGCTGAATGTCTACTATGTATTATTTTAGTTTGTGCTTGCATCTTCTTTTTCACGTCACAAATTCTTTCACAGCTAAATGTACGCCAAAAATGACACGATAAGATTTTAGAAAATCAAAAGACAAAAATAAGGATTTTTTACGTAAAGCCCTAATCAAACGAGAACGCAAGTCATCGCAAGTTGGCAGTCACGCTATCTCAGCCAGCCGCTCTGAATAATTTCCCCAAAATATCATGTACTGTGACAAAGTTAAAATTTGTTTAAAACACTCATGAAACCTTTATTTTGTTAATTTGGGTGTTCGAACGACCGCCACAGAAATTCTGACTGCCAACTTGCGATGACTTGCGTTCTCGTTTGATTAGGGCTTAATAGATACGACCAAGTGACTAGAATCGAATTGACTTTGTAATAAAGTCGAAATTATGTTCTCACACTTACACAGGAAAAAGCTCAAGGAACTCGTAAAGCATAAGTTTGTCGGCCACAACACGATGCATATGCTTCACCTGCAGTGATAAAAAATATTTTTGTGTGTTATTAGTGTTTTCAGCTTGAGGTTGGTAAAGTTTTTTCGTTTGTTTTTGCTGTACAAGCTGTCGTAAGTTAAATTCAGAGAAAAACTCTGAGCTCCAGGCAGGACTGGAACCCATAACCTTCCGAATGCCAGCCGGAATGACAGGTTGTGGATTCGGTTTAACTTACGACAGCTTGTACAGCAAAAACAAACGAAAAAAACTTGATAAAAAATAGTTATCGTAAAAACAAATTATAGTTTTATATGTCGTTCTAAAACACTGCTTTTAAATCCTACTTATCACTTACATAATCCATAAGTTTTCTTGGGGATATAACACGACCACACATCTATATGATCGAAATTTTTATATCATTAAACGTCAAAAACTCATTAATAATTCATGACGAAAACACATAGGAAATTAGTAGTATATGCGCTACTCAACTGAAGAACAAACCTTCAACGTCCGCAGAATTATTTGAGAATTTATTTCAAGTCCTGATAGATCTTCACATTCATAAAACTGAAAGGCTATTCGAATATCTTTTAAGTCTGTGAAGCTGTAATATTAATTGAGAGAAAAGCTAAAACATTAAAAATAAGACGTTGTGAAAGTGCAAGAGAAGACTATTAAGAAAAGCTTTCCAGTACAGAACAAGCAAACGAGGTTAACAAGTCATTTATTATATGGCTTTTGTTTCGTTTTGTTAACTCATCGTTCACGTCTTCAGATGTTGCCGTTTACCTTTAATTTTAAGCTTGTTCGTTTCGTTTCATGTTTACACCTGTCATTAATCATTCATTTTCCGCGCTTTTAAATAAGTAGTTTTTAAGTTTTTAAGAAACACTAATGTTCCAGGACGGATTATTGTTCAAAATTTTCCAATGAAAATGTCGAATTCTCTTTTATTTTCATTCAAATCAACTCAGAAATTTTCCCGCCAAAACTTGCAGGTCATTAAAAAAGGCGTAATGTTCTTCCTACAATGCAGGGAGGCATTACAGCTTTTTTTCGGATCTCCCAGGAACCAATCAAAAAGAAAACAAGTTCATTTGTTTCATTGAAATTTGTCCTTGCTTTTAATTGAAAATATTTAATAGGTAAACTTGAAATACCTGATGATACGGTTTGAGAGAACATGGACAGCTTTTTCAAGCACTTTTGCATTATAAACACCATCGTATAAGTTACTTGTTCGATGAAGATCATTATTAAACACCTTTTTCTCAATCAATTCAGAAAAAACCTGAGTGAAAGAAATTAAATATAAAAAAAAAAAAAAAATCCACACAAAAAACTACTAAAACTTCTTTCAATTGATAAAGGATATAAAGGACTGGGGGATTAATACATCCTTTATACTACGAAGACACAGATCAACATGGCCGTGTTGAGGCATATCAAAAGTGTTCCAGGCAGCTGCCATAACGACACCGTTTGAATACTGTCAAAAAAAATTTAAAAAGCGGTAGAAAATCTCCAGTGATGATGACATTTCTTAAAATTCTTTTATAAATGTTAACAAGTTAAATTGAAGGTACTACATCAATTTCATTTGAAAGATAATTAGAGTTTCTGCTGCATCTCTATACAACTATATTTGAAGATTTTTTATGAATCATCAGAATACAATTGTACCTTAGTTTTCACAGCTAAACCATTCCTGCTTGTTAAGGGAAGATGTTTGGTAAAAATATCTTGTGGGAACTAAAACAATTTTAAATGAAATTGTACAGTCCAGTGCAATGCAGTATTATACACCTTCAGGCTATTATTTATTGCGATACTTAAAATTTTGCGATTTGGGAAACTACATATTTGGTGAGTGTTTTAATTTTACGATTTTGGAAAGATTTACTGTCAAAGCAAATAAAACAGATTTAAGTGTTTGGGGGGAAAACTATTTGACAAAATTCACAACCCCTACACATAACTGCAATTTCTGTACAATTATGACACTGAGGTGGTCTTTCTCAAGACTATCCATAGGGACCCCAATCTCAAGGTGTGGCAGCCCACAGTGCAGGTATTCTAAATCACCACAAATTCACTCAACAAGGAATAAAACATGAGAAAAGATATCGTATTGACAATTTATTATATAAAATAGAGTGTTTTATTGATTTTTCCACCACTAAAAAAAGTGATAATCTCACATGTGCGATTATTTATGATAATCACACATGTGATAATTATCGCCATGTGAAAACTAATTAATAAATAATAATAATAGTAATAATAATAATAATTATAGTAATATTAATAATATTAATAATAATATACATAAACTGTAGTTTATATTTCTTACCCCAAGAGCTGCTGACAGACACCTAAAAAATATATTTATTTCATGAATATAAATAATAATATATTAATGTAGAAAAAATCTTGGTACAAATTACACACATTTTGTGCAACAATGAAATACAAGATCCTCATCATCAATGTGGGTATATAATTTATTTGATTATATATAATTTATATATATATATATTTAAGAAATAGAAAATGGCTGCCCATGTTTATATAGCCTGATGCAAATACTTTTGAATTCTCCCAAACTCACTCGAGTGAAACACAGAGCACATTTCTTTTATGAAATAAAACTAAGAAATGTGCCGATCACAACCATGTTTGCATGGCCTGATATAAACACAGTAATTGACCAATCACAGCGTGCGTTATAAGACGCAACCTATTTTATAAATATATTTCTAAAACTCATTAATAATTCATGAGGAAAACACAAAGAAAATCCATGTTTAATGAGTGTCTGTATACGTGATACAGATTCCTCTTGATTTACATAAGTTTTAGCTTTGATTTTCTCGACTTAGACAACGTTTTTTTAGAAAAATTACTACGCCAATGAACTAACCAAATCGGATCGTTTTAGAAGTCATTTACAGAATTCGTGTCCGTTCTGTATCGGGATACAGGCACTCGGCTTCGCCTCGTGTCTGTATACCCCGATACAGAACGGCCACTCATTCTGTAAATAGTACATATATATATATTTATATATATTGTATATTTATTACAAGCGAGTCTTTATCTCATCATCTTTTATTAAGTCTTTCTCGTATGTATGCGAGTGACGAGTCTTTAGTCTTTTACTCTGGTGTTACAAGAAGACAATCTTCATTCAAGAATGAGTCAAAATATGCTGCCAGTGTCACCCACAACACTGAACAGTGATAGCAACTGTTACCTTAGTTCTTCTCTGCTGAACCTGTCAAGCCGTTTGGGAAATGTTAAGTGCATCCTTATTTTGCATGTAGAAATACCAGATTGTATTAATAAACTGCCATCGTAATTTGCCAACAATGATCTTGACTACAGTCGACAATCTTGGTCACTTGATATATCTTGACAACGAATGTTTGGAAGTGAACTCACTCAAGTGTGGAATATCGCGTGGACAATCACGCGCTAACCCGCCGATTCCTCGCGCCAACCCGATTATACGTAGCCTGTGAGTTTGCCTGCTCGCGGAGTGCGGATTGACAGTTAATTTTTTAATTTAATATTTTATTCTTCAGTTTGAGCACATATATCTGTATATTGTAAGTCTTCTACTAGTTCATTGAACGAGGACCTTCAGAGACTAGCAGTCAGTGAAAAGGTGGCGATATTTTTACTAACGAAATACTGACGTTACGAGCTGAACCAGTGGCGAGGCCACGGGGGGAATGGGGGTCCGGACCCCCCCCCTTTTCTTTAAGACCAATTTTGTAATTCTTCCAAATCCGATGAGAAACTGTTGAGGGGGCTACCTCATGGTTGTCTCTCGCCTTCCGCGCTTCGTGGACCCCCCCCCCCCCCCCCACTCAGTTTATGCTGGCCTCGCCGCTGAGCGGAACCCTTCCGTCACATTTCACCGAAGTGAACTGCACCACAATATATCAGTGCTAAATGGCAAGAAACTATAACCGGAAAAATTTTCATTTCTAGGGTCTCTGAAACACTAGCTATTTCCTGCATTTTGAGGCAAGTATTTAAGAGTAATCGAAAAGCCATAAATTACATAATTTTCTTGAAATCAAACCAGAACATTTATTTACAGATTTATTTAAAATAAAAGTTTAAATCCGTGGAGAAACTTGGAGGGGGAGGGGGGGGGGGTAGAGTTGTTTTAAGTCCAAGTGAGCAGATAGTGATGTGTTATATATATTTCAGGCATACATATGCTATAAAATACAATACTAAGGTCTATACAAAATGCCTCCAACCTGTTTTTACATTTACGACTTGTTTATAAATAAATCTAAAGATATTCGCACGTGTATCATTCTATGTTCTGGTTTGATTTCAACAAAATTATGTAATTTATGGCTTTTGGATTACTCTTAAATACTTGCCTCAAGAAGCAGGAAATAGTGTTTCAGAGACCCTAGAAATCCACAATTTTCCCCGGACCCCCCAGGAGATAGAGGTTCTTGCCCCCCCCCCCCCCCAAACCCAAGACTCTGGCTACGCCACTGCTGCTTAACTCTTAGCTCGGACCCCCCCTAGGAGATAGAGGTTTCCCCCCCCCCCCCAAACATAAGACACTGGCCACTGCAGCTCGTTGCGCGAGCTGGTCGAGAGTGGTCGCAAGGAGCGCTTTCACTGATAGACTTTCACTCTTATTATTCCAGCTTTCCACCGATTTTCATTGAAATAAATATACAAAGCATTCTTTTAGTAGACGCCTACAGATTTTCGAGGGCGATAGAATATACTTCTTTACTGACTTAATTAAATTAAGTAACCATAGTGATGTTATGGATTATGGCTGTGACTCAGTTTTTCACTAGCCTGGGTCGTGGCCATAAGGCAGTATACTGAAGTCAACTGAGCGGCCAGCTCACGACCCCAACCCTTCAAACCGCCAGCTTGGCGGGCTACAGTTATGCTAACAAGCTGTGTTTTAAAACAAAGTCAAGCCAAAGAGAGACCATGTACATTTACTGATACATTAACGTAACGAAGATTCCTTTAAAGAGGGTCGCACTGAACTTTGCAACGTTAATTTAATTATTTACTAGTTACAACTCATTCTTAAACTCAACAGACGCATCAGGGACCAAGTGCAGCTAGGCCAAGCTTTCTGTTTCATAGATGATAATCATGAAAGCTGAGGATCACTATTTTTTCTCGTGAATAAAATTTGTGGCGGGTTTAAATGTTACACGGTGGTTTACCAGCCCTCTCTTTGACAAACGCCAGCGTCGTTTGCGATTCGCTGGACACTGTTTTCGCTCAGAAAATTAGGCAGTCACGAATCCCTCTTTTGGTCACCATCTCAGGGAAAAAAAGGATAGCTCGAATGAAAACATATACCTGAAAATGTGAGGAGGACACAGATCTAAGATCTGAACAGGAAATACAGGGTTTAAAGCCCTAATCAAACGAGAACGCAAGTCATCGCAAGTTGGCAGTCACAAATTTCTGTGGCGGTCGTTCGAACACCCAAATTAACAAAATAACGGTTTCACGTACGAGTGTTTTAAACAAGTTTTAACTTTGTCACGGTACATAATATTTTCGGGAAACTATTCAGAGGGGCTGGCTGAGATAGCGTGACTGCCAAC
>JAWNZC010000335.1:1060000-1222500 GCA_035771165.1 Paragorgia papillata | reverse complement strand
ACAATATGAGCAGAAAATCTGTATCAGCATTTATATGTATACTGGCAATTTTTAGTTTGATTGCTGTGGAGTAAGAAATATATCAGACTGGAAAGGTGTCCAACCAAACAATTGTAATGATGGATACCACGACAAGGTAGGACGATCTATTATGTGTAATGATATATTATGTACAAAATTATAATATTTGATTTAGCTAGAGGTTTATTAATACTAATTTCAATATTTGTTGGTGTATATAATTAAAAAATACTTAAGATGAAAAGATAAATAGAGAAAACAATATTGCAATATATATGTAATATGTAAAGGATATCAAAGTAGCGTGCTGCGCGGTAGGCAGTGTTGAAACAACAATCGAAATATAGTAAGGTTAGATATACTGCCAAAACAGAGAACGTAGGAGACTAACGTTTCGAGCGAAGGCCCTTCGTCAGAGAGAAACGTGAATTAAGTGCCTTCACTCGAAACATTAGACTCCTACGTTCTCTGTTTCAGCAGTATATCAAACCTTACTAGTAAAGGATAATCGAAATATAGTAAGGTTTGATATACTGCCAAAACAGAGAACGTAGGAGTCTAACGTTTCGAGCAAAGGCCCTTCGTCAGAGAGAAACGTTATTTTTTTGTATGTAAAGGATAGTTTGATAATTGAACAGTGTTATGATAATTACAAAAAAAGAGTTGGAATGGGGATTTTAATTTAATATTTAACTTATATAGGGCTGTTTGGACGAGTTTGAGAGTAATTCAAGCAAATTTCTGCTTATTCTTGGTGGCCTCTGCGTGGGATTGACTCTCATTGAAGTAAGTTAATTTACAGTTTGAATAAAACAAGAAAAATATATAAACTGCAAGTAATGTAACGTCAGGTAATATGATAAAGAATATGGTACTGACACGTTACTATTATATGATTTTAAATGAACATCTATACTATAAATGATTTTTTTAACCTCGTAGCCAACCATCGTATCTAGCTCAATACAAAACACATTTTATGTATAGATTAATACAGACATTTACGTTCAGTCGTTCAATATAAAATTGAGAAAAAGGACATGTGTTGTAATTAAAATTTTCTAAGTTAGTATATAGTGTTTTCAGCTTGAAGTTGGTAAAGTTTTGTTTATTTTTGCTGCACAAGTTGTCGTAATTTGTTTAAAATAATCATATTTTGTCTGACTAGTTGGTCTATATTAATTTGAAGTAATATTAAAAAATTGAGCATGCAGTGTTTTAGATCTGATAAAACACGTACTGCAAATGTTTTGAATAGCTTCAAAAACGACCCATTTGGTAAGTTCATTGGCGTATAGTAATTATGAAGAACAACGTTGTCTAAGCCGAGAAAATTATACCGCGAACAGAGCCTTCTTTTGCTTATTTCTTCGCTGAGAGAGAGGAAGAAAAGTAGGCTCTGCTGTATTCGTGACTGGTTTCCATTGCGCATGCATGTCAGTTGCTTGGTTACAATCTCGAACCCAGTCCTAATCAGAGCAGAAAACAAAACGAGAACCGGTTAAACGGGTCTTAAACGGGTTACTTCGTCCTAAACCTTGGACAAAGCCAAACACGAATACAGCAGAGCCTACTTTTCTTCCTCTCTCTCAGCGAATAAATAAGGAAAAGAAGGTTCTGCTCGCAGGGTAAGAAAATCAAAGCTAAAGTTTATGTAAAATTAGAGGGATTTTTTTATCAGATTTTAAACTACGGACATGGTCCTGATTTCCTTTGTGTTTTCCTCATGAATCTGAGTTTTTGAATACTGTTTTTAGATACTTGGGATGATCTTATCCATTGGTCTCATCTTGAAAATAAACAAGGAAAAGAAATTTGTTGTGAAACCCAAGGAAGATTATGGGAAATTTTAAAACTCTTTTACAAGATGCAATTTTAAAACTGAATAATAATAAGGGTCGCATTCAATTTTGTTTGAAATAGAGTCTGTGTCAATATCATATCATTACGTTATATAATTAGTGTCAAAATTAATTTGTAACTGCGACAGATCCAGTTATGAATATTTTTTATCTTTTTTCTATTTTATTTACACCATTCACCATGAATTGAAATTGTGTAATTTTACAGTAATATTTATTTTCGTGGGTAATTCTTGTTATTAATGACCAACAACGTTTGATTAAATTTTTGTTTTCTTCTTAAACAATCATATCATCATCATCATCCAGTTTTTTTCCGTCAATGTTTTCCCCTTTTCAGGGTTAGACGTCGGCAGATATACTGAATGGCGGCAGGGCCCTTCTCCACCCGACACGATTTGTGACATCTACGCTATATCCAAATTTCACCATCTCAAGTCAACTGCTACTGAGTCAGACCAGACCTAGGTCTTCTTGGGTCGTCCTCTTCCAGCTCTAGATCTGAATAGTGAAATAAAAGTAGCGTGCTGGCTCTGACGAAGGGCCTTCGCTCGAAACGTTAGACTCCTACGTTCTCTGTTTCGGCAGTATATCTAACCTTACTATATTTCGATTGTTCTTCCAGCTCTTCCGGCTACTTTCATACAAAAATTAAGTTTGTCTAATTTGAAAGAACTCATAAAATTATCCTTTACAATTTTTTCGTATCTCTCTTCGTTTTCAAGATATTTCAATTTGTTTGATATGTAAATGAGATGGTCTGTGACGTCAGGTGTGGGGTAAAATATTTTCACATGTAGCAAAACCAGTTATATCTCTAAGTTTGCTCAGCGAAATCATTTGAAACTGTGCACATAAAAACTCCTTGCGACGCTGAACATTTCATGTTAGATATGTAAGTGATTTTGCTCTGTATGAAAATATTTTACCCCACTCCTGACGTCAGAGACCATCTCATATTTACCTCATTTACATATCAAACAAATTGAAATATCTTGAAAACGCAGAAAGATACGAAAAAGTTGTAAAGGATCTTCTATTACAATTTCACGAGTTCTTTCAAATTAGACAAACTTAATTTTTAATGGCTAGCTTGGAAATTAGAAATGAGTGTAAATGTTCTTTGGGCAGTCTTACTTCGGAAATCATTTAAACTCAAAATAATTTAGCTATCGTCCTTGATGCTGGACAAAAGGACCGCAGGCTCTGATTACAAGATTTTCTTTTTCATCAACACATACCGAGCAGCTCAGCCAATCAGAATGCAAGGTTTGTAATAGTTCAATCTGATTGGCTACTCTACTCGAGAAAATTCAATACCAGGAGTCAGCGCGGTCTTACAGCAAGAATCAAGATGGAGGAACGAAGAGCGAAATATTTTATCTTGGTTTTTACACAGAAACAATGGTTATGCTTCGTTTTTTACAATAATCTCGAAGAACTAAGGTAAAACAACATTTACTAAAACAATTAGATTATTCTCAGGCTGCGCTGTTTACACCCCATAGAAATTTCGAGCTCATATAATTAAAGATAGATAATCTACTAAATTGTTGAATTATGGTGCAGTATTCATGTTTCGAATAAGATAAAAAATAGCGTACTATCAAGTGTTGCCCAGTAAGTAAGTTATAAATTATAAGTATTACATTGGGCATTCATGTTTTACTTCATGAATAATGTATGTGGTTGGGTACTTGGGTATTCACGCCTTCAGGCAAAATTATATATTATATACAATTTAACAATTATAGTGTTTATTTTCTGTACATGTGTTTGTTGACAATTGCTGTTGAATATATATATATATATATATACTTGATATATACTTGGTAAACGTTACAATTACTTATTCTCAGGGAATTGTGTCCATTCTTTAATCACCTGAGAGTGATGTAAATATTGGGACCAATGGTCGAGTTCAACACTAGACAATCATGTTTTATACTGAGTAGTTCACCAGAATATTTAGTAAACTACATGCCTATATTGTTAGCAATTGTGCACGATAACTAAGATTGGTGTTTGTAGTAATATAATTATGTTATTATGTTCATTGGTGGTGGGTCTATAATACAGGTCGTGGGTCAAAGGTCATGACTCACAAGTTATGGGTCACAGGTAATGGGTCAAAGGTTAAGGCTCACAGGTCATGTCTCGCAGATTATAGGTCATGCACAGGTCATGCCAATTCAAATCTCACGGGTCTCAGGTAATGGGTCTTTGACCCACACTTATAAGTTCACAGGTCAAGGGTCACAGGTTGTGGGTCACAGGTAATGGGTCTCAGGTCAAGGGTCACAGGTCATGGGTCACAAGTCAAGGGTCATGGGTCACATGTCATGGGTCACAAGTCAAGTGTCACAGGTCAAGGGTCACATGTCACAGTGACTTACAAGTTCACAGGTCATGCATGATCAAGAGTCACAGGTGATTGTCACAAGTGATGGGTCATGACCCACAGGTGAAGAGATGGATCACCATTTACAGGCCACAAATCACAAATCAGGAGAAAGATGTTAGGCCAAGAGATATCTTGATGGCACAAATCAAGAATATATGCATGTATTAATTAATTATGCTGTGCAAATAATTCTGCCATAGGAAAATATTGTACAAAATGTTTAAAAGTTGCTGTAATAACCAATATGCATGTAGTTGTCCTACATCACAAACTATTCGATGCTAATGAAGATGAACGTTCACATGACGCGAATGTAGACGTTTAATTGGACGATTATTTTTAGGGTATAATAAATGAGCTTTATAAATTGATTGAATGTTTTAAATTCCATTGCTCGTATTTCGTGTGTAGGTCCGTTTGAACGGCTTAAACTCGTCCAAATTATACGCTTTCGTTTCAAATACAATTTTCTTTATACGCAGTTAAGCAATCTACACCTAAATGACAAAATCGGTGGCCGAATTATCTTTTGAAGACGCTATTTACTTATAGAAGGGAGAATGAATAAAATAAACAGAGAAAAAAAGAAACGTTTTAAACGAGAACGTATAGTATAAGTGTTTACTGTTCTGGGGGCTCAGTTGGATTGCGTTAATCCCGAGGTACAAACAAGAAGTAATCATGGGGATTTAAATTTTGTGCTCCCACATAATCTAAATGAAATTGAACAACAAAAGGTTTAACACGGCTTTATTTGACGAAACCATTAAGGCTTGTAACCAATGACAACAGCATTAACGAGTTTAAATAAATGCTGCAGCGTTTCAGTTTTAATGATCAGGTATTCTAGCTAAACCATATTAAAGCTCAAAATGTTGATCATTTGGTAACTTAAAACAGCTTTGTTTTGAGTTTTGGAAAGCTATTTTTACAAAGCAGTAAAATCTAGAAAAACGAAGGTTAAAAGTCACCGATTATATACGAGAAATGTTTCGCGTTCCGGAGGAATTCTTTCTTGGGTTCAAGATGTAAGAGTTCGGTGAACTTCACCAGCGTCAGTGAACGGGAAGTACCACGATAAGTACATTGTGGAGCTCAGAATGGAGCGAATACAGTCTAGACTAGATTTCCGAGAAGAAAGCCAAGTTCCTTGTGAGTCTTGTAAGCCTTTGTTTGTTGAAATGGATCGAATTGTTCATAGCGTAGAAAGAGATTTGGCAACTCAGCAGAGGGAGGTACGTAAGCTAGAAGAAGAAGCTGAGAAGCAAAGAAAAAACTTAGCGAGTATTTTAAAAGGTAAGATTTATTATGGTGGTGCTTCTTAAGATCTTGCTTTTGCCGTAAATATATATCTTGAAGTTTAACAATAATGGTATCTAATGTATACGATTTGTGCAGCTTTTGGACTGCATAGCTATGGGCTATATTGAAGTTAGTGCATGCCAGATAAACCTTGTACAACAGTGGTTAATTATCTTTTCACTTTGCTCTATCTAAAACCTGCCAATACGTAGCAGTCTACATTTTTTCAAACCAAATATAACCGTTTTCTTAATTCTAGAACTATTGATATCCATCACAGAGTCACTGCACGAGTGTCTATTTCTTTCAGTGTTCGTCACGAGAAAGTATATAGCATTTCTATATATTATGGCAAAATGCGGCTTTTCACTTTGTCAATCAACTGCATGACGTGCGAGGGCCTGCGTATAGTTTATACTAGAGTGTTCTTGTGATTAATATTTACAAATGCTCTTCAACTCTACATGCACGTGTGTATATTATTTTTTTGCACAAAATTATATTCATATTAAAATTCCGTATAGTCGCAGTTGTTGCGTTTTGTTGAACTTGACCTAAGAAATAGTATATATGTTATATCTTATATACTTTAACCAAAACATACTTGAAAGATGATAAATGACGTATAGAATGATGGCAGATGGCGTGTAATCTATAAATTAATCTTAACCGGAGCGATTTGATATCGTAACTCTAAGCTGGTAACTTAATTATTATGAACATGTATCTTTGTCGGACCTGGCGCCTTTAATTTGCTGCTGTTAAATATATACAAGTTTGGGATATACCGGTATATAAATGATATAACTGCCGAGGACACAGTATATAATTATAGCAATGCAGACCATTTCGAAGTAAAACTATATGGACAATAAAGAAAGCATTGGGTACAACATATGTCAATTCATGCATTTGGTGGAGTAAGAAAGTTGAACAAATTATTATAAAGACTTATATAATCTTAATTTAATTCGTGAACGTCCATGCACTTAAATTAGTATGTAATGTATACGATTATACAATCTTAAACCGAGACTTTTGTGTGTTGGAGTGGTTGGAGTGGTTGGAGACTTCGATACAAAAATATCGGGATCTTTTGAGACTAATGGAGACCTAATTTTTGAAATATAAATATGTTCTAATCACATAGAGTATATTCTCCAACTGAGACAAAAAGTCTTGGCAAAACTGATGATAAACGTGGGTTGTATTTTTGTGTTGGAGACGTGGTCTTGGAACCCACAAGATGTGTTCATGTGTATTTCTCAGTTATTAAACAAATAGATAATGTCTACGCGAAAAAGAAATCTAAATATTTGAAATTGCATATTCCAATTAGATACCTGTGATGGCGTATATGTATTAAATAAACACCATTCTTTAAAGAGATCGTGTACACACTCAATCACCTGCATATATGAAAGCAATTAGAGTCCGTGTTTTCAGAGGTGATTAACAAGAGCAATTTATTTTAAAATCCCCCATTGTAAACCACAGCTCACAAGGAGAACAACGCCACGAACGATAATTATAGATTGTTATATTTGAAGAGCGAGACAAACTTTTCCTTTAGATCAGAGACCATCTTGAATACGTCATGTTCCGAGGGTTTCATCAGTAGATACAATATACACTGAAATATTCTGGTCATATGGCGTTCTTTGCTTTATCACTTAAAATGACAAGAATGCTTTGCAAACATATTTAAATTCTTTGACAATTGATGACTAATGTTTGACAAACACAATGCTAGAGCTATATACAAAGGATCAAAGCACACTTTGTGTGTGTACAAAATGCTTTATCTTGAGGCTATAGTCATGTATGTCGCACGACACACACCATAGTGTTACCACGATACAACCACACATGGGGTACAGTAGCTATGTGGGGCTATATATAGGACTTTATTTGCCTTTTCCTGGACCATAATTCATGCACCAAAGCAGACGCAGGCTCTGGTAGCCTTTGGTATATAGTTACGCTAATGACGCCACGATGCTAATTGTTGCTAAGACAATGCATGGCTTCGTTGCTATGATCTATATGTCAACTCTCGTTATAGCGGACACCTGGGGACCGTCATTTGGTGTCCGTAACAACGAGAGTCCGCAATAGCGAGAGTCCGCAATAGCGAGGGTCCGCAATAGCGGGATGCGATGAAAATATCCCGATTTCAGGTTGTGAAATGTCTGACTACAATGTATTACTGCTTTTTTGATTTAAAATGTCCAGTTTATTTCAATTTCTAGTTGACGTTTACTGTGATACATAAGTACACAGTACAAGTCAAAATACAAGTCAAAAATTTGTATTTTTATTCCAAAACCAAAAATACAACGGTAACATGAATCAGTAACATAAATATGTCACTCGATAAATTAAAAAGTCATTCACTTTCATGTGTCGAGAGAAAAATACGTCCAAGGTGTCCGTTGTAACGAGAGTAGAACAATAAAAATGTTTGTTGGGGACCACATGAAGTGTCCGTAAATCCGTAATTAATAGCGAGAGTCCGTAATAGCGAGAGTTATTTCAATACATTTCATAGTAGACTAGTTTCGGCCGGGGATTTACCAACTGTCCTTAATAGTGGGGTGCCCACAAGGCGAGAGTTGACTGTACTATGTTTTTCTCTTTCCTGGTCTTTATATGGTGGTTATTGCATAGTCAATGGAGATATGGTCTGGAAACTCAGCTAAAGTCTTTGGTCTATCTTTTTGTTCGCCTTTATGCATTTTTGTGCACGGTGCACGGTCACTGAACACATTGTATTTTAGTATAATGAACGAATTATCCAATAGCAACGTTTCAGTTCAATCACTCAACCGTGCTATTTAAATATTATAATCAACCTAAAACAAAGGATGTGCACGGTGTAAGGTACGGTTCAACATAAAATCACAGCTCATTATAGGCGCTTTGAAGTTTGCCGAGTTTCCAGACCATATCTCGATTGACTATATGGTTATTGTGACTTAGTGGGAACGAGATGCAGCCAACATTTGGCTCATCGTCTGGTATTATGGCCAGAATAAAATACGAAAGACAAATTTGGAAAAGAAAGGGTTAAACAACAAAAGTTTTTTCGATAGAAATGTTCACAACGTCTGGTCCTCGCACAAAGTAATTTTGTACTTTTGTGAAATACGCGCAAAAGGACACAGAAATACGCGCTAACGCAGTAGTAGCACTTTTTGATAGGGTAATGCCTTTGTACTTGCAAGGTACAATGCTAATGCTAAAAATGTTCATGTTTATGCTCACGCTTTTGCGCATGCTCAAGCTCATGCTTATTATTATGCTCATGCTTTTGTTTTTGCTTACGCTCATGCTTTTACCTACGCTCATGCTTTTCCTCACGTTCATGCTTTTGCTAATGCTAATGCTCACGCCCACACCTATGCTCATGCTTACGCTCACGCTTATGCTTGCTACGTGTATTAACCAGACTTAAAAGTTAGAAGCTGATCCCCACTAAAGATTTTTCGTCTCTTGAGCAACTCTAGACTGGAAGTAATTGGGCACCTATTTAAATATATTTTCCAAAAGAAGTTTCGCGTTGCGCAAGTAAATTGAGAGATGCAAGAATAAGACTCGTTGTATAGAAAGAAAACTGTAGAAAAAATCCCAACTTTGTTTAGGTTTTTTGCACTGGTGCTAGACATTTTTCAAAGAGAAAAGGAAGGATTCTGAAAAAGAAGAATTCTGGGTGAAACTGGAACGGACATTGTAACTCTTATGCAGCGACAGCCAAAAAAGTAACCAGTCTGCACAACGCACTGTACTCGTATACTACCCGGCTTTATTAGTATCTCTTCATTGAGAATTATACATGCAGTCAGATTCTAACCTTATTGTTCAAGTTTATCGACGCGGCCTGCACGATCAACTTACTATACCGTTTTTAACCAGAGGCTTTTTCTCTTCTCTGAAAAATCTCTGGAAGGGTATAGTTCTTTATTCTTGTCTTTATTCAATCAGGTTTCTAGTTATGAATATATTACAGCTCATATACCACGCAAATAAAGCCCAACTATCAAATAAGACAGACTTCTGTTAAAACGTATTCTACTCTAAGACAATCTCATATATACCACGCAAATAAAGCCCAACTATCAAATAAGGCAGACTTCTGTTAAAACGTATTCTACTCTAAGACAATCTCGT
This sequence comes from Paragorgia papillata, assembly GCA_035771165.1. Lineage (NCBI taxonomy): Eukaryota > Metazoa > Cnidaria > Anthozoa > Scleralcyonacea > Coralliidae > Paragorgia > Paragorgia papillata. The sequence goes on along the minus strand of JAWNZC010000335.1, from coordinate 1,212,741 downwards.
CTTTGTCGAAGGTTGACTTCCCCATTCAAGCCCTTGTCCACACAATTGTTTTCTATTACTTCACAAATGGCGTTTCTTCTTCCGCACTCCGATGACTGTACTTGGTTTACCAAATTTTGAGGACTCTGTTTTTCTTCGCACAATTCTGAAGCGACATAATTTGGAGGAGGATCGCTTTCTTTCTGGAATCCTGTGTTGTTGTGATACAGTTCTTTCTTTCTTGACTTTCCTATCACGGGCACACCATCAGCAGCATAGTTTAATGCTTTTGTCGACGACTTAGTTGTACTTGTTGAGTAATCTAAATCTAGTCTTCGAAGGAAAGGGATCATATCTGCTTTCTTCAAATGTGACCGCAAACGTTTGTGTGTCTTTGTCTTTGATGAGATTTCAGCCATGCCTGCAGAAGCTCTGATTATTTGATGCGGCGAGTACTGCAGTGATTGAATTGTTCGATGACCAATGACCCAAAAACTGGACGCTGTTTCACTTTGTAGTTTCTCTATTAATGTTCAACCATGTACAATTATCTGCGATGACGCACTTTGAACGAGAGCGGATCTACTGCATGTTGTCCTAATGCATGAGCGCAATGAAAAAAGACTATAAAATGCGGCGCTCACTTTTAATGCAATCTCTTGAATTTATTTATTCAAGAATGCTTTCATCTCAAAATAGTGTCACTAATGTTTGTATGCTCATGACGTTTGTGAGATATAATCTTTGTTCCAATTTTTAAGCGCAGAATTCAATACGGCAAATAGAAAAGTCTAGTTTAGATATATTTGGCCAAACTTTAACCATGACTTTAAATATGCGAAACAAAACAAGATTATTCTTAACCTAACCTAATTAATACCAGCATAGGCAATTTGTTTCTTGTCTGCATGCTGTATAGACTAGTAATTTAAAAACGCGTCATTACATCAGCTGGCCCCGTCCACCAAATCGTTTTTGTCAACTTTGGCAACCGATTCCCAATGCTGAAAGTGCTGAACAAATTCAATTGTATGATTTTAACACTTCTACTGTATATATATATACAATTTGCATGCCCATTACGAATTTGTTGTGCACCTATATACGTTTTCATTCGTAAACACATCGAAATTTTCCGTTCACTTGGATATCTGCTGTAGACTTAGGCCCCGTTTGCACTAGAGCAAAAGTATCCGGATTCACATTGTTTTTCATCCTCATGGAATAAAAAACAATATGAATCCGGATAGTTTTGCTCTAGTGTAAACGGGGTCTTAGTCTCATCTGTATAACGTCAGCGTTTACGAAAAAATAAACATTTATCAGCCGCGTCCACACGAAAAATTCGAAAATTAAACTCCACTTTTGAAAGTGTTATGAAAAGATACGTAATTATATATACAATGACTGTTTTCGTCGTTTACGTGCTGTGGGCATGCAGAAAGTCTCGCAACGTATTAAAAGAGATATCAGTTTACGAACGTATAAACATATATATGGTTGGACGTGATCTCTAGTTAGTAGGTTAAAAAAAACAACATATGCACATGCACACTAAGATAAAAAAATCGTTCCATCATTAATATTTTGGTCTCAACGTAAGAGGAAATTACGTTTTTATATTATTTATTCATTTTGTCTAATCTGCGAAACATCAACAACAAAAAAAACCCGGTTATAATGTTATAAATAAATGTAGCTATTTTGATCAGACGTTATTGACTGAATGCGTATAGGCCTACATCCATATAGTCAATCGAGATATATGGTCTGGAAATTCAGCTAAAGTCTTTGGACTATCTTTTTGTTCGCCTTTATGCATTTCTGTGCACGGTGCACGGTCACTGAACACATTGTATTTTAGTATAATGAACGAATTGTCCAATAGCAACGTTTCAGTTCAATCACTCAACCGTGCTATTTAAATATTAATAAACCTAAAACAAAGGATGTGCACGGTGTAAGGCACGGTTCAACAGAAAATCACAGCTCATTATAGGCGCTTTGAAGTTTGCCGAGTTTCCAGACCATATCTCGATTGACTATGAATTAACGGAGAAAACACTCTGACGGGAGAATTTTGCTCGTTTTGTTTCTGTAAAATGCATCATAAAACATTGTCTTTATTAAATTAAACCAGACGATAGTGCAAACCCACTGACAATTAAAATTTTGACGGAAAATTAATTATAGTTTTGGACATATAAATGTTTTTGCATATATCGATTGACTATGCTGCATCCCTTTACGCTAAACTATTCATACCGACACTTGTGTGTCGATAAAAAAAGTGAGATTCAAAACTTTTGAGTCTTAAAATGTAAAGAAAAAATATACGGGATAATTTTGCAGTAAAAACAAAGCAAGCGAAAGAACTATATGTTTATATATATCTATATATGGCTTCCGTTTTATCAATTTAATTTCTGACTATACTTTCATTCAGCGAGATAATATCTGCATGCACTTTTAACCGACTTTCCATCAAAACAAAAACGACAACCGTCAAGCACATTAAATAGTTTTGTTATTAAATTTTCGTCCCTTAATATTGATATAATTTTTATAGCTGTGAACTTAAAATTTGCTTAATTTTATTATAATTTGTTTTCTATTTTTTGTCTAAGGAGTTCCCATCCTAATATAGTAGTTTGGGGTGTAAAACAATAAAAGACACTTAGTCTTAGGCCATGTGTCCACACTAATCCGTTTCCAAACGAAAACGGAGACTTTTTGATACGGTTGGGCCTTTCGCCTACACTAATCCAGCGTCTTCGGTGACCGAAAACGGAGCGTTTCGAACTGAAAAGCTCTCCAGAGTGGAGACATTCAAAGACGCCGTTTTTCTGCACTGTGTGGACGGCGAAAACGAAGCTTTTCGAAAACGCTGACGTCACGACGATCGTGTGATCTGGGTTCCAGTCACCCACGGCCTTTGTTCAGGGTCGTTTCGGCGTTTTAACTCATTCCTGTCCGAGGGCTTCCCTGCAGAGGTGAATAAAATCGTCTGGCGTTAGCCAGAATAAAATACTAAAGACCAATTCGGACAGGAAAGAGTTAATGTGGATGGCAAAAACAATTCGAAAATGATATAGTGTGGACGGAAAACTTTTGATACGTTTTCGATATACGAGATCTCCGTTTTCGTTTAGTGTGGACATAGCTTTAGATAGAAGTCTACGTACTTCTAAAGAAAATATTTACTGTAACATTGGAAACGGGAGGAAAATGTCAGCTTTCGAAATATATCAGCCGTGAAAAAAAGTAAAAATAAAAATAAAATAAAAATTTTTTATAAAGAAAATATTTACTGTAACATAGGAAACGGGAGGAAAATGTCAGCTTTCGAAATATATCAGCCGTGAAAAAAAGTAAAAATAAAAATAAAATAAATTTTTTTTATAAAGAAAATATTTACTGTAACATAGGAAACGGGAGGAAAATGTCAGCTTTCGAAATATATCAGCCGTGAAGATTTTTTCCTACTCAATCGCCTTAAAATTTTAAAACTAAAAGTAAATACGAAGAGGCAAAACAACGAAGAAGAAGGACAGCAAGAGTTTTTTTAGCGAATGTTCTGGAAAACGTTGAATGATGGAAAAAGATAAATCTAGAAATTAAGGAAGAAAGGAATCAACAGTGAAGATTGTTTTAAAACTTAATCGTCTTTTAATTTCGTAATAGCTTTGAGTTTTGAGATTCTATTAGCTGAACGTTTTGTTGGAAGGTTATAGTTAAGTGACAAAGGTTGAAAACAATTTAAAATATTGAAATGACATATTTTTAAAAACGTGTCTCCACGCGTGCAAAAACGCATGATTTTACGTTCGGTAATTCGGCGTCCTACTTGCATAATATTTTGAGCTTATATGATGTGAAAATTATTAATTAAATTGAATTAAATACCAAAGTCCAAGACAGTTGACAGTTCGATATCTTTTAATCTTCTAATGTTTAATTTTAATGTTTATAATCATTCTACTTGCACCTGCATCATGCACGCTGCCAGTGGCAATAAACAATAATAAATTAACGATATATATAGATATAGATAGGAGGCAAGCTGATAGCGAGATGATTGCGAACATAACTGTACATTATGTGGAAAAATATCTCTTGAGTCACAGACTGAACCTCAGAATTTCACACAATTGACTCACCTCATATGTCATTAACCATAGTCAATCGAGATATGGTCTGGAAACTCAGATAAAGTCTTTGGTCTATCTTTTTGTTCACCTTTATGCATTTTTGTGCACGGTGCACGGTGAACAAATTCTCCAATAACAACGTTTCAGTTCAATCACTCAACCGTGCTATTTAAATATTAATAAAAAAAAGGATGTGCACGGTGTAAGGTACGGTTCAACATAAAATCCCAGCTCATTACAGGCGCTTTGAAGTTTTCCGAGTTTCCAGGTCTCGATTGACTATGGATTAACGGAGAAAACACTCTGACGGGAGAATTTTGCTCGTTTTGTTTCTGTACTAAAATGCAGCATAAAAAATTGTCTTTATTAAATTAAACCTGCAGACGATAGTGCAACCCCACTGACAAAATTTTGACGGAAAATTAATTATAGTTTTGGACATATCAATGTTTTTGCATGTAACTGGAAATTTTTTTAAATTCAAAATGGCGCATTGTCGGAAGTGCTTTCGGAAGAAAATGTCAAGTGTGACGTCACAGTTGACATTGTACCAAAGTTGTCATCAAATATGCTTTGTATACGTTTTATTTATCACTCGGAAATGGCATACTGAATATATATTTTTGTGGAAATAATGATTTAGGTATAAAGCTAGGTCGAAAACTTAGGTATTCCTACTTTTTAAGGATCCAAAATTGTCGGAAGACATCGGAATAAAATCGGGAAAATATCTCGCGGGATATATGCAAATTTAAATGGTTAACTCATTCCTGTCTGAGGGCTTCCCCGGAGGTGAATAAAATTGTCTGGCGTTAGCCAGAATAAAATACTAAACACCAATTCGGACAGGAATGAATAAATTTCATATTTTTTGTATTTATATATACTTTGTTTTCGATTTATGTTTCACAGAAAAGAATGTTTTGGAGTTGACAGTAGGCTCGTTAAAACAGGAAGTAGAAAATTCTGCAAAAAAGTAATCCAGTTTCCAAAAGCGCATCGTCAAAAGTCTTGTTTCATAAACAAGATACAAGCCATGGCACTAAACAAGTCCCGACAAAAGGCAGCAAGACGAACCAACAGCTTGAGGTATTGCAACAACAGTTAGTTAACCTAGAGAAGGAAAAGAACCATCTGAATGAACAGATTAAAAACTTTGAGAAAGCTACGGAGGAACTGACAAACATATTTGAAACACAACAAGAAAAATATGAGCAGGAGTTTACGAATAAAGATCGAGTTATTAATGTTCTTGAGAAGGAAAGGGAACTGATGGAAAAGGATTCTAAAAACCTTCGAGATGAATTGGAAAAGACGAGAAAGAATAACGAAGACACCAAGAATCTAGTTAAGCAACTTAAATTATCAATTCAAGAGAAAGACGCAGCCATTGTAAACCTTTCCAATTTACACAATGAAGCCCTAAAGCAGGCGAATAAGTTCCAGAAAGAACTGATCTTATCTGAAGAATGTCTTAGAAATGAATTATCTAGCAGAAAGATCTTAGAAGAGAAATTTGAGAACGAAAGCAAAGAGAAGATATTACTAGGCGAGGAAAATCAACTGTTGCAAATACAAGTAGACAGTCTTCGCATAAATGACGCCAAGCTAAAAGCTGCGGACAGTCAATTGCAAAAAGAACTACAGAGTTTGAAAGAATTGGTTGAAGAACTAGAAAAAGAAAAGAACGAAAAAGAAAATGATATATGTGTACTGAAAACAGGGAATTCAAAGTTGAAACAGGATAAAGAGAATACAGTAAAAGCTTTGGAAGTGGCTAAAAGTAATGTCGAAGTGCTCTGCTCGCGTCTTGAAAAACTGACGAGTGAAAACCGTTCAGTCTTAGATGAGAAGAACGTATTAGATGTCAAGTTGAAGGTGTTGCAGTCGGACATAAACAGCATGGTTGAAATAAGAGCAAAGCAGGAGAAGGAGATTTTAAACACGCGTAAATGTCTTGACGAGATTGAACAACAGTTAGAAATCAAAACAGTTGAGAATGCAGAGCTAGAAGAGAAAGTCATGACATTAAAACGTGTCATAGAAGAACTCAAGATTAAGGAAGATCGACTTAAGAAGTGTCTCGAGACGGCTGAATACGAACGAGACTCGATTATTTCGATAAAACAAACCCTGGAACTAGATTATGAAAAGTTGAGGGACACCAATAAGCGTTTGAAAGAGACGGTGTGTAAGTTCTCTCAAGAAAATGACAACCTGCAGGCCATTTGTGACACAAAGACGAAAGAGAATGAAGATTTAGAGAAGGCTGTGAATCAGAAAGTTCTTATTATTACCTCGCTTAAAAGACAAGAACAGAAACTGCAAAATGACATCGAAGAACTGCTTGCTGACGAAGCACGTTATGGAGTTCAGTTGAAAAATTCCCAAGACGAGAGCGTAAGGCTTCTACGCGAGAAAACGAAAATCGAGGCGAATTACGAGAAAGTCACTTTACATCTTCAGGAGTGTCTTTGTCTCCTAGACGAAAAAAGAGAAGAGTATATTACGGGGAAGAAAACATTGGAAGAACAGGTTGGAAAACAAACCGAAGAAGCGTCTCGCTTTAGAGAGCAAAATGTCGAAATAAACAAAGACATGAGAAATCGAGAAGATGAAATTGCCTCTCTTATTATGGAAAAACAAGAACTGCTCAGAAATTTCGACGATTTGGAGAATCGGTTAGAAGAAAGTTTGTCGGTGCAAAGTCGTTTGGAAGACGAAGTTAATTCGTTGAAACACCGTGTTGAAGAATGTGAAGAAAATGAAAGACAAGAGTCAGAAAAGCTGATGAAAACTAAAAGTAAATACGAAGAGGCAAAACAAATGTTGGAAAATGAAAAAGAACAGAAAAGTGACATTGCGAGTTCTTTAACAAATGCGGTGGAAAACGTTGAACGATGGAAAAAGATCAGTCTGGAAATTAAGGAGGAACGGAATCGTCTTCAAATGCAAATTGAAGAACTGGACAGAGATTTGAATGAGAAGCATTTGCATTTCACGGAAGAAAAGTCGAGTTTGGAAAAGAACATGGAATCGTTAAGAAACGTAATTAGAAGACTGAAATCCAATGAAGAGAAATTAAGAGAAAAAATCGAGGAGCTACGAGATGAGGTGGACAAACTATTGCATATTAAATCCGAGCAACAATCGCAAATCCGAAAACTTGTCCACGAGAAAGAAAGAATGGCGAACACTGTTGTGGACTACAACAAACTTCTCGATGAAAACACGAAGCTGAAGAACGAAAGCTTAGAAATGGGAAAGGAAAATGCAACGTTGGAAAAAGAAGTTCTAATATGCCAAGAGAAAGCCAGAACGGCTGAAGAAGAAAATGAGAGATTATCAAAAGAGCTTCAGGAATGTCAAAATCAGTTAGACACTTTCCAAGAAAATTTTAAAGAAAGTAGCCAAGAATGCAAGGATTTGAGAAACGAAAGCAGTGTTCTTCATGATTGTAATGCAGAAATTGTAGATGAGAAGCAGAGATTGTTCAACGAGAATTCCCGTCTCAAGGAGAGAAAAAGTAGTATTCTTCAAGAACGAAACAAGTTGCAAGACATGATCGAGTCTTTAGATAAGTGCCATAGCGAAAAGAATGAAAATTTGACGCGGAAGAACGCTTTACTGGTAAAAGAGTTGGCGTTAATTCGACAAACACTAAATAATTGCGAAGAAAAAGAAGTTGGATTGTTAGACGAGTTACAAGAACTGAATAAGAACTTAGAAAACGCCATGATCGAAAACGAAGATCTTCAAAGTTCGCTAAAGAAATCAGGTAATGAAAATAACCGTTTGAGAATGAAGGTTGTGGAATTGGGAAAAGACGTGGAACAGATTGAAACAGAAAGAGATGGCAAAATATGTTTGGAAATTGAATTGCAGGAAAAAGAGCAAGGTATTAAAAAACTCAAAGAGAACGAGAAAGTGTTGAATACTTTGGTGAGTAGCTTGAATCAACAGCAGAATCAACATAAAAACGAGTTAAGACACAAGGAAAGAGAACTTAATGAACTGAAAGTTAAACTGGACACAGAACGCAAAGATAAAGCGAAGTTTAAGGACGTAATAAGACGGCTTGACGGAGAACTACGAAAAGTCAAAACACGAGAACTTAGTTGCATTGAAGAGCTGGAAAACGTGAAAGACAACAATGGTCAATTGGCATCGGTTATTTTAAGACAAGAAAAAGAAAGAGAAGAATGCAAAGAAATGTTGGAAAGAAATGGTGCTAAACACAAAGAGAGGATCGTGGAAATGGACAACGAAAGATCTCAAGTCTTAGACCGGATTCAGAAGTTGGAAAATGAGAATTCAAAAGCAAGACTGATTAACGATGATCTTAACCTCCAAATTCAAAACCGCCAAGAGGAGATCCAGTTGCTTACAGAAAAGATGATTAAGATTGAAGGGAGATTGAAGAAAGCAGACGAAGATATTATCGACCTCACTGAGGAATTAACTGGCCTGCAGAATGAGAATCAAAGCTTACGTGAACATGGAGAGAATCTGGAGAAAGTGTTTGCATCAAAGACTTCTGCTATGTCGGATCAAACGTCTGGAATGGAGAAAGAAATTAAAGTTCTCCGTGATACTCTAGTTCAACTTCGCGGTACAGGAGAAAGCAATCGCAAAGAAATCGATGAACTTAAAAGAAAATTAGAAAAGGAAAAGAATGCAAAAATTAATGCTGAGACGAAATTCAATGAAATGAAATTGAAACGGGAGAGATTAGAAGAGAAAGGCGACGAATTATTGAAGAATTGTGAACGGCTTGAAATCCTGGCGAACAAAGGACTTCAACAGAAACTTGAAAAAGAAGAAAAAGAAAAAATGCTGGAGGCCGAGAAACAAAAGAACAGAATGGTAGAGGAAAAGTTGGAGAAGAAAATACAACAGCTTGCAAAAACCAACAACGAACATGGAAACCTTAAAGAAGAAATATCAAATTACAAACAGTCATTAGCGAAGCTTAAAACGTCGAAGGAGGAACTTCTTGCTTCACACAAAAAACTTACACAAAGAAATGAACAAACTTTGCAAGAATCCCACTTAATAAATGAGAAATGTAAACAAGTATGCTCAGAAAAACAACATTTGTCGGAACTGGTGAGCTTCCACGAAGAAGAGGTAAATGATTTGAAAAAAGAAGTACACGAAACAAAAACTGAACTTCAATTGAAGATTCAGGAGACTGAAAGTGACAAATGGCAACTGCAGAATGAGTTGAAATCTAAAGAGGAAGCCCTAGCAAGATTGATAGAAAAACACCAAAAATTACAAGAGGATTTCAGAAAAATGAAAGAAGAAACAGATGATATAGAAAACGAGAATGAAGACATTTTAGCAGAACTTGAAAAATCAAAAGAGGCGAACAAGAAAGCAAAAAGTGCTCTTATATCTTTACAAACTGAGAACAATGATCTGCAAAAAGAGCTTCGAGAGAAGGTAAATACTTGGAATGAGAGTACAGAAAAGTTTACATTAGAAAAATTTGAAATTGAGTCGGAAGTATCAAGTTTAAATGGAAAACTTGTTCAAGCTCATGAACGAACAGAAAAGCTACGAGAGTTGGAGAAGATGCTTCGACTGGAAATTGAAGAATTGAGTGACGCCTATATGAAACTGGAAGAAGAAATACACCAATGCAACAAGGATAACTTGTTTCTAAAGGAGAAAGTCAAAGAGCTTACTCAAAACGTCGAGGAATTGGATCTTGCTCGCGATACAGCCTGTCTTTTAAAAGAGAAAAGACAATGTGAATTACTAAAATCAGAGAAGAATCTTCAACGTTTGGAAAGGAATCTCAAAGAGAAACAGAAAACGAACAAGAAAATGATGAAAGAATTGGATTCGACTCTGGAGAAGCAGAAATTCCTGGAACTTCAGCTTTCTTCAGAGAAAGAAGTGAGTTTCAGAATGGTCAGAGAAAGTTAGACGAAGAGCTGTGGAAGACGAAGTATGATCGTGAAAAGTTAGAAACAGAAAGCGAAACATGGCGATTGAATAATAATTCCATGAAAGTTCGAATCGAAACGTTGGAAGAAGAGCTGAAGAGTATGACAGTAGAAAAAGAAAAAAGCGAACAACTTTATGAAGAAAGCAAAATTAAAAATCGCGTCCATGAAGAAAAGTCGCAAAGAATACTAACAGATTTATCGCAACAGAATGTGTTGCTTGAAGAACGGATTCGTGAAACAAGTGAAGAAAGGAATCGCTTACAGAATAAATTAAAAAATCTTGATGGGAAACTTGATCAACAGAAAATTGAAATAATAGGTTTGAATACTTCATTTGAAGACATGGGCAACAAGTACGAAGCTTCACAAATGATTGTCTCAGTGTTACAGGATGATATTAAGAGAAAAGACAAACGGATCGTAGAATTAGAAGAACGTAAGAATCACATGGTCAATTTGCTTGCTGACTTGGACTCGAAGATTGCGGAAATACAAGTACAAGCCGTAAATCTTGAAAGTGGAAATCACAATCTCAGGGAGGAAATTGATCGAATGGCCAGCTCGGAAGAACGATGGAGAGAAACAGTCGAACAGCAATCCAAATTGTTTACCGAAAAGTTTGAAACGGAATCTAATGAAAAGCAGCAACTACACGGCCTAAAAGAACGCTTTATGCAACTTCATTTGAACGCAGAAAATCGACTTCAAGAAGCAAACATTGAATTGACGAAACTTCGTGCTGACCAAGAACAAATTGTTGCTGAGAATGTTTCTGTTAAAGACTCGAAGAAAAACCTGAAGATCAAATTACAAGAAACCGAATCAGCGGAAAGTAGACTAAAACAAAATTTAAGCGTTATGACGAATAAAACAACTAAGTTGGAATTAGAAATTTCAAGCCTGTTAGAGGACCTTCAACGCCTGAAGACAGAGAAAGTCGTTAGCTCCAACGAACACGAGGAAACTCGATATCAGTTGAAGGAATCGGAAGGAAAGAACAGAGATACTGAAGAGAGATTAGGAAAAGCAAAGTATTGATCTTGAAAAAAATCAAGAAATTCTCAAAAACGTCCAAAGAAAGGCCAAAGAACAAGAAGAAAACCTGGCTGATATGATTATTAAGTATAAAGATATTCTTAAGACGAAAGACAAGGTCATCGAATCACTGAATAAGGAGAATGGGAACTTTCAAAAGATGATTAATTCACTCACAACGAAACTAGAGCAGTACCAAGAAGAAAACACGAAAAATGAAAAAGAAAACAAACATTTGAAAAAAACGGTTGAAAGAAAACAACAACTTTTAAACGAAGCAGAAGTTTCCTATCAAAATTTAGCGAATACCAAAGATTCGTTGGACTTGGAACAGAAGAATCTATTCTCAAAGTTTAAGAAGGTTTCGAAAGAACTTGCTAAATTAGAGTTCGAGCATAAACAAGTTTTGGTGGAAGACAAAAAGTTTCATTCCGAGAATGAGAAACGACAAAAAGAATCAAATGAGCAATATAATTTACTCTTGGAGAAAAAGCTAACGCTTGAAGGAAGAGCTGGAGAATGAAAGGACAAAATTAGCAAATCTAGACATGGAGAAACATATTCTACAAGAGAAAAAGGAAGATGAAACTAACAGACTGAAAGAAACCATGTTTACTTTACAAGACGTTCAGCATAAATTAAATGTCCAGGAGCAAGAAAACAACCGCTTAGAGAAGGAGCTTCAGGAATCCATTTCTGAAAGAAATTATCTGGACGAGGCTAACCTAAAAGCAAACAACGTACTTTTAAAACTAAAAAGCGAACCGGTTTCCTCTGAGATGAGAAACCAGGAAGAAACCTCAAGCGACAATTACCATGGCAAAAAGAGAGTTTCAGCAGAGCCGTTCCTGGCAGAAAAATCAGAAAGCAGTATGAAAACATCGCAAGAAAGTTTGAGTTTGGCTGCACTAAACAGCTGTGAACTAGAAAGAAATGTTTTAGAGGTGGAAATTGATGTGCTGTCACTTAGAAATGTAAACGCAAAAATGGAGAAAGAAATTTCTGGTCTTAAAACGTCACTAGATTCATTACTGACCGAAAAGAATCGGTTGGCTATAGATTTGGCCAAACACGTTAAAAAGCTCGAAAATGAGTCCAAACTAAGAGAAAAAGCAAGTGAGAACGCGATAAAAATTGAAAATGATATCGAATGTTTGAAAAAGGAAAAGAAGGATATAACCAAGGATATGCAAGCGAAGAATTTAGATCTGTCCAAAAGAAATGCTGAAATGCAAGAAGAAATGAGTTTCCTTAAAGCTCATAACGTTGACATTACAAGACAACGAGAAGAAGTTGAAGAGGAAATCAATAAAATGCAAGAAAAGTTACGAATGTTTCAAGATAAAGTCCAAGAAAAGGAATCCACTATTTCTTCGTTCAAGGAAGAACTCTATTGCGTAGAAGATGAAAATGAGAAACTGAAAGATATAAATGAGGAAGACAAACAATTAATACAGACACTTCAAGTACTTAAAGACGAACAATTCAGTGAAATAAAGAATTTACAAACACGTTGTGAAGAAAACTTACAGCAACTAGAAAGGTTGGAAAGTGGATTTCGCATTGAAAACGATGGAAAGAAAGACGAATCCTTACTACGGCTGACCATTGCTAAAGGCGTATTGAAATTGGAAGACGAAGAAACCAAGAAGGAACGATCAGCAAGCTATTTGAAACAGAGATTTGATAAAATTCACGAGAAGAATAGATTCCAACTTAAGAAAACCGAGAAACTACAAGAAAACTTGGACGACGCCCAGAAAAAGTTGACCACAAGTCTTGAGAAAGTGAGCGAGTCTGAAGCTACCAAAAATATGCTGGAAGACAAGTGTCTCGAATTGCAAAAGCAGCTATCCACAGCACAAATCAAGCATGAAGAAGCCCTCTCTAAGCTTGATGAAGTCGCACAGGATCTAAATATGGCCAAACTGAACTTAGAAGAATCTAATGCTGCCCATGATGAAGAAAATTTAAGAATTTCGCAAGAGTTGACTCACATGCAAGGGGAACTTGCTTCTGCCTGTGAAAAATTTAACAAAAGTATCTCAAAGGCTAATTCACTCGGAAAAAAGATTCAGGAAATGGAGAATTATATTCTTGAGTTAGAGAATAACTTGGAATGCTCTCGTGGAAACGAAAGAAGACTTCAAGTAAGAACTGCTGAGCTTGAAACTAAAACCGAAATACTTCTAGGAGCAAACGATGAGCTAAGTGAAGCTAAGGAGGAAGTAGACAAGAAAAACGAAGCTTTGAAAAGTAAGTTTCGAAAAGAAAAAGAAGTAAACGAAAAAGACGTCGTAGAGCAAGAAGCAACAATACGACAACTTGAACTGAAGTTAGAAGATGTGGAACTGCGAGAGAAGAGAATAAAAGAACTACTGACAAAGGCTGATGGAACCATAACCAATCTTAATGAAGAGTACCACAGAGCAGAGTCCCAATTTAAAGAGAAAGATTCGAGCGCGAATGCTGAGATTCAAGAATACAAGAGCAAAATTTTGCAATCGCATCAAGAAATTTTGCAGTTGAAAGAACATATAACTCAGTTAGAAGAAAACAGGAATGAAGTTACGAAGACAAACGAAAGCCTGCAGAAGAGGATTTCAGATGTAAACAATGAAATCCAAGAATATAAATTGATCCTGAAAGAAGGTAGCAAGGAGAAAGAGATTGTGCAGCAAAATCTCGAGGAGGTGTTTACAGCAGTGTTCAACGAGGATGAAACGAAATCTCACGATTTCAATGATCAAATGTCAAAACTAAAGAGAGTGGCAAAAATAAATAAAGAATTAAGGAAAACCGAAGATCAGTTAAAGAAAGAAACCCAGTGTATGCAAAAAGAGCTCTTGAAACTTCAGGAAGATAATAAACATCTCCATGAGAAGTTTAAGAGAAAAAACGAAGACTACGAAGGGCTAAACATGCACAACACAAAAATCAAGAAATACGTGCAGAAAGTCGAAATGGAGCTAGACCAAGCTGAAGTAAAGAACACTCTCGTTGAAAACAAACTGGCTCGAGTTCTGGAGGAATTAGAAGCAATGAAAGAGCACGAAATGCAACAACAATACCAGTGCAAAGTCCTGGAGAAAGAGAAAGAAAGTCTGGAAAATGAAGTAGCGTGGAATGAAGAAAAGACTGAGACGCTTTTCAAGACTCTTGAACATTCTTTCCATAATCTGAGCGAGTTTAAGAGTCGTACTCTGGACGACAGTGGCATAGATGTTGAAAGCCAAGTGAGCATGTCTCCCAAACAAGGACCGCTGGACAGTGGTGTATTCAGCCCTGATCTTGACAGTTCGATAGTGTTTCCAGAGAGTGAGAAAGATAAAACGTTCCGCGCCGACAACATCCGAACTCTTGAATCCGCAGTACAGAAGTCTGTGCAGATAATGTCAGTCTTTGATAAAACCATTCAAGGCAAGACACGGTTGTTTACAGAGAAAGAACAAGATCTTGTAAAAGAGGTCTGCACTCTCAAACAAACTGTCAACCATAACAAAGATGTCCGAAGTGTTTTGGAGGACGAGGTTCAAAGATTAGATAAATCTCAGAAAACATTCCGTGAAACGTTAAAAGAGAAAAATGATGACTTAGCGACATGCCATGTTGAGTTAGGTCATCTTCGAACAGCTCTGGGCGAGAAGGAAAAAGCCATAGAGATACTGAATGAATCGGTCTTAGAGTATAAGGAACGACAGGAGTCCTTGGAAAATAAGCTTGCGGCAAGCCAGAGAGCAGCAGAACAAGAAAAAAGGATAAGTCTCAGATAGAAAGAACTATTCAAGAATACCAGAAAATTTGTGAAGAACTAAGGAAGAAGTGTTTGCAAATTGAATCCCTAAGTCAAAAGAAAGTAACGAAACTTGACACGAAAATAAGCGAATTGGAAAGTCAAGTGACACAAGACGGAAATATTAACTCCCAACTTCGTGATATGTGTGCAACGCTTCGCAATATGAACGATCAACTGAGCGATCAATTGAACACTCAATTACACAAATCTGATACGAGAATTACAGATTTGGATCAGGAACTTAAAGAATTGAAAGAGGGAAGCAATGACGCTGAAGAACAGATTAGATCTCTTTCTCAAGAGCTAAATAATTCAAAAGCAATAGCAATCAATTTGGAGGAGACGTGCAAGGAGATGAGAGCAGCTTACAACGAAGCAGTTACACAACATACAGTTTCAAATGCCGAGATAGAGAAAGCTGGAAAAGAAGGCAAAAAATTGAAAGAAGAGATTGCTCAATTAAAGCTTGAAAATACTTCATTGACAGAGAAGCTCAAGGCTGCGAAGCAAGCATTGGAGGAGAAAAGACGTGAAAATATGCAGTTTTCCATAGAGATCAACAAGAAAGAAGAGTTGTTAAAGAATAGTAAAGTCAAGTTAGAGACCATCCGGGCTTTCCTTGAAAACATTAACAAATGCAAAGACCAACTAGAAAGCGAAATAGATCAAGCACAGCGAGAAAATGGAGAATTGAAAGTGGTTAATGCATCGGTTAGGAAGGAGAACACAAGTATGTCAGAGGACATAACAAAAAAAGCGTCAGAAATTGAAGAAAAAGATTATGCAATTGATCAGCTAGAGCACATGAACAACAAACTTGCCAAAGATTTGAATACCAAGCGTCTTGCATTTACGAAAACAGAAAACGAGTTAACAAAATCTTTATCACAAGCTGAGAAGATAAAATATACCATCCAAGCGACACATTGTTTGCTGCAGTTTTATCCATCTGTAGATCCCAAAGATATTTTTCAACTCAAACTAAAAGTCGAAGATCAGAAATACGAAAAAAAGAATAAAGATTTGACAATCCTATCAGAACAACTGTTGGAAATTTCGTTCACGGCGGACATCGTTTCCCAAATATGTCAGAAAATCACCGTGGAGCGGCAAGATCTTCTGGGTGAAGTGTCACAGCAAAGTCTATTGCTAAAGAACATACAGCAAGAGAACGTCAGGCTTGAGGATCGCGAAAAACAATTAATCGACACTGTAACAACGTTATCCAAGAAGTATTCGGATCTGGAGTCCTTTTCTACGCACCAAGAGGAAGCCCTAACAAACGTTAGAGACCAGCTTTTCTTAGAGAAAAAGACTGCAGCCGAACGTTTGAATGTAAATTCTTCCTTAAAAGAGCAAGCCAGGCAGCTCGAAAATGAACTTTCTTCGTACGCGAAGCAGGCTGAGGAGTTAAAACACGATCGTAGTGGTCTAAAGAAAGAACTTTTGGAATCGCAGAATGAGTTGTCTCTCTTGAAGTGCAAGTGTGAACGCTTGGATAGCTTAACAGAAGAGCTAGAGTCCACCAAATCCACCGTGAGTGAACTCAAGGGTATCCAAAATAAGACGTTAATGGAAAAAGATGATGCAAGATTGGAAGTGGAATACGCTCAAAAGAAACTCAAAGATCTCGAGAATGTACAGATAAAAGAGAAGCGATTGCTTGATGAAACACAAAGAGCCTTGGGAGAAGAAAGGGACAGAATTACAACGGTTACCAAAGTTGCTAGAATGAAAGAAAAAGATCTGAATAGTACTAAAATTGATTTAAAAGTCAAAGAAGACTTGATCCAACGAATGCAAAAGCAAACAAATGAATTGAAGGAGCTAAAGGAAACAGTACAAAAAGAACTCCTGAATGCGAAGAAGGAGTTGGTAATGGTTCAGGAAAAAGGAAAAAGCCTTGTCGAACGAAAAGGCATGTCTCTGGAAAACCAACTCAATGTTAGAGAAAAGACTAGAGCAATTCGAAATAGAGAAGCAAGCTTTGGAAGAAGAAGTAAAAAAACAAAAGAGCAAGAGTTCCATTTTGGCCGAAAGTTATGATAAACAAAGAAGGGGCAACGAGCAATTGACAAAAGAAGTGAAATTATTGATGCAAGAATCAGATTTAAATAATATTAAACGCCAAGAACTGGAATCAGAGAAAGCGAAAATCCAAAAAGAAATGGAAAATATGGAAGAAAAGCTTCAGTTGAAAAACCAAGACCTCCTCGAAAGGTGTTTTGCTAATGAAACCAAATACAGTGATTTGGAAAATTCTTTGTGTCGCCTGAAGAATGAATTAAATGATTTACAGAGCCGGAAAGAGGAACTTGGGAACGCCCTTTCACAGAAAGAAGCAAAATTCGCAGAGTTAAAGGAACAGAATATGGAATTACAAGTACGAGTTAAATCGCAAGGGGAAAGCATGGACGATCAGAAAGGACCGTGTTGTCCATCTCTCCAGCGAAAACAACAATTTAAAACAATCA
This sequence comes from Paragorgia papillata, assembly GCA_035771165.1. Taxonomy (NCBI): domain Eukaryota; kingdom Metazoa; phylum Cnidaria; class Anthozoa; order Scleralcyonacea; family Coralliidae; genus Paragorgia; species Paragorgia papillata. The sequence goes on along the minus strand of JAWNZC010000335.1, from coordinate 1,195,346 downwards.
CTAGAGCTGTCATCATGCGAGAATGACCAATTGAAGAGCAACAACGAGAGAGTCGAGCGGTATTTGAAGGTTGCCAAAACCAGTCTGGCCCAGAAAGAGCGAGAGAATTATCTTTTGCAGAGAAAGATCTCGGTGGGAAAAGAAACGATTCACACATTAAAACGCACAGTTGCTAAATCAAGAAAAGAGATCAAAGACCTACAGGACAACTTTGTCGAAAAAGATAGGATTCTTCTGAATATTAACCAAGATTTAGAGTACAAGACACGTATCATATCAGAGTTAGAAGACGACAAGAAAAATCTCGAAGATCTTTATCATCTTAGTCAAGACTCTGAAACAGGTCTCCGAAAAGATTTAGAAGTTTCAAAATTCTTAGCAGACAGCATTAAAAGCGAGAATACTGGTTTAACGAAAGCAAACAACGATTTAAAAGATGAAATTGCTGAAAAGAAAAGTACGATTGATGATTTGAAAGCCAATTTGGGAACCATAACGCAAGAGAAAGATGAAATCAACGCCAAGCTATTAGAAACTCGACGTGAAATGGATGACTGTATAAACGGCTGTCGCACAGCAATCTTTGACATTCGTATGAAGATCTGTTTGATGCAAAAGGAATTGTCCGCTGATCACCGAAGAGAACGTGAATTACTTGGAATGCCTATTTTGTCAATTGAAAATAACGCTACAGACAAAACTGTGTACAATACAACGACTGCTGTTCGCAATGAGCTGCAAGAAGTAACGACGTCCCTGGATCAAACACACTCCTCGTTGAAACACCTCGTAGAAGTTGAAAGAAAGATGAAGAAAGATCTCGAGGAAACGCTTTCTAAGAATCAAACTTTGTGCGAACATAAAAAGAGACAAGAAAACAACATCAAACATTTAGAAACAAGTCTTGACAAAATACAAGCAGAATACGGCATGATTGAAGCCCAACAAAGCAATCTTGAGAAATCGCACCGCGAACTAAAAGAAGAACGCGTCCTTTTAGAGAAAAAGGTTATTCAACTTGAAGAATCGATCTTACAAGAGCATGGAAAGGTCAAATATATTGCAGAAGGGCTTTCGCGTTCGACTAAAGATAAAAACAGCCTTTGTAATAAAGTACAAATATTAGAAGCAAGCCTACGTGATGCGATGAAAGAAAAGGATGAACATATTTCCAAACAGAAACAAATGGCAACGCTTCGAGAAGAACTTATTGGAAAACTTAATAATTTGGAAGACACCAACAAGACGTTTTCTGAAGACATTACAGAACTCGTGGAAACGTTATCACTCGGCAAAGAACAAGTTACAGCTTTGCAGACTGAACTGGATGCTTCTGTAGAAATTTCTGAACTTTTAGAAAAACGGTACGTAGAAGAAAGCGAGAATAATACAATTCTCCGTTTAAAAGTGGAAGCACATCACAACCAGGTTCTTTTGTTGGATAAATCATTAAAAACAGCTGTCAATCAAGTTGAAGAAAGGAATAAAAGGATTATATCTTTAAACGAAGAAGCTCGTCTAACGGAACTCGCAACGGAATTAAAAGACGAAGAGATTTCCCGACTTCGAAAAGAACATATAAAGATACAAGACGAGCTGAAAGACAGTATATTACAAGTGAAGTGTTACAAGAAATTACAGGAGGACACTTTGAAATCCCAGAAAGAGACCGAGACGAAATTGCACAAGACCGCCGTTTTAATTGAGAACTCAGAAAATCTTTTTAGTCAAGAGAAGAAAATGACACAAAATCTTAAGACTGAGAACAGTAGTCTCAAGCTAGAAATTGAAACTGCCGCGAAAACACTACAAGACAAGACTGAGGACTTTATATCTCAACTATCAGTGGCTAAAGCAAGAGAAGAGGCAGTGAAAGAAGAACTGGAATCAACAACAGGAGCGGTTGGTGAACTAGAAAATGAATTGATTGTTCAACGCACAAAGATGAAAGAGATTGAAGAAAAGAGAAGAGCAACAGCCGAGGAGCTTAGTGATTTTAAAATCAACTACAGTTGTGTTAAAGTCAAACTGGATCAAAGATTAAAAGAAAATAGAAAGTTACAAGACGATAAAAGAAAATTGAAAGAAGAAGTAAATGATATAGAGGAGAAACTCCAAAAAGAATGCCATGAAAGTGCAAGGAAGAGCGAATGTCAGAAACAAGAAATTGAAAACTGCAGAATCCAAATGGCGGATTCGACAAGAGCCAATCAGAATATGCGGAACGAGTTCGTAGAAATGCAGGAGAAATTCGACGTTCTTAGAAAACAGAATAATGAAAAACAAAAAGAATTCGAGTCAACCTTGGACGAAAAGAACAAGGATCTGCAGCAATTGAAATTATCTTGTAACACGAAAGATGAGATCATCTCACAAGTGTCGAAAAGGCTGACGACAGAGAACGAATCTTTAAAACAGGAAATTCAAAATCTCCAAAGAAATTGCGAGTCATTGAAAAAATCTTTGGAGGAAACACAGAAAAGCCTTTCCGCACAAAACATCGAAAACGGAATGATGCAAACCGAAATGAAGGAACTAAAGGAAAGGAAGGCGAAACTGGATGAAAAGATTGAACAAAAACAAGATCAATACCTTACTCTGCATAATGAGATGGAACTTATTGAAAAGAAGCGAATTTCGTTTGAAAATGAAGTAAAGCATGTCGAAGGCGAACGAGACAGTGTAATAAAAGATATTACAGCCACGAGAGAAACAAATAATAAGTTGAAGGAACAAAACTCCAGTTTACTCCGTGAAATATTATGTCTTAAAAAGCGAGCAAAGACAATTGAAACTTCACTCTCTGGGTATGTCAGCAGAAACAAAGATCTTCGAGAAAGACTTGCTAACGCAGAAATTGAACTTTTAGTTTTGGGTAAGACGAAACAAGATGCGGAGAACGAGATAATGTCTGCGCAGAGAAAGCTTGAAGAAATGGAAAAAGAAAAGATCGTTCATGAAGAAGAATTGAAGGAAATTAAGAGAAAGAACGTGGATTTGGGGGACGAAGTTAGCAAGTTAAACAATCTTAATACACAGGCAATGGACGAGAATGCAGAACTCAAACTAAAAAGAACACAGCTAAAGGAGGAAAGAGAAAAACTCGAGTCAAATGTATCTTTATTGCGTGGCCAGCTGGATCGTATGGAGACCGATCAGAGTGAGAAAACCATAATGAAATCGCGTTTGCAGAATCAGCTCGACGAGGCATTTACTTCCCTTGAAAGACAGCAAGCAAAATTATCGCAAGCACTAACTGATCAAGATGTTCTTCATGATCAACTTCGCGAAGCCGAGCACGAACTGAAAGTTGTGATGGAGGACAACGGACTTTTAAACCAACAACTTTATCGTAAACACAAAAATATGTTTTCAAATCCGACTGCTGACGAACTATCTAAATCCAGAATTCGGTTGTCAGAGTTGAAACGCAAAGAACTTGCTCTCGCTCAAGAGAATCGATTTCTGCTCGATAAATTACGAACAAAGTCGGAAGAACTTCGGGATTCGAAGCTCAAAGAAGAACAATCCAAAAGGGAGGTAGAGTTGAATCAGGAAAAGATGAAGCGTTTCCTCGACGAACGTGATCGATGGGAGGGAGAAATGAAATCCGTTATTCATCAGATTGAACATGGCACGAAGAACGTACCGACATCGGATTCCAAGAATGTGAAAAATTTCTTTCCAGGAAAAATACATAATGTTAGCAGAAAAACTAACACGTTTTGAAGATCAAGGAGAAGCTATATGTTTTTATAAAAGGTAAAATAACACACGAGGCCTGGACTTTGTGCTGAATAAATCGTCTGGCGTTAGCCAGAATAAAAAACTAAAGGCTCGTCTTCAGGCTTCAAAGTGTTAAAGAGATAGGTTTTAACACTTTGAGGCCTGGACCTCTCCTTGTGCTGAATAAAATCGTCTGGCGTTAGCCAGAATAAAATACTAAAGACTCGTCGTCAGGCTTCAAAGGGTTAACCAGAAAAATATTAAAGGGGATTGGTTTTCTTGAAAGAACTCATAAAATTGTAATAGAAGATCCTTTACAACTTTTTCGTATCTTTCTGCGTTTTCAAGATATTTCAATTTGTTTGATATGTAAATGAGATGGTCTCTGACGTCAGGAGTGGGGTAAAATATTTCCATACAGAGCAAAATCACTTACATATCTAACATGAAATGTTCAGCGTCGCAAGGAGTTTTTATGTGCACAGTTTCAAATGATTTCGCTGAACAAACTTAGAGGTATAACTGGTTTTGCTACATGTGAAAATATTTTACCCCACACCTGATGACTGAATGACATCTCATTTACATATCAAACAAATTGAAATATCTTGAAAACGAAGAGAGATACGAAAAAGTTGTAAAGGATGTTCTATTACAATTTTATGAGATCTTTCAAATTAGACAAACTTAATTTTTAGTGCTATTGCCCTTTAATTAATTACATTTTATCTTTTTCTAGCACCAGCTTCCAGTCACCTCAATCGCCGTATTGAACGCAATTACTTTTTAAACTGTCAAGCTATATATATATGTAGAGTGGTCCATCCAAAGAATTCAGATCTGGAGGATTTTGGTAACAAATTATGCAATTATGCCACAAAATAAACCGTTCATGCACAAAAATAGGAATCGTTATTTTTTTATTGAGAAGGAATATTTGCAAGAAAAAGTTTTCATCCTTAGCGTCAATTAGGACATTTCTCAGTCAATATAATCCAAGTGTGTGTGATATTTCTAAAGATATAAGTTATATTAATCCGTTTTAGTCTTTTTGAACAGACCTTTTCGAAAACGTGTGTGCATGTGTGTGAGCTATCAGAGCAAATAAATAGTTTTCTTTTTGAACTTTTTCATTCCATGCGTTGATCGAAAATCATTACTTTTTGTCATTTTTAATATTCAGCGCGCCTTATATAAACTGCTGGAAAGCTGAGGCGCACCCCTTCGATCCAACCTCGTACCCAGAGAAAAACCCTGGGTACGAGGTTGCCCTTCGATCCTGTTTTTACCCGTAAACCAGTGATAGACTAAAACAATTTCCAAGCCACTATGTCATTCCAGATTTTGGAGACTTTTTTGTCTCAGAAACCAAGACAAATTAAACCATAGTTAATAGAACATGTACATGGTTTGGAAGCTCTATTGTCTTTCAACATGGAGCATGGTCATGTTGAACTGACAATGGAGTTCCTTATATGGAAGATGGACACGTGACGATGAAGCACCACAACACGTGACGATGAAGCAACTCACTAATTAAACCCGAGCGTTGCTATTGGATGACTGCTTCATTATACAGAAAATACAATACCAGTGGCGGATCCAAGGGGGGTTATGGGGATTGCAACCCCCCTGGCCTATTATATATGTATTCTTTGAACGGTATATTATATTATATATAATATATAAATTGTGTTTAGTGTATAATATAGCGTATAAAAATCACTATTTCTTATCCTAATATTGTCCCAAAATGCAGGAAATAGCATTTCAGGGTTTTTCATTTCAAAACTTTTCCAGGGGAGCATATCCCCGGACCCCCCTAGAGGTGTCCCGCCCCTGAATACCGTGAAAAAACATAGAACAATCACTTTGGAAGAGTTTCCAAACCATGTATATGTTCTATTAACTATGACTAGACCGACAAGAAGGCAAAATGTTGTGAATTAGTCTACAGCCAAACCAACTCAAAAAGTTTAGTTGAACTTATAAATTTAAAATTGAATTATCTTCAAGTATTTACTGGACACGTGAACATGTACTTCTGTTGTTCACGTGAAGTACATGTACTTAATACAACGTATACATGTCCTTGGCCTTGGTGGTCCTCGGCTCAGCTCGGACACGCATATCAGTCATATTGGACGATATTACTGTTTCGCAACTTACTTTAAAATGAAGTGGGCATCCAAAGGTCAATTGATAAATTGTATAGATCACGGGAATTAACCAGTTAAGCTAAAATTATGGTTATAAGATGTTTTAACAACAACAACTAATGCATGCATGCCAAGCCAAAGATCGAGATGCAAAAGTTAATAGTGCATGGCAGGCATGTAGCAATTACTGAAAGTAAGAATTAATTACCAAGAACCGAGGTATTAAACCACATACTTCCCGAGGCCCGTACTAATTTAGTTCAAATTTCACAAGGTTTTGTCTTTATCTGTATACTTCCCTGGGCTTTATACAGTAATACCATGATCGCCTTTGATTCTTTTGTTCTCCGAGGGAATGTAAACCTCGTATTTCCCTCATCGCTCATGCAAGAGGGAAATTTATCCTTTGTCTTCTAATTTTCCCGTGCATGTTGATGAGGGAAAATTAGAAGACAAAGAAATCCTTTGTCGTCTTCTAATTTTCCCGTGCATGTTGATGAGGGAAAATTAGAAGACAAAGAAATCTTTTGTCTTCTTCTAAATTTCCCGCTTGCATATATTTTCCCTCATCAACATGCACGGGAAAATTAGATGCAACTTCTCTGATCAACCGTGTAAATTTCCTGTTGGTAAGATTCTCAAAATCGGCGATCATAATATTACAAACTAATAACATGACTTTTCGGGAAATTAGCGATTAAATCTCCCTTTTGCCTCGGGAAGATTTGTAAAAGTCCAAGGGCCGCATCGCTAATTTCCCTCAAGTCATGTTATCAGTAATAAATAAAGACCGTGCATTTATAATGAGCAATTCAATTCAATTGAATTCAATTCACTTTGTATGGGAGAAAGGAGATTTTAATCAACGTTAGGGTTCGTTTACATCTAAACTAAACCAATTCTTCTTTGTACATTTAGTTTGCGCGAGTTTCAAATCCACAGTGAGATCCTAATCAATCGCTTGAGCCCAGTTAACCGGGCCAGCCCGGCTCATGTAAACAGCCCCTAAGTTGTTTTATATATCCAAAGCACTATATATAAATTTTTAAACTGATAATTCTTACTTGACAGCATTTTTTACAGCACTTCAAACATTTGCCAAGTCACGAGCGATATTGGGTGATTAGAGATACGCCGACCCAATCCTTCAACCCATATCTCAGTCTATACAACAAGCTTGAAACGAAAGCTTCAATTCAATTGGTTTCCCAGGAACCACAATAAGGCGTACATTAACGACAAATATTTTTTTTCTTTATTGGTCATAGAAAACGGAGACCGCAAGAGGAATTTCAGAGCACGGGCCTCGCCTATCTTTTTAAAAACACTTTTAAAGTTTGGACGGCAAGAATAATTGCTTAATTTTTTTATGGGAAAAACCTGTGATGTGTCGCAATCGACATGACATGTAGGCAAATTAAGCGAGAGATCGGCCTCTCCAACACAAGTTTTTCTCTCTCGGTATCTAGGCATATTTTTATAATTGTGTTCAATTATTATTATTCAGAGTTCAAGTGATCAACTTCTAACCACAATGACAAAAACCGCATGTAAAGTAAAACAAAAATAGAAAATAACGATTGAAAAAAGATTGTCATGATCTTCATCTTTATCTAGAACTTTGTAAATATGTTTGCGGTCAGACGGTCAAATATAGTTTCGACTTGGGTGATTCAATGTGTGGACTTATTAAGTATTATTTTCATGTGCGTGCGGTCCAACCGGACGAAGCAGACCACTCGCCTATATCAGGCTGGTGGTATATTGTCAAGAGATATGAACGAGTTTTGTGATTGGCTATAAGAGTAACCAATCACATTGTCGATTATCAATTCGTTCCCATGCTCCTTACTGATTAGAGGAAGGTGGGTTATCTAAACCAATCAGAAGCCTTCTTAGCATATAGGTACACGCGTAAAAATCTCGCAAGTTGTTACAGCATTGTTGCCTGAACAATGCTGTAACAACTTGTTGACATATGTGAACAACATTGATGAATTAACAACATTGTTCATCATTGTTTCAACAAGTTGTTACAGCTTGATGAAACAACAACCGTTGTTCACGCATGTTGTAACAACCGAAGAACGTCTTGATACATCAACCATTGTTCACCATTGTTGTAACATTGTTGTTCATCGTTGTTATTTCGTCATGCTGTTACAACATGTTGTATCATGTGCGAACAACGTTGTTGGCTATAAAAACTGTGCTGTTGGAACAACTTGTTCATGACTGTTGATTTATCCGTGAACAAGTTGTTCGAACCATAAGTGAACAACTTGTTGACAACTTGTTCACGGCGAGCAGCACAACATTGTTCATGGCGAGCAGCACAACATTGTTCACGCCTACTGACAACCGTGAACAAGTTGTGCGTTTTTACGCGTGTAGTTGATGACCCCTTACCTGTGATGAACGTGGTGCGGCCTAGTGAGCAATAGAGACCATGCAATGGAAAGTAGCTTTAGTGTCGCCGGGGGGTTGTGGTTAGGTTTTAGGGTTCTGGGGGTTGTGATTTAGGGTCAGGATTAGAGGTAAGGGTTATAGGATTAGGGGTGGGGTTTGGGTTTCAAGTCCGAGAGGATATGCTGATCCTGTTGGCGTTCAAGGTCATACCTAAGCAGTGTTTCGCGTACCCCTCCCCTGGCCTGAATCATTCCAACCGCACCCTGCGTAACCCTGGATAACCCTGGATCTGGTGGACAAATTCAAAGTCCCGACGTTCAAGGTTCAACAGAGTGATTTCATTGTATAGGAGATTTGTCCTCTACCAAGGGGGAACGAATGGTGAAGGATAACAGGGAACGCGAGGGATATGCTACAATGCCCCGTCGGCAGGGAAAAGTTGTTGTCCTTGGTGGTTGTTGCTTGCTTGTGAAGGTATTTCTGTTTTTTTAAACTACAACAGCTGAAAGCAATTTACACTGCAATCAACAGCCACATGAACGTTTGAAGTGAGTTAATATTGTTGCGAGCTTGTCGTTGATTGGTTACGGCCCCACTTGGCCATGGACTAATAAGAAGTGTTTAATAATAATAATATGCAAACCATTTTCGTATATTGAAAATATATTATATAAAAGTCGGCGAACAGCTGTAGATGAGCAAGTGGACCTTGATGCCGTGAGGAGAAAGAGTATAGGAAAGAAACCAAGAGTGCTGAATAAACAGAGACAGCAATGTCTACGGATGAAGATACGTTGGTCGAGAATGTCGAAGATGTCGAAGATCTTCCCGATCGTGCATCTTCCCCAGCAAGACGAGTAAGTTTCAGTATTTAAGACTATTTCTCATAAACCGATCTGCATGTTAGGTACTCATCTTATCTGTACCATTTCTTATCTAGCCTCGGACAAGCTCTTTACTTCAAAGGCTTGGAGAGGAAAGAGATGAACCAGACCCTGTCGTAGAATTCTATTGCCCAGTCGACGAAACTGAAATAAAAGGTAAACGAGAGCAAATGAAATCGACAATTTTATTGCAACGAAATTTACACTTACGTAACTATGTTCGTCTGTCTGTTTGATTCCTCCTTTTTAATATCTAAAGAACAGAAAGAGTCTTGGCTTAATAGCGAGAGCTTTCTTGTATTAAATGAGATAAAACACATTTTTATTTCCTTGGCATTTGGTAAAATATGTCTTTTTGGTTTGAAAAGCTGGGCGATACAACACAGGACGCGCTAATCTTTTATGCAGAGCCAGAGAGAATGAAAAGCAATTGAATTCATATACCCGATGTTCATAAAAATCACGCTATTTAATTCCTATACGTTTGTACTTAGATATTTGTTAATGTTTAGAAGTAATTTCTGAATTTTTGTGGCCATGGTTTGGTAATTGCGGAAGGGTAATACTTCGTTTGTACAAATATCAAAATCATTTTCTCTGGGCCTCGGCGCTGCGGATCACTTCACTAGTCGTTTCATACTGCTACACTTTTCAAAGCTGAGATAAAAGGTTGAAATTCAATGGCCTGTGTTGTTGACACGCTAAGGCGAAGAGGAAAAATTGTTTATATGAAGTGATTTACATAACAACAACAGCTCGACCATTGGACGTGACGGTGGTCTTGTGCCATATACGAAGCAGCAGGCGATACGATATCCCATCGTGAACTCGTTTCAGATTTCACTGTCTGTTTATGTCCTTCCATTCTTAAAGGTTTCTGAATACAATAGCAGTGTAACACTACCGTATTTTTACTCCCTGGCCTTTTAATAACCACAAAGCGGTGTTGGACATATATAATCAGCTAATCCTACTACACAAGCAGACAAAGCGTTCTTTACATCTACGCCTCAAACGAGGACGCAAGTCATCGCAAGTTGGCAGTCACAAATTTCTGTGGCGGTCGTTCGAACACCCAAATTAACAAAATAAAGGTTTCATGAGTGTTTTAAACAAGTTTTAACTTTGTCACGGTAGATAATATTTTCGGGAAATTATTCAGAGCGGCTGGCTGAGATAGCGTGACTGCCAACTTGCGATGACTTGCGTTCTCGTTTGATTAGGGCTTTAAATTTCAGTGTGATCTCCTTAAATGGCTTTGCGTCAGAATTTCGACCTCCTCAAACCGGAAAACTTGTTCATTTCAAGAAACCTTTGTTCTTTTTCACGACTTTGGTCTATAGTATCCTGTTTAATAGCGACCTCAAATGCCTTGGAGGACCGAATATGCATATATGATGATTCGATGGTCTAGTATTCTACCAATACTACTGGTCTAATACAGACCAGCACCCTCGTTTCAATATCGTCTGAATGTTTTTTCCCGTTAAAATTATTAGTCTTCATTTGAAATGAAGTTTTATTTTAATAATAAATCATTTGTGTATGAGGGTTTTCCCCAGAGGTAAATAAAATCATCTGGAGGATATTATTAGCTAGACAATTTGTAACAAATTGAGCTTTTATGAAGATTCATCATGCTTCAGTCGTGAGTAAAACGAATTTTATTAACATGTATACTCAAATTTGATATACTCAAATATTCAGAATTTTATATAGACATATTTGATGTCATTTAATATGGAAGTATTGGTAGATAAAAAATTATACTGTTTGTATCATGTGCCAGGATGTCTACTACAACATTTATCATTTATGCCACTCTATGCATGAGAAATAATTGTAGTAAACATGTAATGACATGAGTTCTCTAGATGAGCATATGCTCTTAGAACAAATGTCGAGTTTAAATATTGTTTAAATAAAAAAAAAAGAAATGATTTGTTTGTTTTTTGACACCAGTTACTGACATCAAAAATCCTACATCATCAGAACCACCCGAATTTGGAACTCTCTTGCAGACAAACTTGACCTTAACACAGATACTCTTTCTTTCTTTAAATCAGTTATGCTGAAGTATTATTTTTTATCGTTGGTAACTTCTTATAATTGTGAAGACCCTCGCACGTTTAAAACAATTTGTCTCAAGTGCAACTCTGTTCGGAGTCTCACTGACCCAATTTCTTGTTGTATGTAATTATGTAATACTTATAATGCACTGTGATTTTATTGTTCATAGTTATCTCTCTATATCTTTTGTATGTTTAGGGCCCACAGTAATTGGCTAATGCTGTTGTGGTTCCCCTGCCATTGTTAAATCTGCTGTTATTTATATGTTTATTTCTATGTATGTTACATATGGCGAAGTTAATAAATAAAATAAAATACAGGAAAAAGCTAATTCTGATGGAAAGTAGTTAATATAAGCTGGGAGAGCACTCTAAGGGGCCAATTACATGGAGACTTCCAGCCCAGTTATAAAAACTGCAATTTAAGTATGACTTTACGAATAAATGTGGGTTAATAACATTAATTACTTGGGCTACCTGTGGTAGACAAGTCTAGGTTTCGGCTCCGTTATTTTTATTATTTTTTTGTCTATGTTTCGAAATGGCAATCATTACGTCATCCTGTCAGGCTTTGCGAAACTGATGTGTGCTAAAATTTCATAAGTTCTTTCTATAAATCTTCGCTTTCCTGATGTCTGATCAAGTTGTTTGAAGTGAAGTGTTCCTTCTTGGACATGTTCAGTGTGTTCACAGACGTAGTAGCTGCCAGTTCGCCGCTGCAATGTAGCTTGTTCAATCCAGCTCTTTCACTAATGGCAGGCGAACTGGCAGCGGGATGTCTAATGATCGCTTGAATCTACTGAATCTAGCACTGTAGATTGCACTGTAGGTTATTTTGTACTTTTTAACAAACACTTAATATGTGCACGCTGTTTCGTGCATAGGCTATGCCGAGCTGCATTGTTATGAGTAGCCCGAGTGAATGCCTAAGCAGGTGTCTTGTTTGCTATAACATGGCAAGAATTTCATTCCTGGTTGAATTTCAGCCTGGATGGTTGGAGCTACCTTGGATGGAATTTCAGCTTGGGCTGAACGTCTCCATGTAATTGGCCCCTAAAAATCCAGAGTTGCTCGTGACTATTGCCTCGAGCAACTGCTTCACTTTTTCTGTGATCTCCCAACATTCTGTGTGACATTTCTAACTTGATGAGCACACCAAACTATGAACCATTTTCTAAATATTACTTGGGCTATTGATGGTAGCAGTGTCTAAGTTTTGAAAAATTCTGGAGGTACAGGAGAGAACCACTGAAAACTAACAACTCTACTCACATGAAGGTAGTCTCCCATTTGAGTACTGAGCCCCATTTGACCAGGTTTAATTTCACCAGGTTTAATTTCACCAGGTTTAATTTCACCAGTGAGAGGCAGCACACTACAGCTTGTGCCACCTGTGCAGGGCGCAAATAGAACATTTCGAGGGCAGGGGTTGAACGCAAAAAAAGGGCAAAGTCGTTCAGTATTCTAAACAATTTGGAACTAGAAGCCAGTGGTGTGGGAAACAGAGATTCTAGGGGGGTCTGGGGGCATGCCCCCCTGGAATATTTTTGAATTTTGGGTCTCTGAAACGGCATTTCCTGCATTTTGAGGATGCTTTTCTCGTATTTTCGGTTGCGGAAATTTTTATTTTGGTCTCGCATTATTTAAAATTTATCATAATTATATTCAGCCTAGCTGAATTACTTTGTTCTTAAACTTCCCTAAATTGCGCTCAGTAGGTAAACTGTCAAGCAATGTGACTTTAACTACATGTATTTGTTAATAAATTTAACGTTTCCTTAAAGGTGAGGTAATACGGGTAACATTTTTCTTCAACTTTCAACGCAACTTTGTTGCATTGCAAGTTGAATAGCGTTGTTGCACGTATTACCACCCACCTCAAACATTGTCACGCAACAATGATTTTGTTGCAAGTTGAAAAAATTTCTTGAAAAAAGTAGACTCCAGTTCTACTTGCTGCAACATGCTGATTCAACTTGTAACAAAATCATTGTTGCGTGACAATGTTTAAAGTGGGTGGTAATACGTGCAACAACGCTATTCAACTTGCAACGCAACAATGTTGCAGCAACTTGTTGCTCGTATTACTTCACCTTAAAAGAACGAACTCATTTTATGGACCACTAGCTGGGGATATCACTTTTTTAACTGCAAAGATCTACATGACACTATTAAGTGTGCTCTAATTGCTTACAGCTCTAGTTCCCTATAGTTCCAAACGTTTTTTTGCAGAGTGTAGCTTGCAAGGATGCAATATATATATAAGAGCACTGTAAATATTTGACGTAATAGTAGCAACTGAGTCTGGTAATATTTGGCATACACTTCTTGCAAAAGTCTGCGTTGCCGTGTAACTTGTTCCCTTGGTGATGAATTCAGTATTTGGTTGTCAACCCAGGGAAAGAATATATATAAAAATAGATTTGCCGCCGAGTTATAGCAGCGTTTTATATTCTGACTATATGAGTCGTTACGTTCGTTCGTTCGTTCGTTCGTTCGTTCGTTCGTTCGTTCGTTCGTTCGTTCGTTCGTTCGTTCGTTCGTTCGTTCGTTCGTTCGTTCGTTCGTTCGTTCGTTCGTTCGTTCGTTCGTTCGTTCGTTCGTTCGTTCGTTCGTTCGTTCGTTCGTTCGTTCGTTCGTTCGTTCGTTCGTTCGTTCGTTCGTTCGTTCGTTCGTGTGGAATGATCGTTAAGCTCTTGGAATAGCATCTTTTAAGCTCCCTAGATTAACCAGAATAACCTTGCTTAGAAAACTGGAATTGCCTCCACTTTCCGTCCCCGTGTTTGCTAATTTTTGTTTTGCTTTTGTTACCTGTCTTGGCTACAGTATTCTAAAACTGATTGGTTTTGATCAACTAATCCAAGCAAAAACTCTATCACCAGTCAGTATTAACGAGCATGGCCATGAGCTTGTGGGACAAAGTCATTTCATCGAACATCTACCGGCAATGTGATTGGTTACTTTTGCCAAATCGTAGTCGGTTGTTAAGATCTCCCGTCCAACCCCCCCCCCCCCCCCCCCGAATCACCTCGGCATGGCTCCACAAAAAATTCCAATGATCGACCCTTCAATCACCCGGATAAATCTGGTTTTATAGTACGACTATTTTAATGGGAGTGGGAGGGCGGTGAACGCACGTTACGTCGAGGGAAGCCGTACGAACGTGTGATTAATTACCGCTCCTTAGCGGCTGGGCGACTTTGTATGACAGCTCTTTATTAGCCTGCGAGCAGGCTCCCTTTATTGTAAAATCCCATCATCAACAAAGTGATGCACAGTTGTACTGAATCCAATATTATAATTGATTATACCCACATTTTACTCTGACAAAGGGCTCGCTCGAAACGTCAGCAAGGACGTAGCCAGGGGGGGAGGTAAAACAACAGACATGTAACTACAAAACTGATGCAATGTGAATTATGTCAGGAAATGAACTGTAAACAGTGTATTCAATCTACTGAGTGTATGCGTTTTGAGTATCTATGAGACGTTTGCGTGTTTTGAGTATTTATATGACGTTTTTTAACCTTTAGAGTCTGTAAAATCTTCCTCCAAAAGCCAGGAAATGGCATTTCAGCGACTCTCGATTTCAAAATTTCCCGGATCCCCCTAAAATTGTTTTTTTTTTATTTCGGCTGCCCCCCTTTCAAAATCCTGGCTACGTCCCTGAACGTCAGTATTTCGTTATCAGAATTCAAAACTAATCTCAGCAATTTACCACCTTTTCACTTAGCCTGTGCTTTGCCCTATCTAAAACACTGGCTACGCAGCACTCTCCTTTTTTTTACTCACAACTAATTTCATCTTCACCCCCCCTCCCCCCCCACTTATCATACCAGACATTTTTGTTTTTTCATTAGGAATCAAGAATAGCCAATAAATTAATCCCATGTGTACAACTACAAACTTTTAATTTTTAATTAAGAAATACCAGTTTTTCGCTATCAGAAGCGTTACGTAGGTATTTGTTTTAGAAACAGTAAGTTTTTTTGTTTCTTCGACAGGGTAGGACTAAACTGTATAATATTATTTAGAAAGAGATCTTTATTCTCCTTTGTCTATAAAAGTGTTTTAATCAATTAATAGTTGCCCATAGTAGGTGAACGCTGATGCTCTTCGCACTTCCGGTGCTGCGTCTTAGACAGTTGACTTCCGGTGATCAGTGATTTTCTCTAGCTACTAGAAACGTGACTCTTGAATTTATATATTCATACATATTGATGTATTAAAGATCTAAGTATTTTGGACCGGTCTCGGTATACCAATGGAGGCCGATCTTCGTGAACACTCGATCTACAAGTGCCAAGGCGTTGATCAAAACGACATTAATAGTAAGCGACTAAGCTCTGTGACGGCCCGTTTTTCCCAAAACCAAAGCATTTTCTTTATATTTCCCTTAATTCCATGTTGTCTCTTTCTCTTATTTAGATCATCGACAAGTCTATGTCGGCGTACATATTCCATTGAAGCCATCTCGAGTACGCAGTAGTCGCGGACATCATCGAAGCCATCACTATCCTTCGGGTAGCAAGAATAAACCAAGTCGAAAGAGCTCGAAATCTAATAAAACAGAGAATGGATCGGCCGGTAAAGCTTAAACTTTGTTTATAATAGAACTTTCTTGTATAACATAGGGGCCTATAAACACACTTTTTTAAACCTTATTTATTCGCCGGCAGGGATACACATGGCATACACAGGTGTTTGGAAGAAAATGTCACAAAATTAAACATCAACCTGATTCCTTCATCCGTTTCGATTGTCAACACTTTTTTTCGCCGTATTAGACGACGGATGTATCACCGTTATTCAAGCCATTGTTTAGTTTTGTTTATTATAGTATTGAATGCTTTTAAACCTAGAACATTTTGAGAGTATTTATTTATACTGACTGTATAATATTGTGTCTATTGAAGAGGGATTATTAATCAGATCTTGTTAACCCTGATGTGTTTGTGTCCCCAAAATACATCGACATAAAAAGGCTAGCATAGACTAAATGTGTTTTACTTACAAATATACAGTGTTTTTTCCTTGTATTTCGTTAGTGTTTATTAAAACATGTAGATGTTAATTGTGCGTCAAAACCTTTTTTTTTATTTTATCGACTAGGCCCAGTTTACCACTAGAGCAAAAGTATCCAGATTCACATTGTTTTTCATTCTCATGGGAATAAAAAAACAATGTGAATCCAGATACTTTTGCTCTAGTGTAAACGGGATCTTATATTAGCTACATTAGTATTTATTAGCTACGTTAGGATTTATTATTAGAATTTAACAGGATTGTAATTGGGGCTTCAGAGCAATTTTCCATTAACTGGCTCTGTGCCAGGTGCTTTACTGTCGTGGCAATAGAAGCGTTCCTAAAATAACCTTTGGGCAAAGCAATATATTCCTCCAGTTGATCAATTTCATTTCATGAAAATTATTGCCAAGTTCCTGTTTTGAATTTGATTGGTTTCTGGTTTTTAAACAACCAATAAGAAACAGGATTATTTGCTAAACACCAATCAAATTTAAAGGAGAATTCAAAACAGGTAGTTGTCAATGAAACTTAAGAAATGAATTGTTCAACTTGAGCAATGTATTGCAACAATATTTTAGGAACAAGCACTTCTATTGCCATGACAGTAATAAATAGGAAACCTTTTTCCACTCTCTTAGTTCAAATTTCTTGTGGTTTTCTTTGTTGTTTATAAGTCTTTTTCTCCCATACAAACTGAATTCAGTTGAATTGATTTGCTCATTATAAATGCACGGTCTTTATCTGTATAAAGCCCAGGGAAGTAGTATACAGATAAAGACAAAACCTTGTGAACCTCGAACCTTGGCATTAAGCTATACTTCCCTCAGCGCTACGTACCTTGGGAAGTATGTGGCTTAATGTCTTGGTTCTTGGTAATTATAGTCAGTTTCCGCTTGCTTTTGAAATTTGTTTGTCAGCATTCATTGGAAGGTTGGGAACTTGGTACAGAAGTTTGTGAAGTTCGTTGTGAAGTTCATCATGAAGTTCAAATTTAATAAGCTTTGAATTGAATTCCTTTGGTAAAATCATGGAGAAGAAGATTATTTGTTGTATAGAATATAAAAAAAACCCCAGTAAAAACCATACCCTTTTCAGCGGCACATCCCTATATAGCCAATATACAGGAGTATCACCCCCTCTCTTAGGAAGTAAACACAGGTCTGCTCTTATAAAGAACCGAGTACAACTGTATGGCAGAAGAATGGTACTGTATTGTTTAGCATACAATAATTATAGTTTTTTTGTTTGAATTTTTTCAGTTAAAGGCAATCAACCGCCAGCTGAAAGAGTACGCTTTATTTTGGGAGGAGAGGACAATGAAGTTGAACATCAGATCTTTTCAGAAATGGACGAGTTATTTTGCAATGAAAGTGGAATGGAAGAATGGAAAGAGACAGCTAGATGGTTAAAGTTTGAGGAAGATGTTGAGGAAGGAGGCAATCGATGGAGCAAGCCTCATGTGGCAACATTATCTCTTTATAGCTTGTTTGAGTTGAGAAGCTGTGTTCTCAGTGGAACTGTTTTGTTAGATTTGAATGCCAGCACGATCACTCAAATTGCAGGTACAGCACTACAATATTTGACTAAAGGGCTGTTTACATGGGAGCTGGGATGCAATGGTCTCTCCTGTGTTCCGAGGGTTTTTCGCCGGGTTCTCCGGTTTTCCTCCCTCCATAAAATCAACACCTAGGGCTTAGCTGTAATTTGTGGGCCGATATGTGTCGTATGGCGGCTGCCTGAGCACCTTTAATATGCCTTCGACTCGGCCATGTCAAAAATTATTGTAAGGTGCATTTGAAAACTTTAACTTTAATTTGCGCGGTATAAATACATGTTATTATTAAGTAAGTGGGACGGGATATTTTTCATCCCGGGTTTACGGTATATAAGAATATTTTCAGGCAGGACAATTGCAACTGGAATGTTTCACAACACAGCTAGAAAGTTGTAGAAACCACAGAATAACAGAGAAATAAATAGAATTTGACGTATTATAAAGAGTTCGTGTAAATAGGACATGGACGTATAACCGAGCTGCTGTCCTCCTACTAGCCATTATCGCTCATTTGTATAGAATAAACAGCTTAAAGGGGATTGGCACTAAAAATTAAGTTTGTCTAATTTGAAAGAACTTATAAAATTGTAATAGAACATCCTTTACAACTTTTTCGTATCTCTCTTTGTTTTCAAGATATTTCAATTTGTTTGATATGTAAATGAGATGGTCTCTGACGTCAGGTGTGGGGTAAAATATTTTCACATGTATAGCAAAACCAGTTATATCTCTAAGTTTGTTCAGTGAATCATTTGAAACTGTGCACATAAAAACTCCTTGCGACGCTGAACATTTCATGTTAGATATGTAAGTGATTTTGCTCTGTATGAAAATATTTTACCCCACTCCTGACGTCAGAGACCATCTCATTTACATATCAAACAAATTGAAATATCTTGAAAATGCAGAAAGATACGAAAAAGTTGTAAAGGATCTTCTATTACAATTTTATGAGTTCTTTCAAATTAGACAAACTTAATTTTTAATGCCAATCCCCTTTAAGAATCAAAATAAATACTCGAAAGGTATCTGTCATATTGTCCTGGTTAGGTGGGACAGAGCATTTATATGGTGAAAATTGTCCCTCCCAAGCCGGGATCCTGGTTGAGGAAACTGGTGTCCTGGTTAGGTGGGACGTGGCAAAAACGTCTTGGAAAATGAAGTGAGATAAATAAAGGGAAAATATAGTAGCAATGCAATCCCACTTAATGTCCCATCCTGGCAAACATCCCATCCCGCCTTCCATGTAAACATGCCCTAAAGAGCATCATTATTTTTATAACCACTGCTTATTAGATTGTTTGCAATCATGTGTCATCAGACATCATCTTTGTTGATTTCCAATTCATTTCCAAAACCTGTGCCAAAACAAGTGGCTTGTCAACGTCCGTGTTCACCAACCAAAAAAATCAACCCAAGATGGTGGACATGACATCATGTGGGCAAACAATCTCTATACTGTAATTTCATTTCCCAAATGAATTAGCCAAAAATTCTTGGTCATTTTGAGAAACTGGTCAATTTTATTTCGTATTCTAAAATATTAAAATTTTTATTAATTTTCTTCAGATATTGTTCTTGATGATCTTGTTGCTTCAAGACAGCTTGATGTTGGCTCACGACCTCGAGTCCGAGATGTGTTGTTGAAGAAGCACAGGCATTTGTACGAGAGAAGGAAGAGCACGCAAAGGAAAAAGTCTGGTCTCCCATTTAGCTCACGTGTTTCGAGAAAGTCTACCACCGTTCCAAGCAAGCTTGATAAAGGTACTGCATTTTACCATTTAAAATGTGGGTCTCCTGGCCATGCTCATTAGTGTTGGAAACCTAAATTAGACTTGAATTGTCTCCAGTGAGCATAATAGAAATTTCACATCAATTCTGTTGCTATTTTGCGGAATTTAGTACCCTGCGAGCAGAGCCTTCTTTTCCTTATTTCTTCACTGAGAGAGAGAGGAAGAAAAGTAGGCTCTGCTGTATTCGTGACCGGTTTCCATTGCGCATGCCGTTGGGCCAAAAAAATGTGGTCGTAGGTGGTCGTATGGTGGGGTTCCATTGTACAGTGGAGCCTCGGTATAACGCAATTGATCCTTGGACCCCAAAATTTTACTTTTCCTGGTTTGTCAATTGACGACTTATAGTGATGTTTACCTACAGTACTAAAGCTCACTACAGACCACTAAATTCCTACCCTGCGAGCAGAGCCTTCTTTTCCTTATTTCTTCCCTGAGAGAGAGGAAAAGTAGGCTCTGCTGTATTCCTGTTTGGCTTCGTCCAAGATTTAGGATGAAGTAACCCATTTAAGACCCGTTTAACTGGTTCTCGTTTTGTTTTCTGCTCTGATTGGGAGTCACTAATCTTGGCAATTTACCACGTTTTTTCTACGTTGAGTTTTTCTTGTGTTTTTTACCCAAGAACCTCAAGGCGAAGATCGATTTCAACGGAAAGCATTGGACATGCCAGATTCTGATATTCCATATGTTCCAACTGCTGTGTCACTGATACAAGAAGCCACAAATGACGACACAGGAAACGAGTCAGATCCTGATCCTGAAACCAGCAAGGTAAGTAATTAGGGCCATATACGTAATTAACAACACAAGTAAAACATCAAAACTAAAACAACACCATCAACTGCAGCACAGCAGCAGCAACAACAACAATAACAATGGCAGCAACAACAACAACAACAATGGCAGCAGCAACAACAACAACAACAACAACAACAATGGCAGTAGCAGTAGCAACAGCAGCAGCAACAACAACAATAACAACAACAGTGGCAGCAGCAACAATAACAACAATGGCAGCAGCAACAACAACAATATCAGCACAACAGCAGCAGCAGCAACAACAACAACAATGGCAGCAGCAGCAACAACAACAACAATAGCAGCAGCAGCAACAACAACAACAACAATGGCAGCAGCAGCAACAGCAACAACAATAGCAGCAGCACAATAGCAGCAACAGCCGCAGCAACAGCAGCAGCAGCAACGGCAACAACAACGACAACAACAACAATGACAGCAGCAACACTGAGCAACAGCAGCAGCAACAACAACAACAACAGCAACTACAGCAGCAACAACAGCAGCAGCAATGACAACAACAGCAGCAGCAGCAACAACAACAACGGCAGCAACAAAAACAACTAAAATAATCAATTATATATAATAATCAATTAACTCTCTATCTTTTAACCACTTAGTACGATGTCAATTTTATGAAGAAGATTCCAGCCGGTGCTGAAGGATCCATTGTGTTGGTTGGAGAAACTGATTTTCTTCCCAAGTCTGTAAATGCGTTTGTTCGCTTGGAGGACGCGCAACTTCTTGGCGACATGATGGAGGTTCCTATCCCAACGCGGTTCCTGTTTTTTATGCTTGGTCCATCGGGACAACCGGGACGATATCACGAAGTCGGACGAGCTATATCTACGCTGATGTCTGACGAAGTAAGTTCATTTATGATCCCCTCAAAATGTTTTGCGCTCAAACGCTAATAGACCTTTCCGCATGAAGTGTGTGGATAACGCGTTGAGGGATTTGGTTGGCTCTAGCGAAACTTCGGACATCGAAAACTTCGGACAAACATTGGACATTAGCCAATCAGATTTGTCAAAAAGAAAGATCACGTGATCCATTCACTTCACGCGGAAAGGTCTATTGACCAATCACAATAAGGAAGAAGTCAGGGTCGCTTGGGGGTGAGACAAGCCCATTGAGGCTAAAACTACAATAGCTACTAATAACTGACCGCTGCTGACTGATAGCCTGCCAACTACCCTCGACTGCTGCGAAGATACAGACATCACAGCAGACATCAGCGTACATGTCTCACACATGTAACTGCTACCACTGCCAGTGCTGCATAATTGTTGGTTAGCCAATGTTTTGCTGCAAATCGCATTTCTTCTCGACACCTTGCTTGATCAATTGTAACTTTCTCAGATTACCGAATGTGTTGTTTCACGTGTTTTCACTTTAAACCTTCCTCACTAAAGTAAACCTTCCTCCGGGTGGTACCCGCATACCCGCAGCTTTTTTCCAACTCTGGGCTCAAACTAGCGTGACCTACATACAGTACAGTAGCTACTTTATCGAACACCGCTCTAAGCCGTACACCTCCATAACGGACACTCTCAGACACTATCTATGTACTATCTTTGGGATCTGTCTGTTATAGTTCGCTTTGGTTTATCTAGGTTTTTCACGATGTTGCTTATAAAGCGTCTTGCCGTGAAGATCTTATAGCTGGAATTGACGAGTTCCTTCAACAGGTAGGAAACATCAAAAACATCCGTATAAACATTGATTACAAATCGAAATATAGTAAGGTTGGTAGTACTGCCGAAATTATGGAACGTAGATTTCTAACGTTCCGAGCGAAGGCCCTACGTTTCTCTCTGACGAAGGGCCTTCGCTCGAAACGTTAGAAATCTACGTTCAATAATTTCAGCAGTACTCCAACCTTACTATATTTCGAAATATAGTAAGGTTAGATATACTGCCGAAACAGAGAACGTAGGAATCTAACGTTTCGAGCGAAGGCCCTTCGTCAGAAAGAAGGGCCTTCGCTCGAAACGTTAGATTCCTACGTTCCCTGTTTCGGCAGTATATCTAACCTTACTATATTTCGATTGTTGTTTCTACACTGCCTATGCAGCTCGCTACTTTTATTTTACTATATTTCGATTTGTATTTCAACACTACGCAGCACACTACTTTTAAACATTGATTACTTGGTTGAAAATGCTGCGTGCTATATATGGAACAACAACAATGACAACACAACAAATTCCTTGTGCATGCTTACTCTATCCATGTTTATATCTACATGTAGGTAACTGTTCTCCCTCCCGGCGAATGGGACCCCTCCATAAGAATTGAACCCCCGGCAAGTGTCCCCTCTCAGGAAAATCGTCGAGTGCAACAATACACGTGTGATGTCGAGAGAAGTGGAAAGGACAATGGCGTTGGTGCAAATGGTGCTGGGGGAGGAAATGGTGGAGGTCATGATGAAAGTGAACTAGTCAGAACTGGAAGGTACGAAGGAATCTTCTTCGAAAGGTCCTATTCATAATCTTGATATTGAAAACATTGCGGTTTATTCCAAGTGCCCATGCAACGAAATTTCACCCTTTGAAAGAACACTTAAAATTACAACGTAACATATTTCGTAGAATTTCGTTTCCTTGCTTCATTCTTGAGATATTCAGGTTTGTTTGATATGCAAATGTCATACTATGACATCACACTGCATAATGACTTTTTAGAAAAGTTTGATTTTCTTTGTGAGTACTTATCGAAAATAAATTTCACTTACATGCATGTAGCCATGACTGGTCACTAAACGTGCGTAGTTGTGTATAAAATATTTGGACCATGCTCGTTCAAAAAGTCATTATGCAGTGTGATGTCATAAGTATGACATTTGCATATCAAACAAACCTGAATATCTCAAGAATAAAGCAAGGAAACGAAATTCTACAAAAGATGTTACTTTGTCATTTTAAGTGTTCTTTCAAATGCATGCAATTATAAAAAACTGGGGTGAAATTTCGTTGCATAGGCACTTTAAAGTGCCCCTAACCTCGACATTTTTTATTGTCTTATTTGGAAGAACTTTTAAAATGATAAAGTAACTGCTTTAGAAGATTTTCGCTTTGGTTTTGAGATGTTTCATTTTGTTTGATATGCAAATGTCCGGAATCTACGCCAAATGTCCGGATTTCCTACTCTGACTCAGAGTAGCGACTCAGCATCAAACTCAATTAATTAGACCCAATATTACAACAAGATGGCGGACAGCAGGCTGTCTTTGGTCGAAATATTTCAAAACACAAGAAAGATACAGAAAAATTACAAAAGGTCTTCTTATACCATTTGGCGAGTTCTTTCAAATGAGACAAACTTAATTTTTATTGCCAATACCCTTTAATTTGAAAATGTTATTGTGTAGGGTACAGGCCTCGCATTGTCAGGGGTTTCAAGCCAGTACCGTATCTCTTATGTAGATTTGGTGGTGGCCTTATACGTGACATAAAGAGAAAAGCAAAGGTGTACGGGTCTGACTTTATAGATGCTCTGAACAGCCAGTGCTTGGCTAGTATATTGTTTATTTATTTCGCTTGCCTTGCTCCTATCGTTACGTTTGGTGGCGTCATGCAGCTCAAGACCGAAAACTATATGGTAATTTTTATTCTGTTTTATGATTTTATCCTATTTCACTTCCCTTTGCTTCACTTTCCTTCGCTTTTCTTTCACTTCACTTTTACTTCCACTTCACTTTCACTTTCACTTCACTTCACTTCCATTTCACTTCCACTTCACCTCCCTTCACTTCCACTTCCACTTCCACTTCACTTCCATTTCACTTCCACTTCACTTTCACTTCACTTTCACTTCACTCTCACTTCACTCTTCCACTTCACTCTTCCACTTCACTTCCATTTCACTTCACTTCTATTTCACTTCCACTTCACTTCCACTTCACTCTTCCACTTCACTCTTCCACTTCACTTCACTTCCACTTTACTTCCACTTCACTTCCATTTCACTTCCACTTTACTTCCACTTCACTTCCATTTCACTTCCACTTTACTTCCACTTCACTTCCGCTTCCACTTCCACTTCACTTCCACTTCACTTCCATTTCATTTCACTTCCACTTCACTTCCACTTCACTTCCACTTTACTTCCATTCACTTCACCTCACTTCACTTCCACTTCACTTCCACTTCACTTCCACTTCACTTCCACTTCACTTCCACGTCACTTCCACTTCACTTCCACTTTACTTCCATTCACTTCACCTCACTTCACCTCACTTCACTTCCATTTCACTTCCACTTCACTTCCACTTCACTTCCACTTCACTTCCATTTCACTTCCATTTCACGTCCACTTTCACTTCATCTCACGTTGCGTCGTTTTGCTTTACTTCGGTTCCTTTTCCTTTCCTTCCTTCCTTCCTTCCTTCCTTCCTTCCTTCTTTTTCGTTCTTTTTCCTTTCTTTCTCTCCCCCTTCCTTCAACTTTCCTTCTCTTTTCAGCTTTAATATTTTCTTTTTCTCAGGGAGCTATGGAACAACTACTGGCTGCCTCGATTGGTGGTGTTCTGTTCTCGCTGTTTTCTGGCCAACCTTTGATAATCCTCGGAGCAACCGGACCAATGTTGGTCTTCGAAGAAATCCTTTATAATTTTTGTGACAAAGCCGACCTCGATTATATGCCTTTTCGTATGTGGATAGGGCTCTGGACAACTTTCTTCTGTTTAGGTATATTATAAGACATATCAAACATTTATTAACCGAGAGTGAGCTCTTTACTAACGTAGAAGAACATTTCACTGGAAACTAAACTAACACAATGCGACTTGTAGCCCCAACAAGTACACGCGTAAAAGTCTCACAAGTTGTTACATCATTGTTGCCTGAACAATGCCGTAACAACGTTGTTATCATGTGTGAACAACATTGATGAATTAACAACATTGTTCACCATTGTAATGTTTCAACAAGTTGTTACTGCTTGATGAAACAACAACCGTTGTTCACGCATGTTGTAACAACCGAAGAACGTGTTGATACACCAGTCATGTTCACAATTGTTGTAACATTGTTGTTCATCGTTGTTACTTCGTCATGCTGTTACAACATGTTGTATCATTTGCGAACAACGTTGGCTATAAAAAATGTTCTGTTGGAACAACTTAGTTCATGACTGTTAATTTATCCGTGAACAAGTCGTTCGAACTATAAGTGAACAACTTGTTGACAACTTGTTCACGGGGTGCAGCACAACATTGTTCACGGGGTGCAGCACAACATTGTTCACGCTTGTTAACAACCGTGAACAACTTGTGCGTTTTTACGCGTGTACTTGTGACACACGTACGGTTTGACTCGTTCCCAGGTATAACTATCGTAAACAACGTCTGCCATCTGAGTTCTGGGTGGCTCAATGGTCACTCACTCACTCACTCACTCACTCACTCACTCACTCACTCACTCACTCACTCACTCACTCACTCACTCACTCACTCACTCACTCACTCACTCACTCACTCACTCACTCACTCACTCACTCACTCACTCACTCACTCACTCACTCACTCACTCACTCACTGAGTAAGTGCGGCAAATACAGCTTAAATTTTTACAGCTTCAATCTGAAAACATTTTACTAACGTAGAATAACTGTCTGTTGTTTCAGTTCTTGTCGTAACGGATGCCAGTGCCTTGGTTCGCTACTTCACGCGATTTACAGAAGAATCATTTGCCACTCTTATTGGTCTTATTTTTATCTACGAAGGCGCACATAAATTATACGAACTATCTCATCAACAGCCTGTTCCTAGCGGTCATGTTCTCTATCAGGATTGCCGATGCTTGCAGCGACTCGTATTGTGGGGCAGTAATCGTACAAACAGAACGGTTACGTGGATTCCTTCAAACACAACGATCTATGACTGTAATCCGCTGAAGGGTGAACACATTCATGGCGAAGGTTGTGGAGGTGCAATAACCCTTCTTTCCACCATTCTAACTGTGGGAACCTTCTTTTTGGTTATAAAATTAAAAGCTTTTAAAACATCAAGGTTCTTTCCAACCAAGGTTTGTGTAAATTTTTCTTAGCGCGGAAAAACCCTGTTATTTCTCGTTTTCCCAATCTATCACTCCTGTACTGCACTGTACTGTATTGCACTATACCGTACTGCACTGTACCGTACTGCACCGCACTGTACTGCACTGTACCGCACTGCACTGCACTGTACTGTATTGCACTATACCGTACTGCACTGTACCGTACTCCACTGTACTGTACCGTACGGCACTGCACTGTACCGCACTGCACTGCACTGTACTGTACCGTACTGCACTGCACCGCACTGCACCGCACCGCACCGCACTGTACCGTACTGCACTGTACTGCACTGCACTGCACTGCACTGCACCGCACTGCACTGTACTGTACCTGTACTGCACTGCACTGTACGGTACCGTACGGCACTGTACCGTACTGCAATGTAATGCACTGTACCGTACTATACTGTACTGTGTACTGTATTGTACTGTATTGTACTGCACTGTGTACTGTATTGTACTGCACTGTGTACTGTACTGTATTGTATTGTACTGCTGGACTGCCCCGTACTGTACAGGCTACTGCACTGTTTAAAAGAGTACTGTACATTTTGCTTTTTATTTATTTCAGGTGCGGAAAGTAATATCTGATTTTGCTGTTATAATATCAGTCATGATAATGGTTGGTGTCGACGCTCTTCTTCAAGTAAGCACTCCTAAATTGCAGATTCCCTCTGAATTTCAACCTACAAACGCTGCTGTACGTGGCTGGCTTATTCCCCCTCTCGGCCGAAATCCTTGGTGGACCATGCTAGCTGCATCTATTCCTGCCTTGCTCACAACAATACTTGTTTTTATGGATCAACAGATTACTGGTGTTATTGTCAACAAACGAGAACACAAATTAAAAGTAACGTTTTGACATTTCTCACTCTTTTTCTTCCCGTGTCCTCATATTTTTTTCTCCAATCCTCCTCCCGCTTTCTCTTGTTCGTTTTGGGTTTTTTCGTCTCCTTTTCTTTCTCTTTCCATTCTTCCTTTTCCTAATCGTCTTTTGCGATTCTTTTTCTTTCTCTTATTCTTCTTTTTTTCCTCTTTTTTCTTTTCCTCCTTTCTCTCTTCTTTTTCCTCTTCATTCGCCTCCTTTTTTCTCTTCTCCTTTTTCTCTTTTTGCTCCTATTTTTCCTGTTTTTTTCCTCTTTCTTTTCCTTCTCTTTTTCTTCCTTTTCTTCATCCTTTCCCTCTTCCGTTCCCTCCTCTTTTTCCTCCTCCTTTTCCGCCTCCTTTTTTCCTTCTTTTGTTTTGGTTAAGACGTACCTAATATGAACGGGTTTTCTAATCAGCTAGAAGTACCCAATCCATTGAACTCTAAGTAAACTAACGCTAACTCCATAAGTCAGGCCCTATGAATGGATGAAGCCAAAAATCTTTAAATGTTAGTTTTTCTGAGTTTTAAGCTGAAATACTTAACGCTGAACGTTAGGCTGTATATGAAACTGAAGCGATTGAAAAATGCTATTTGGTATAGAAACTTCAAGACTTTAGCTAAAAGGGAAATAATTAAAAAATATAAAAACAACTGCCATTTTGTTTGCTGAACGTTACAAAATGGCAGTTGTTTTTATATTTTTTAATTATATCCCTTTTAGCTAAAGTCTTGAAGTTTCTATAGCAAATAGCATTTTTCAATAGCTTCAGTTTCATATATAGCCCAACGTTCAGCGTTAAGTATTTCAGCTCAAAACTCAGAAAAACTACAACAAGTTTCTTAGTGTTATTTCGCAGCGAAATATGGTCGAACATTTACTACATTTTAAAAAGTTTAAAATAACGAGGAAACTTATACTATACATCAAATTGAACCCAATGCTATTTCTAAAAACATACGTATAAAACAATGTATTTCAATCCGTTGTTTTGGAGTAATTTGTTATCGTCCCAAACAAAATATATGGCAGGATGAAAATTAAAACTTGAAGCACGGGAGCTACCTGCAAAGGGACTGGCACTGGCTTCAACCCCCCCTGAGTTATCGTTCCAGTCTTCTTATAGTCCGCATGTAACTGAAGTATATAATGAGTGTGCTCCCAACGCAGCCAGGTGAAGAATCAGACATAGTTTAACTCTACTCTGGCTTAAAAGTTTTTTGAACGCAGCTTAAAGGGTATTGGCAATAAAAATTAAGTTTGTCTCATTTGAAAGAACTCGTCAAATGGTATAAGAAGACCTTTTACAATTTTTCCGTATCTTTCTTGTGTTTTGAAATATTTCGACCAAAGACAGCGTGCTGTCCGCCATCTTGTTGTAACATCGGGTCTAATTAACTAGGAAATCGGTGATGTTACAAGCAGGGTAAACCTGATGAAACTACTCCGTGGGTGACCAAATTTCCACGGAAGGCTTTTTAAATGTTGTGGGTCAATTTAAAATGGAAATAGCGCAACAAAATCGAGTTTCTATCTCTTAATGTCATAAGGTTGGCAAGATAAAAATTTCACTTTACCCTGCTTATGATGATGTCACATGCATATCGAAAATAATTCCAAGATGGCGGAGAGCACGCTGTCTTTGGTCGAAATATTTCCAAAACCAAAACAGATACGGAAAAATTGTAAAAGGTCTTCTTATACCGTTTGACGAGTTCTTTCAAAAGAGACAAACTTAATTTTTATTGCCAATACACTTTAAAAAGTTACTGTTCATGACCCAACGTTTCGACACTCCAATCTGTGTTTTCATCGTTGTGACCTGTCACAACGATCACCCCTGATGAAGACACTAGATCGGAGTGTCGAAACGTTGGGTCATGAACAGTAACTTTTTAAGCTACGTTCAAAAAAACGTTTAAGCCAGAGTAGTGTTAAACTATGTCTGATATACTGACTGTATTCTCATTGAATCATTTACAGAAAGGTGCTGGGTATCATTTGGATCTTGTCGTGGTCGCAGTTTCCATAGGGATATCCTCGATCTTTGGTTTACCGTGGGTAGTTGCTGCCACCGTCTTATCGCTGGCCCATGTTCAGAGCCTGTTCGTGGAGTCAACGTGTACTGCTCCAGGCGAGAGACCAAAGTTTTTGGGCGTTAGGTAAGTGTATCTCGTACTTCTAAATAATTACCGGTTGATAAAAAGCTTTAATTTATTAAAGTTTTTTCGTATGTTTTTGCTGTACAAGCTGTCGTAAGTTAAACTCAGAGAAAAACTCTGAGCTCCAGACTGGACTTGAACCCACAACCTTCCGAATGCCAGCCGGACGCTCTCACCGTTGAGCCACTGGAACTCAGATGGTAGACCGGGTTGTTTTCGATATTTATACGACTGGGGAACTAGTCAATCCGTACGTGTGCCTCAAGTACTTGTTGGGCTACAAGTTGCATTGTGTCAGTTTGTTTTCAATAGTTCCCAGGTATAAATATCGAAAACAACCTCGGTCTACCCTCTGAGTTCCAGTGGCTCAATGGTGAGAGCGTCTGGCTGGCATTCGGAAGGTTGTGGGTTCGAGTCCCGTCTGGAGCTCAGAGTTTTTCTCTGAGTTTAACTTACGACAGCTTGTACAGCAAAAACAAACGAAAAAACTTTACCAACTTCAAGCTGAATACACTAATAACATTCAAGTAATTTACTTTAATTTATTGTTCTCGGTCCGGAGTCCTGGTGTATATGCGAATATTTGTTTTTGTCTTGCAGAGAACAACGTGTAACTGGGACAGTGGTCTTCATCTTGGTTGGCCTTACCGTATTTTTGGGAAATATTTTGAAGGTGAGTATTATATTTTCAACCAATGAAAAAAACGGGCTATAGCTATCGCAATTGGCCAATCACAAAGAAAAATGGAGGAAAATTTGAATATTAAATTTGAATTTGTATTATGGGATTTAAATTTGTATTAATTGTATTATTATTTGGTGTGCAATGGCCTATTGACTTTAGTATGTAAACTTTTAAACAAAATGCTGGGAATCAAGTTATTAATACGGTTTTATCTCTTATCAGCCTGGTAAATATTCAAGACTTCACTGTATTATCTATAAATACATTCATTGTTCTGATTTTTAGTACATACCAATGCCTGTACTTTATGGATTGTTTATTTATATGGGAGTGTCAGCTCTTAAAGGAGTTCAGGTAAGGGGAAACGTTGGTGATTAGGTTTAGGATCAGGATTATAGGTAGGATTTGGGCAGTGCTGTGAGTAACTTCGTTACAAGTAACTAGTTACAAAAACTAGTTACGTTTTTAAGTAACTGCTAACTGAAACTAGTTACTTTTTCTGAAGAAGTAACTGTAACTGTAACTAGTTACTTTTTGAAGAAGTAACTATAACTAGTTACTTTTTTAAAGAACTGTAACTAGTTACAATATTTGGTTAAAAAATGTGACTAGTATAGTTACTGATATTCAGTTGAGGATGTCTTGATTAAAATGGTTTTGATATAATAATAAAGGTACATTATGTACACATTTGACTATTTCTGCTTAGTGACAACTATATTTAGGCATTTAGCTGTAAAAACATAATTGTGGTACTGGCATCTAAAAACTAGTAACATGGACAAAGGAATGTAACTTTGTAACTAGTTACAAAATTTTTTGAAGTAACTTTGTAACTGTAACTAGTTACTTTCTTTTCATTGTAACTTTT
This sequence comes from Paragorgia papillata, assembly GCA_035771165.1. NCBI lineage: Eukaryota > Metazoa > Cnidaria > Anthozoa > Scleralcyonacea > Coralliidae > Paragorgia > Paragorgia papillata. The sequence goes on along the minus strand of JAWNZC010000335.1, from coordinate 1,164,286 downwards.
ATCGGTAACTAGTTACTTTTCTAACGATGTAACTGTAACTAGTTACAAAAAATATGTAACTTTTACAGCACTGGATTTGGGTCTGGTGGGGTCAGCGTCTGGAGTAGGATTATAATTTGTTTGGGATTAATGGATTATCCTGAATTATAGGCCATTTGTCAATCCAGGATATTCCTGAGTTCTTTATAAGAGGATATGCTGTACCATTTGCCCACAATGCTGGCGTTATAGAAGTGTATGCCTGGGAAGGGAAAAGAGTCACCCATCCAATTACTACTAGTGCGAGGCAACGAGCTAACCACACACGCTATGTTAACTAAACGACATGCTGTTCTGACCCGAGTGACACAAAGATATTAAGCTGATTTTTTTATATGTTTTGTTTACACTCTTTACGTTTCTCTCTGACGAAGGGCCTTCGCTCGAAACGTTAGACTAGTACGTTCTCTGTTTCGGCAGTATATCTAACCTTACTATATTTCGATTTTTTATTTTTTTTGTTCTTTATTCTATAGTTCTTTGAAAGAATCAAGATAATGTTCATGCCTGTTAAACATCAACCTGACAGAGTATATATACGTAAAGTTCGTATTAGTAAAATTCACATCTTTACAGCTATCCAGTGTAGCTGTTTGATTATCCTTTGGGCTATCAAAACGACTGCGGCAGCCATTACGTTTCCTCTAATGGTAAGATAGCGATGCTGTTTGTGTTTGTTTTTTTATATGACAAGTTAGACCCTGTTTACATGAAGTGGATTGAGTGTTCAAGTCAAGTCTCGCATGTTGTTTCTCTTTGTTGTGTTTACATGAAGAAGATTGAGTGTTCACGTCAAATCTCGCATGTTCTTTCTCCTTGTGCTTACATGAAGAAGATTGAGTGTTCAAGTCAAATCTCGCATGTTGTTTCTCCTTGTTGTGTTTACATGAAGAAGATTGAAAGTTTTCGATCTGATTGAAACGGATGGCTGAAGTCATTCCACGAAGTTGAGTGGATTGACTTGAGATTCAAGCAAGTATCGACTTGAATGTCTCCAATCTGATTCATGTAAACACGGTTTGACTTGAAAATGACTTGATACGTATGAGTGAAGTTAGTGCGTGGCGTGCTAAATGACAGACATTGAGGGAAGCACAGAAAATAGTGTTCCAAAACCGAAAACAATGTTCCAAGCAGATCGGATTCTCCGTGTAAACATGTGCCCGGAATGACTTCACTCGTGTTTTTCGATTCAATTGGACTGTCAATCAGCTTCATGGAAACAGGGCCTTGACGTTTGTTGAAGTACGTTGTTGATTTTCATTTCTATCATTCAGGTGTTGGCTTTAGTGCTCGTTCGCAAACTGATGGACAAGATATTTACTAAGTACGAGCTTGAAGTCCTTGATGATGTTATGCCTGAATCAATAAAGAAAAAGATAGAAGAATGCAAGGACGAAGATGATGACTTTGAGGTAAGTTACTTGGATCCAGTCTGTCTCTGCGGCGCGCGAGGACAATAACCCGAACTCTCTCTCCTTTTGAAATATAGTAAGGTATGAGTACTGCCGAAATTATTGAACGTGACCCTTCGTCAGTGAAACGCAGGGCAAAGGGCCTTCGCTCGAAACGTTAGAAACTACGTTCAATATTTTCGGCAGTACTCAAACCTTACTTTATTTCGATTTGTATTTCTACACTGCACACTATATTTTTACTTACTGGATAGCTCTATCAGTCATATCTAAACTCTTCTCCCTAGAGGTCCAGTAAGGACCATTCTTCATTGATCCAGTACTCTTCTCCCTAGAGGTCCAGTAAGGACCATTCTTCATTGATCCAGTGTTACTACAGGAGGAATCCAGAGTAGTGGTCTTTATTAATGAGAATACATCAAACGTGTATCTTTACAATCAAATTTCTCCTAAGGATTTTCAATGTGGCCGTGTCGAGGCATATCAAAGGCGCTCCAGGCAGCCGCCATACGACACAGTTCAGACCACGGATCCCACAAGCCCTAGGTGTTGATTTTACGGAGGGAGGAAAACCGGAAACCCGGCGAAAAACCCTCGGAGCACAGGAGAGACCAACTAAACTCTACTCACATGAGTCCCAAGCTCGAGAACGGGGTTGTTCCCAGACGGTCACCCATCCAAGTACTAACCCCATCTAACCGGGCTTAACTATTGGTGAGAGGCAGCGCCCTAACAGCACACGCCATCCGTACTCCCCTTAGTGCCCGAGGGAAACCCTTGCGGCCAAGGCGAAATATTAATCAGATAACTGCTGAGAGCAGGAGCGCGCTATTAAACCACTTTGCCACCAACAGCCCACAAGACTGCCCTGATCAAGTCTCGATAGCTGAGTGGTCAGACTAGTTCCTAGTCCTCTTTTCTCTCGAACGTATTTTGGTGACGTCACAGAATAGGGATCGAGCGAGAGGACTAGCGGAAAATGTTCATCTTTATCTATCACGAATCCTGCTGCCTGCTGGAGCTCGGATTCTTTAATCTGTATGAACGAGGGCACTTAAACAAACTTCTTCTTGAGAGCAGACAGCAAACGAGTAGGTTTCTTTGTTTTACATTACGTTAAAAGGTTGTTACAACATACGAGGCTTTATAAAGTAGTGTTCGGCGTAGGAAGTGATTGTGTTGAAACACATTTATACAAATCGAAATATGCTATTTTAACGTTTCGGCAGTAGACCAACCTTGCTATATGATGTTATAAAGAATTATGCAGACCGACGTGAGTGTTATCTGCCTTGGTTTTCCGCCAAACGGCCGTTTGGTGCCTGTATAATTTGGGACCAGTTTTGGGGCCAAGCAAAACATTTTATTCCAGGCCTCTCACAATTTCGGTCTGCCGCTCGACGTTAAAAAGAGAGGCCTGGGAACCAGGCTGATGCTGAGTGGTCAGAGCACCAATGCATTAACTCGGCGACCTTTGGGATCGATTCCCAGTGGGCCAGTCAAAAAAAAAATTCATTTTAAGATTTAAATCTTTATTCTTTTTCAGCCTGTTGTGGAGAACCCCAATACGTTGGGATACACTGACAGCGGAATCAACATCTCAGAGGAACTAAAAAGTACGTCAATCTGGCGATCCATGGAAGGCAATCAAGAACCACCTACGGTCAAAGACGGAATACGTGAACGTAAACCGCATAAACCTCACAAACACAAGCACAAGCATCGCCATCATAAGAAAGATGGACGATCCGACGGCATCCCCGAACGAAAGCTCTCGACCGTTCCCGATGCGCCCGATTTAGAAACGCTAGCGAACGAAGATGACAGCGGTTCACCAGCTATTCCTCTGGTTACCCTGACAACGTTTCATGAATATGGTAACGAGGAGCAGGCGACTGATGACCACGTTGCTACCGAAGCGCTTGACAGCGTTGTACATGCTCCCGAAGAGAATACTTCTGATGTAAAGCCCGTTGATATTTAAAGTGGATGAAGAGACTGGATGGTTGGTGTGGATAGTCTTCCTTTTTACGCCTAGTTTCAATCTCGTTCCCAGGGCCCACGTTCCCCACCCGGGAAACGAGAGACTCTGGGATAACCCGTTTCAAATCGTTACGTTATTGGCTGAGTAGTGAGCACGAGTTGGTCTGAAGTGACCGGAAGTAGAATTAATAAAACCAAAATAACAAAGATGTCGGACGACAAGACTCCAGTGAAGACGTTGCCGCGATCGCTATCTTCGCAGTATGTGTGTAGATGCTGTAATTCGAGCTTCGCCAGCAACCCCATTGACTTGTTTGGGGGAAAATCAAACAAGGAGAACTTACTATCCAGATTCCGCTTGGATATTTACGCATGCGTACCTCAACCGGAATAACAAGAATCCTGTGATTTGAAACGGATTATCCCAGAGTCTCTCGTTTCCCGGGTGGGGAACGTGGGCTCTGGGAACGAGATTGGCCTAGTTTAAGAGGCTTGAAACTGCCCCAACCTCGTACCCAGGGTCTTGTATCCGCTCTTCTTGGATTACCTCTGTTTCTAAAAAGTACGAGGTAATACCGCTGACCTGTATATACCTCTGGACTGCAGGTCTTGTCCAAAAAGTAAACAAACAAACATGGCGGAAATGTGCATCCTTTTTCTCATGGTAGCGACCGCTGGGCTTTTTCTGTTTCTATTTTTCATTTGACTGTGGGCTCAGCCGTGCCCGCAATCCGATCAATCCAGTTATAAATTCATGTAGAAAATGGTCAGCGGTTACTGCTATAAATAAAAGGTCCCATGAACCCACTATCTTGGGTCGGTCATTCTGAGATCAGTGGTTTATGCCAGTAACTGATATAGGGGACCTGCAGTTCAGTTATATTCTTAGGCTAGTTTTAAACATTGAACATTTCATGTGCCAAATCTAATTTTACTATTTGAATTAACAAAGAATAAACCAGGGATCTAAGGCATTATTAGAGTCAGCACCAGTCTCGTTCCCAGAGCCCACGTTCCCCTTACCCAGCGGGCAGGAAACGAGAGGCTCTGGGATAATCCGTTCACGCCATCACAGGATTCTTGTTATCCGGAAGAAGAGTTATGTAGAGTTAACTGTGTTCAACAGCCAATGAAATATCGATGTGAAACGGATTATCCCAGAGTCTCTCGTTTCCCGGGTGGGGAACGTGGGCTCTGGGAACGAGATTGTATAGGTGCTAAATGAAGAAACTAGGGGGTCTTTCCATTTACACGGTTAGACCGGTCAGTCCGGTTAAATGGAACACGATTCCGTTTGAGGCCTGGGATGGTCTTACTGGAAAATTTGGTCCTAATCAAAAGCAAGCCCATTCTGGCCGGACTGACCGGTCTAACCTTGTCAATTGGAAAGCGCCCGCTCGGCATATGAAAAGTTCAATGTTTGAACTAGGCCGAGAAGTTGCAAGAGATTTTTGAACAAAAATCGTCGAGAGCTCTGCACAGAGCATAATTATGTTTTAAGGCCTTTTGAATTTCTATCAATCAAAATCGTCTCAATAAATCAAAACACCATGAATTGAACAATATCCCCCTACCTCTCAACAGCTATGTGGAGAGCAGCTTTCAAAACGGCTAAATGTCGACTCAGAACGACACAAAAAAAAACATTAGTTTATTACAACTGACTTCAGTCGTATTAAAATGGGCGTAAAAAGAAGAAAAAAAATCATCCTTGGTGGAGATGGTTACCGTATTTTCAAACAAATTATACAATGTGACCAACCATAAAATATTGAAAATTGAAACCCAGCACTGTGTGAAACGCTGGAAACTGACAAGCTTTTACGAATCGAAATATAGTAAGGTTTGAGTACTGCCGAAAATATTAAACGTATTGTTTGAAATGGCAAACGTTTTTAACGTTTTAATTTGTCGCGAAAATTTGACGCTCTTTGCTTTTTTTTATAAAATACAAGTCATCTACAGCTTGGCATTCGGAGATGTGAAATGATAGCCGAAATAGGAGACCGGAGAACTTTGATTTCAAGGTCTACACGCGTAAAAACGCACAACTTGTTCACGGTTGTCAACAGGCGTGAACAATGTTGTGCTGCTCGCCGTGCTTATGGTTCGAACAACTTGTTCACGGATAAATCAACAGCCATGAACAAGTTGTTCCAACAGCACAGTTTTTATAGCCAACAACGTTGTTCGCACATGATACAACATGTTGTAACAGCATGACGAAATAACAACGATGAACAACAATGTTACAACAATGGTGAACATGGTTGATGTATCAACACGTTCTTCGGTTGTTACAACATGCGTGAACAACGGTTGTTGTTTCATCAAGCTGTAACAACTTGTTGAAACAATTATGAACAATGTTGTTCATTTATCAATGTTGTTCACATATGTCAACAAGTTGTTACAGCATTGTTCAGGCAACGATGCTGTAACAACTTGCGAGATTTTTACGCGTGTCTAGTATCCAATGCTTGTCAGTTTCCCCGCGGTCCGAAATTACGACGACAGACCAATTTACTGCTGCTGGCAGCAGGAGGAAAATAGAGGATTTGTTTATTATATATAATAATTTGTTTATTTCAACATTTTTTCTTTTCAATATTTGTTAAGGTAGAATTTCTTAATAGTTTGGAAAAATTTTAAACAAAAAAAAGGCGCATCGTTCGTAAGTTATTATCGTTATTTAATGTAGTGTCGCAAACAGATGCTTCCTTTTAACTGTTTGTGAAAATAAAATGGAAACGTCTTGAGAGTAAAGTGTTTAATAAACGCAGTTTCAAAGAGTGCTTGGAGTAAATTTCTTGGGGTGTGAAAGGGGGGGGGGGGGGAGAAGTGTGATTTTCTCAGTAGTCGGGAGTTTCAGAGGTTTTTCAGAGCGAACGAAAGGGGGAGGAGGAAGAACCTTTGAAAGCGGTAGTTGATTATATTTAGCTTCAGCATCGTATAAAATAAAATAATACGGACAAGCAAAGTACTAGCAATATATTTTCCGATGGTGAATAAGACCCCGTTTACACGATGCCGGTACAATTTGAAAACGGAACAAAATCCTGCCGGTGTGTACAGAGTTGGACAAAAGCTGCGGGTATCACCCGGAGGAAGGTTTACTTTAGTGAGGAAGGTTTAAAGTGAAAACACGTGAAACAACACATTCGGTAATCTGAGATAGTTACAATTGATCAAGCAAGGTGTCGAGAAGAAATGCGATTTGCAGCAAAACATTGGCTAACCAACAATTATGCAGCACTGGCAGTGGTAGCAGTTACACGTGTGAGACATGTACGCTGATGTCTGCTGCGATGTCTGTATCTTCGCAGCAGTCGATGGCAGGCTATCAGTCAGCAGCGGTCAGTTATTAGTAACTATTATAGTATGCCAAAGCTTACGTAGGAAAACCAAGGTACTGTAAAAGTCACGTAGTATTTATGAACGTTGCAAAACACAAAATTCTCGCTATATATTTTGAGGAAGGTTATCTAAACTTAAAAACCCATCCGGAGGAAGGTTGAATACTTTTTCCAACTCTGTACCGGTGTGTAAATACAGGCCAAAAAGTCTTGCGTTTACACGGTGCCGGTATAATATAATGACGGATTAGCATGTGACTATTCTCTTCCAATGAGAATTGAGAATACTTTGTGAATACTGTTGACCCAAATACTGTGGTCGTATATAACGTGATACTTAGTACATAAAATAATAATCGTTTATATAAATGAAATTGTAAACATCCCAGCGGAGCTATCATTTCCTTCAAATTATGAAGCTTAACCAACTATTAAAACCACCATCTGATTGGACAACCTTTTTAAACGAAACCTCACCCCCATACCACCCCCCGGAAACCCTCCCCCCGGAAACCCTAGACCTAATCACAACCCTCCCGGTTAAATGTGCCACCTCTCATACCCCGACCACAACACCCCTATAGGATTTTTACCTTTATGTGTTCAAGTTTAACATCCCGCTTGTGGGATGGTTTTATTAGATGGTTAAGCTTCATAATTTGAAACCGATGATACCTATATGCTTTATCACGTGAGGGTACCTATTATAAAATATTTATTACAAAACCTTGATTGAAAGATACTCTGCGCGGTTTACACACGCTAGACACATTTCCGCTCAATATCGCAGATGACGGAAGATCTACGTAAAGCCAGAAACAATTTCATGTTCTTATCTAAATTAATACAGCGTTGTTACGATGATTTCTTCTTTTTCTTTTCTCTCGTATTCGTTGTTCTATCTTCGTTCAAGAGTGATCCTTTACGTTTCTATTATCGGAATAAAAAAAATGTTCTAAATTTCCAAGAATTAGTTCTTGTTAATTATTACCAGACGGAAGTGACGTTTATCTAAATTAAGGATAGCCTGGGATGATTTAGGATAGCTTAGGATAACCTGGGATAGTTCAGGATAACCTACGCAAGCTGTTACATGCATACCTGCAAGCAAGTTGTTACAAGGCTGTTCAACAGGCTGTCACCGTCATGTGTTCGCACTGGCTGTCCCAGTCTGTTAACATATCTGTAACAGGTTGTTGACAACTTGTAACAAGGCTGATGACTCCAACAGACTGATGACAAGTTGTTCCAACAACCTGTTACCGTTCTGCACTTAACAAGTTGTCAGCAGGTTGATGCTAACAAAGTTGTAGCAGCTTCTTGAATGAACAGCATTGCTACAACCTGTTAACAGCCTTGCTACAAGCCTGTTGCGAACACATCCTGTTGACAAGCTGTGAGATTTTTACGTGTGTAGGATAGCCTGGAACAGCCAGGATAACCTGGGATGGCTCGGGATAGCCTTAACCGTACAACAGAAATTTAAGTCCGAAGTAAAAATGAGATCGTTACCTGAGATGCTTTGATTTTTTTCTTTAAAGTCTCAACATCAACATGATTATCGGCGCCTAACAAGAAAATAATATGCAAGCGTAAAAATGTTATAGTTTTCTGTACAAAGACTTCGGGCAAACGTTTGCCTGCACGGACATTCATTTTTGTGTAAACAACATGCAATCAGATATTACGGATACATGCAAAACACTTACTTTTCGTCTTTTCTGTTTTCGTTTTCTTTACTTCGTCTGGGGGAACAAACATTTTTTCACGCCGTTCTTGGCGAACTCCCTCGGCTTTGGCTTGTTTGGACTAGAAAAAACTCAGTGTCACAAAAAACATACAAGCACGCAAACAAACTGTCAAAGATTAACAAACAAATCTGAACCAAAAAAACAACAACATGCGAACATATATATATACACGTAAAGTCCCGCACAGACGACCAAGTTTTTCTTGACAAGTTCCTTGGTAGCTTTCCTTGCTCGTGTGTACGATGAACACGTTTTTCCCCCAACAATTTTCCTTGACAAGTTATAATTGCTCGTGTGTACGACTGTACGGTTGGACAAGTTTTCCTTGACGGCAATGATCGCGTAATAAGCTTAGGAGATGATCTTGTCAAGTTTTCCTTGACGACTATACACACGAACAAATTTCCTTGTTCAAAAGCTGGCATGACCAGCTTTTGAACAAGGCTCCTTGTCAAGGAAAAACTTGTCAATTTGTGTTGTACACACGAACAAATAAAACTTGTCAAGGAAAACTTGGTCGTCTGTGCGGGGCTTAAGTGATCACAAATACCTTTTTCTCTACTTGAGCTTTAATCCTTCTTTCTTTCTCTTTCAAGAAGTATTCTCCACTAGCAAGTTCTTTGTCAACCTTGCAAAAATAAATAACACACGCTATAAATAAGAATGGGCGAATGGCTTAAGAAAAAAGTTATTTTGCTCATAAAACAAACATTAAATGATATTGTGTTTTCTCTACCTTGCTTTCTTGTTGTGGAGGAGGGAAGGGTGTGTAGGTTTTTTTCGTCTTTGCAGCTTTCTTGCGTTGCTGAACAGAGTTTTTCTTAAACTTCGGCAGAAAACGCTCCCAAGACTCGTTTTTCAAAGCAGGATCTTTCGCGAGTTCTCGTTTGATCATTAACGTCTAGAGATAACGAGAATGATAATCATGATGATGAGTTAACGACGACGATGATGATGGTGGTGTGAGCTGGTGGTGGTAAAACGGGACTTATTTCACGCACTGTAAACAAGATTAGTATATATTATTTCAACAAGCATAAGCTAGGCAAAAATCTGCAAACCTTAATATTGTATATTGGATGAACGTTTTTCATTGTATCTTCAATCACTTTACGTGCCTAAAACGGTTATTCAGAAAGCTATCATTGGTCAAATATAATAAGGTTCAGGGTGGAAACGGAGGATTGAAAAACGAAGAACGTGTGCAAATGAGGTTAGTCAAAACAACGCTTTGGAATACTCGATAATTGAAAAAAAAAAGAAAAAAAGGTACATTTACCGATTTCAGTCCTTTGTAAGATCCCATGACTGCAACAGTGTTTCCCTGGACCATTATATAACATTCTGTTAACAGTTCAAGTGCCTATAACATTTCAAATATAATCACTAACCAATTGTGTTAAGGTTGTTCGGACGTGGCAACCTCGCGTCACGTCAAGTACAGTAACACAAATATATGAATATCGAAAAATAACATTATCAACCTTCAACGTTGCTCCATTAGGACCAATCAGTCGCTGTCGTCTTTTGACAAATCTCTCTTTATTTCTGACCAGAGAACCAATTTTGATAATATCACAAACCACTGAATCATCCAATACTCTCATCGCCTGTAAATAATGAGATTTTTAATTTAAATTTACAACAGTAAAACAAAGTTTCAAAGGACATATGTTACGACAGCTTCAAAAACGACCCATTTGGTAAGTTCATTGGCGTAGTAATTTTGAAAAATAACGTTGTCTAAGCCGAGAAAATAAAGCTAAAGTTTATGTAAATCAGGAGAATTTTTATCACGTATAAAACCACGGACATGTCACTGTTTTCTTTCGTGTTCTCATGAATTATTAATGAATTTTTAGCGTATAACAAACATGAATTGGATCGTCTAGTATTTTAAATCTGGTAAAACACTGTTGCTCATGTTCCAAATATGAAATAAAAATCTTTTACCTGTTCATACGGAACACTTCTAGCCATCAGTTTGATCATATCACGTGCTTTTATAATAATGTAAGGATCCCAGGTTTTTCTTGTTGTGTAAACTGTCATACTTCCTTCAATCACATCCAACTGGCATTTAATTCCCTGGCAAAAATTAGCATTAGATTGAGGAACTAAATAGATAACGCTCTGACGAAGGGCCTTCGCTCGAAACGTTAGAAACTACGTTCAATAATTTCGGCAGTATATCTAACTTTACTATATTTCGATTTGTATTTCAACATTGCCTACGCAGCACACTACTTTTATTTCACTAAATAGATAACTGTAATTATCTATAATCCAAGATATTTCTGATTTGTGGTCTAAGTTGATTCAGGGAGCATTGGGTTTGATTCCAATAAAAATATTATATTAAAAAAATAAAATTATTATTATTATTAATACTATTATTATTATTATTATTATTATCAATATTATTATCATTATTATTATCATTATTATCACTATTATTATTATTATTATTATTATTATTATTATTATTACTATTATTATTATCATTACTATTATTATTAATATTATTATTACTATTATTAAATATTATTTTTAATGTGTTAACGTCAATCTTCTCTTTCATTTCTCACTGACATACATTCTCTTTCAACTTCTCTTCCACCAAAGGCCAAACTTCTCGTAAATATTTCTCTCTGTATTTTGGAAAGAGTGTTGCAAACGAGCTTTCTTCAGTAAGGCCATGACGATTATCTCCAGGAGCGAATGATTCAATCTTCCAGTGATCAATACCATCGTGATCCCAAGCTGAAAGATTAGAACAAAGCCCTGCCATGGTTAACTTAAGCCTCAACTGCATACGTCATCAAACATTCTAACCGAGCGATTAATTTCTTGAAAAATGGATAAGCCATGGCAAACTTTAATCTTTAAACTTATTTTGACACAGTGGCCTTTCAGTTTCCTCAAAGACTATGAAGCAGATTCGGTTAAAATTTTCAGTAAATACCCCTGACATAATGGTCTGTTTAAAACCGCTAATAATTTTTGTCATAGATAAATATTAATGCCCAGAATATATGAACCAAAGGCAGTAAGCCATAAGTTTAAATGTAATTTTATATTGTAATAGAATCTAACGTTTCGTTAAATTATACTTAAACTTATGGCTTAAGCTTCGTATATTTTGCTGGAAATACGACTTTGAAGATACGCTACAAGCCTATAGCAAAAAATGTCATCCACGTGATCCACCATTCTACATTTTTACTGTATTAGTGAATTATAAACTTACGCTTGTCTTTTCGAAATTTGTTTTTCTTGCTCAAAGCTAAAAGTAAAATTAGATCATTTAGACTATAATACGTACGGCCATGTCATACGTAGGCCAATCAAGTTATAATCAACCTTGCTATTTCTGTATTTAAAGCCTTGATACCTTCTGTTCGTCTTACTGCTTCTTCTTCAGCCATCTTTGATTCTGTAATAAACAAGTACTTCATGTAGATTAACTTATTATGTATCAAGCTGACTGGTTGCACTGCAGGCGCATTTTCAAGATGGCGTCTTTGGATGAACAGAAAACTGATGAAGAAGAAACGAGATTTGAATTAAATAATGAAAAACAAAGTGATAATGATGAAGGAAACGAAGAAAATAGTAAGTTTTGGGTTTACTTTTGACTTGTATTGGGAGAAAGAATTAGTATGTTCTATACGCTAGAAGCCTATTTAATAATGTCTATGTCTGCCAGGCTGTAGTACACGTGGGTTTTTTAATATTTGACATACGCTACAGTAAACACCCACGTTTAAGAACCTAGATTTTTTCAAGTCTGGCAAAATAGGTTCTTATATTTTGGGGTAATTACTGACAATTTAGGCAAAATAGGTTCTTAATAGGTTCTTAAAATTTCTTTAAGGGAAATGCTATTGTTATATGACCAGATATATAAACCACTTTGTTATCGAGAGATTATACTGTATGTATGTAATTTCTGTAATGATATTTTTATGGAAGGGCCAAATATATAGCAAATTTATATTTTATAGTCCCACATTTTGGCTACAGCACTGTTTCATTATTCAGAGTGACTCTTCATAAAAGAACCTTGTGGCTTTGGTTGGCTAAACAGGTTCTTATATTTTGGGGTATTAAAATCCAAAATTTCTGCCTACAGGTTCTTAAATCACTAGGTTCTTACACACGGGTGTTTACTGTATAATATAATCCTATAATTAACCCAGCGTATACTTATTAAACTTAGCCAAAGCTTTCTGCAGGATCTTGACAAAGGGGTGCCGTATATCTAATATCTTATGGGGGAAATATATATATACTTTTTGTGCTTAAATACTTGTGTTAAAAAATTGTGAATAAAATACTTCACGGAGTATTATAAATATTTATATACTGTATTCAGTGTTTTGTATTCCAATTCTAGATAACTTACATCAAGATGGAAATCCTGGCTGGGCTGATGCCATGGCTAGAATTCTTGGTAAACAGCTACCAAAAGACAAGGTTTGCATTAGGTTTCTAGTCAAGAATGATGCACTGACTTCATGTATTAAAGGCCACTCCAAATTAGACTTTAGTTTCCCGTCCACCGCCCACGTCTCCTACAAGGGGCTGCGTGATTTGTTCATTATTGACCTTTTGTTTCCATTATTGATTAATCTACGAATAAATTGTTTACATATCAACGTAATATTCAATATAAAATTGTTGCTGCTTAAACTTTTGATATACGTCAACTAAGAAAGCGAAAAAGCGGGCAATTCTTTCAAATTAACCAAGGGCCTGGGTATGAGATTGGTATTAACTGCTGGGATTTAAGAAATGTGCGACAGCGCACGTTGGCACACAATCACACCAGAAGTGAGATTTCAGGGATATTGCACACATATTAAATAATGGATAATGGTCATTACCATTAGCTGCCCGCCCACGTGCAATTCTCAGGAAGGGGTGGATGGGAAACTAAAGTCTAATTTGGAGTGACCTAATAATATAATTATACCATATGTAATCTAGACTGCTGAGTTGGGCACTTTTCACTGAGGTCTTGGTTGTGCAAAAGCTGCCTCAGGTGTGCACTCATAGGCAGGCAGGCAGGACCTAAAATCTCAGGGCAGGGGTGCAAAAGATGTCCTTTATATTATAACACAATACAATGTAAATAATTCAGTGTAATAATAATAGGATATAATTCAGCCCTTATATCATGCAAAAGCCACTGACAATGGTGGATCGCAGAAGACCAGGGGCAGCTGAGGCACCGAAAAATGTCTGGTACTGTATATAATTTTGTTTTTAATGTGGCTAAATATAATTTAGGCAAGGTAAAAAAGGAGACAATGCTAGTCAGCGGTCACTCATGATAATATGTGGGGATTATCTCAGCACTCATCAAAGTCTTATCAGCGTGGTCTGAGCTTGACTTGCACTCATCAAAGTCTTGTCAGCGTGGTCTGAGCTTGACTTGCACGCGCCAAAGTCTTGTCAGCGTGGTCTGAGCTTGACTGGTTTTGCGCATGCTATCTATGATTAGATATTTGGTCAGTGGTCACTCATTATAATATGTGGGGATTATCTCAGCGCTCATCAAAGTCTTGTCAGCATGGTCTGAGCTTGACTGGTTTTGCGCGCGCTGTGGCTTGGCACCAATCCTCCAATAACGTCAATTGGCGATCTATTTTTATAAGAAATGATGAAAAGATGCAGACATACTTTCAGTTGATATTTTGGAATACATGTATACAATATTTGTAAACACATAGAAAATAATAGTGTGAATAAATTTGAACTTGAACTTTAGGGAAATGCTATTTTTTTGGAAGTTTTGTAAGCATCGTTTTGACTGTAATCAATGTATTAATTATTAATTTAAAATGAAATAAAATTTCCCTAACTTATTTTGACTTTTTAGCCAGCTGTCTTGATAAAATACAAAAAAGCAGAGCGAGAAAAGAAGAGAAAAGTTGAAGAAAAGGCAAAACAAAAGGTCAGCAATGATGTGATACAGTAAGGTACATTTAATTCAAGAAGAATTAAAAACAGAAAGACAGAATGAAAAACAGAGGCAGAAAGAAAAACAGAGTGGTGTTTGATTCTATAAAGGCTTTAAAAAAAAATTTGTACGTTTTTTTCATAGTTACTTGCTCAAGAGAAACACACAATTCGAGAGAAGAACCATTTTAAACCAACCGTGACCAATGATGAAAATGAACAAGCCCTTAGAAGAATTGCTACCAGAGGAGGTTGGTCAATAATATAAAAACTATTTTAATAAAGTACCTATGAGACAAAAATTACGCTTGTATTTTATGAAAGAACACTTAAAATGATAGAGTAACATCTTTTGCAGTTTTTCGTTTCCTTGCTTCGTTGTTGAGATATTTCAGTTTGTTTGATAAATTGTAAATTTAAACATGTTGATGTCACATGTGCATAATGAGTTATTGGGGAAAGTTATATATCTTTGATATTATCAAACGGGACTCATTGAAAAACAAATAAAACAAGTTTATTATATAAAATAGAGTGTTTTATTGATTTTTCTGCCACTAATAAAAGTGATAATCGCACATGTGACGATTATCGCTGAATCAGCATTATAGTTTAATGCAATTTTTGCAAGGCAATAGAGCGTTTTCATCTGACGTCACGGCGGCCATATTGGTGTACCAAAACAATGAAATGCAGCCATATTGGTGTACGGTATGGGAATTAGCTCTTTCTTATTCAAATATTTCGTATTGTTTCACCACCCCCATGGGGCCACCGATCACGTGAGTGAAAACGCTCTATAGGACAATTTTTTTATATAATAAACAGAACAATACATGGATGCTTGGAAATATGAAATTTATTTCTCGTGTTGAACAGGATATGTCACTCGTTCGCTTCGCTCACTCGTGAGATATCCTGGTCAACACTTGAAATAAAATTCATATTTCCGCACATCCATGTATTATTCTCTATATAGTAAACGAAATAAGCATGGACCATAAATATGTAATTTTAAGTTTAACCAAGCTGCGTGTTTGATTATTATAACTTTTTAGTTGTGAAGTTATTCAATGCTGTGAACAAGCATCAGAAAGAACTTGAATCAAAGCTCAAGTCTGCTCCAACTCAGGCCAAAAAAGCTAGAGGTACGGCTATGAGAGATCTAACAACAAAAATTGAAAAATACTTCTATGCAAAGTGTCTGCATAGTCAATCGAGATATGGTCTGGAAACTCAGCTAAAGTCTTTGGTCTATCTTTTTGTTCGCCTTTATGCATTTTTGTGCACGGTGCACGGTCACTGAACACATTGTATTTTAGTATAATGAACGAATTGTCCAATAGCAACGTTTCAGTTCAATCACTCAACCGTGCTATTTAAATATTAATAAACCTAAAACAAAGGATGTGCACGGTGTAAGGTACGGTTCAACATAAAATCACAGCTCATTATAGGCGCTTTGAAGTTTACCGAGTTTCCAGACCATATCTCGATTGACAGACTATGGTGTCTGGAAACGTAGCCAAACTCTCTGTACTATGCCTTTGGTTACATTTATGTAAGTGTATGTATACACCTCCACACTTGCTGAACACATAATTTGTATTTTTGGTATAATGAAGCAATAAGCCAATAGCAGCGTTTGTGTTCAATTGATCAACCGTGACTATAAATAGGAATGAACGTAATTCAAAAGATTTGTGCACGTTTGTGGCACCTTTAATATAAATGCAAGCAAGCTCATTGTTAGCCGCGTTGACGTTAGTGCGTTTTTGATTATTTTTTAAATTTTTAATTAGTATAACATTAATAGAATAATATTGTATATTTACCATACCCTCTTTATAGTTCTGAAGTCAGTATCCAAAACAGGTTTTCTTGATATGTTGAAGAATAATTCAAATGATGCAACAGCCACCGCGAATGATGTAATGTATTGATTAATTTACCGTATCATACGTGTATGTGATATATGTAACAGTAATAGTGATTTTTTGAGGGCGTATTAGAGGAAGGGGCTTATTATAGATAGGGCTTATTAGAAAGGCGTAGTCCCTTATTAAATTTTATTCTAAAGGATTTGTTCAAAACGTCAGTATTTCGTTATCAAAACTAATGTCTGCAACACCGCTGCGAAACATTTGCGCAGGCGTGAATTCGTTGAGTAAACATTGCAAGAGAAGTGGGAGCTAGCCGTGGCAACAACAACCAGACAGTGAAGACTAAGTAAGACTCGACTATTCATTTGTGTTTTAAAAAAGGGGCATGAAAATTACGAAGGGGGCATTTCACTGAATATGTTACAATATTGACAAAGAAGCCATGCACAAATTACCTACCTTATCGTTTTGGTAGTATGCTTATAATTTTAACTTTTGTGTCGGACTCGCGAACCAGTCCAAATATTTCAGTGTTTTCCCGCTCTTTTTTCGAGGACGAGCTCGGATGTCGCGCAGGCGCAAAACGTTTGGCAGCGGTGTGTTAATCTCGGCAGTTTACCACATTTTCACTTTGCTCAATCGCATACGCCAGAATGCCAGATTGACTATCGTATATTCGAATTGTGTCATGCAGATGGACCTTTATTATAAGCTTCATATTTCTTATTTAGGAGAAGTTGAAAGACGACAAAGTATCGAAATGGAATATACTGAGAGAAGACTTTATGATGGGTGGGAAAATGAAAGACTGGGATAAAGACGATGATGATTTGGAATACGATAATGAAAACAATCAGCCAATGATTAAAAGTGACAACGAAGGAAGTGAATGACTCAAGACTTGAAGTCAGTGGTCTATACTGTCTACTGCGTGAACGCTATCGCAGCGTCCGGGCAGAAACATTATCTCCGCCGACCCTTCCTCACATTAACAGTAAAGAGCACAACTCATGCAGAAACATTGGCAATACAACTGCACACTTTCCCCCCTCTCTGTCCCTTTTCTCACTAGCACCTTGCTGGTTGCATTTTAAAAGCGTTGTTCGTGTTTGCATTGCATTGGAGGAAAATGTGTATACAGTACTGGTGAACCCTGATGATCGTTTTCGATTCCAGTGTTGGAAAATGTGAAATGTCTAGTTTTACATGGTGTGGTAAGGGCGTTTGATAGGGAAAGGAGCCGACGGAAGAGTTTAGAAAACCATTACATCACTTCTATATCTAAACCAGTTGACCAAAATATATATTTTAATGATTACTGTATCTCTAACCCGACCCTAACTAAAGTACAAGCTGATCTAAATGCCGTCTTTTTGTAAGGAAGTCTAGTTTCCTAATAATAAAATATTAATTCATCTAGTAATTTCTAGTTCTTCCTTCTTCTTTGCTTTTGCCATTTAGATTAATCTTTTCTTTAAACAAACTAACTTAGATATACAAACAGTGAAATAAAATATAGTAAGGTTAGACATACTGCCGAAAATATTGAACCTAGTTTTCTAACGTTTCGAGCGAAGGCCCTTCGTCAGAGAGAAACGTGATATAACTTTTTTTTGATTTTTTGAAAAAAATCTGGAAAAAAAAAAAAAGTAAAGGGGTTAGCCTTTACTTTTTGACCGATTTTGGTCACTTTTGAAACTTTTGAGTTAAGGTAAAAAACGGTTAAATAAACTCGTTTTAGACCTTCTGTGAAAACGAGAAGGCTGTATTTTGGCTAAAAAAATTTTTTTGATTTTTTGAAATAAATCTGGAAAAAAAAAGTAAAGGGGTTAGCCTTTACTTTTTGACCGATTTTGGTCACTTTTGAAACTTTTGAGTTAGGGTCAAAAACGGTTAAATAAAGTCGTTTTAAACCTTCTGTGAAAACGAGAAGGCTGTATTTTGGCTAAAAAAAATTTTTTTATTTTTTGAAAAAAATCTGGAAAAAAAAAAGTAAATTATTTTGGCTAAAAAAATTTGTTTTTATTTTTTGAAAAAAATCTGGAAAAAAAAAGTAAAGGGGTTAGCCTTTACTTCTTGACCGATTTTGGTCACTTTTGAAACTTTTGTGTTAGGGTGAAAAACGGTTAAATAAAATCGTTATAGACCTTCTGTGAAAACGAGAAGGCTGTATTTTGGCTTAAAAATTTTGTTTTGATTTTTTGAAAAAAATCTGGAAAAAAAAAGGAAAGGGGTTACCCTTTACTTTTTGACCGATTTTGGTCACTTTTGAAACTTTTGAGTTAAGGTCAAAAACGGTTAAATAAAGTCGTTTTAGACCTTCTGTGAAAACCAAGAAGGCTGTATTTCGGCTAAAAAATTTGTTTTGATTTTTTGAAATAAATCTGGAAAAAAAAAAGTAAAGTATTTTGGCTAAAAAATTTTGTTTTCATTTTTTGAAAAAAATCTGGAAAAAAAAAGTAAAGGGGTTACCCTTTACTTTTTGACCGATTTTGGTCACTTTTGAAACTTTTGAGTTAGGGTCAAAAACGGTTAAATAAAGTCGTTATACACCTGTGAAAACGAGAAGGCTGTATTTTGGCTAAAAAAAATTTTTTTTATTTTTTGAAAAAAATCTGGAAAAAAAAAGTAAAGGGGTTACCCTTTACTTTTTGACCGATTTTGGTCACTTTTGAAACTTTTGAGTTAGGGTCAAAAACGGTTAAATAAAATCGTTATAGACCTTCTGTGAAAACGAGAAGGCTGTATTTTGGCTTAAAAATTTTGTTTTGATTTTTTGAAAAAAATCTGGAAAAAAAAAGTAAAGGGGTTACCCTTTACTTTTTGACCGATTTTGGTCACTTTTGAAACTTTTGAGTTAGGGTCAAAAACGGTTAAATAAAATCGTTATAGACCTTCTGTGAAAACGAGAAGGCTGTATTTTGGGTAAAAATATTTTTTTTATTTTTTGAAATAAATCTGGAAAAAAAAAGTAAAGGGGTTAGCCTTTACTTTTTGACCGATTTTGGTCACTTTTGAAACTTTTGAGTTAGGGTCAAAAACGGATAAATAAAGTCGTTTTAAACCTTCTGTGAAAACGGAGAAGGCTGTATTTTGGCTAAAAAAATTTTTTTGATTTTTTGAAAAAAATCTGGGAAAAAAAAAAGTAAAGTATTTTGGCTAAAAAATTTTGTTTTGATTTTTTGAAAAAAATCTGGAAAAAAACAGTAAAGGTGTTAGCCTTTACTTTTTGACCGATTTTGGTCACTTTTGAAACTTTTGAGTTAGGGTCAAAAACGGTTAAATAAAATCGTTATAGACCTTCTGTGAAAACGAGAAGGCTGTATTTTGGCTTAAAAATTTTGTTTTGATTTTTTGAAAAAAATCTGGAAAAAAAAAGTAAAGGGGTTACCCTTTACTTTTTGACCGATTTTGGTCACTTTTGAAACTTTTGAGTTAGGGTCAAAAACGGTTAAATAAAATCGTTATAGACCTTCTGTGAAAACGAGAAGGCTGTATTTTGGGTAAAAATTTTTTTTTGATTTTTTGAAATAAATCTGGAAAAAAAAAGTAAAGGGGTTAGCCTTTACTTTTTGACCGATTTTGGTCACTTTTGAAACTTTTGAGTTAGGGTCAAAAACGGTTAAATAAAGTCGTTTTAAACCTTCTGTGAAACGAGAAGGCTGTATTTTGGCTAAAAAAATTTTTTTGATTTTTTCAAAAAAAATCTGGGAAAAAAAAGTAAAGGGGTTAGCCTTTACTTTTTGACCGATTTTGGTCACTTTTGAAACTTTTGTGTTAGGGTGAAAAGCGGTTAAATAAAATCGTTATAGACCTTCTGTGAAAACGAGAAGGCTGTATTTTGGCTAAAAAATTTTTTTTGATTTTTTGAAAAAAATCTGGAAAAAAAAAAGTAAAGGGGTTAGCCTTTACTTTTTGACCGATTTTGGTCACTTTTGAAACTTTTGAGTTAAGGTCAAAAACAGTTAAATAAAGTCGTTTTAGACCTTCTGTGAAAACGGAGAAGGCTGTATTTTGGCTAAAAAATTTGTTTTGATTTTTTGAAATAAATCTGGAAAAAAAAAAGTAAAGTATTTTGGCTAAAAAATTTTGTTTTGATTTTTTGAAAAAAATCTGGAAAAAAAAAGTAAAGGGGTTAGCCTTTACTTTTTGACCGATTTTGGTCACTTTTGAAACTTTTGAGTTAGGGTCAAAAACGGTTAAATAAAGTCGTTATACACCTGTGAAAACGAGAAGGCTGTATTTTGGCTAAAAAAAATTTTTTTTATTTTTTGAAAAACATCTGGAAAAAAAAAAGTAAAGTATTTTGGCTAAAAAATTTTGTTTTGATTTTTTGAAAAAAATCTGGAAAAAAAAAGTAAAGGGGTTACCCTTTACTTTTTGACCGATTTTGGTCACTTTTGAAACTTTTGAGTTAGGGTCAAAAACGGATAAATAAAGTCGTTTTAAACCTTCTGTGAAAACGAGAAGGCTGTATTTTGGCTAAAACATTTGGTTTTGATTTTTTGAAAAAAATATGGAAAAAAAAAGTAAAGGGGTTAGCCTTTACTTTTTGATCGATTTTGGTCACTTTTGAAACTTTTGTGTTAGGGTGAAAAGCGGTTAAATAAAATCGTTATAGACCTTCTGTGAAAACGAGAAGGCTGTATTTTGTCTAAAACATTTTGTTTTGATTTTTTGAAATAAATCTGGAAAAAAAAAGTAAAGGGGTTAGCCTTTACTTTTTGACCGATTTTGGTCACTTTTGAAACTTTTGTGTTAGGGTGAAAAGCGGTTAAATAAAATCGTTATAGACCTTCTGTGAAAACGAGAAGGCTGTATTTTGGCTAAAAAATTTTTTTTGATTTTTTGAAAAAAATCTGGAAAAAAAAAGTAAAGGGGTTAGCCTTTACTTTTTGACCGATTTTGGTCACTTTTGAAACTTTTGAGTTAAGGTCAAAAACAGTTAAATAAAGACGTTTTAGACCTTCTGTGAAAACGGAGAAGGCTGTATTTTGGCTAAAAAATTTGTTTTGATTTTTTGAAATAAATCTGGAAAAAAAAAATAAAGTATTTTGGCTAAAAAATTTTGTTTTGATTTTTTGAAAAAAATCTGGAAAAAAAAAGTAAAGGGGTTAGCCTTTACTTTTTGACCGATTTTGGTCACTTTTGAAACTTTTGAGTTAGGGTCAAAAACGGTTAAATAAAGTCGTTATACACCTGTGAAAACGAGAAGGCTGTATTTTGGCTAAAAAATTTTATTTTGATTTTTTGAAAAAAATCTGGAAAAAAAAAGTAAAGGGGTTACCCTTTACTTTTTGACCGATTTTGGTCACTTTTGAAACTTTTGAGTTAAGGTCAAAAACGGTTAAATAAAGTCGTTTTAGACCTTCTGTGAAAACCAAGAAGGCTGTATTTCGGCTAAAAAATTTGTTTTGATTTTTTGAAATAAATCTGGAAAAAAAAAAGTAAAGTATTTTGGCTAAAAAATTTTGTTTTCATTTTTTGAAAAAAAAAGTAAAGGGGTTACCCTTTACTTTTTGACCGATTTTGGTCACTTTTGAAACTTTTGAGTTAGGGTCAAAAACGGTTAAATAAAGTCGTTATACACCTGTGAAAACGAGAAGGCTGTATTTTGGCTAAAAAAAATTTTTTTTATTTTTTGAAAAAAATCTGGAAAAAAAAAGTAAAGGGGTTACCCTTTACTTTTTGACCGATTTTGGTCACTTTTGAAACTTTTGAGTTAGGGTCAAAAACGGTTAAATAAAATCGTTATAGACCTTCTGTGAAAACGAGAAGGCTGTATTTTGGCTTAAAAATTTTGTTTTGATTTTTTGAAAAAAATCTGGAAAAAAAAAGTAAAGGGGTTACCCTTTACTTTTTGACCGATTTTGGTCACTTTTGAAACTTTTGAGTTAGGGTCAAAAACGGTTAAATAAAATCGTTATAGACCTTCTGTGAAAACGAGAAGGCTGTATTTTGGGTAAAAATATTTTTTTTATTTTTTGAAATAAATCTGGAAAAAAAAAGTAAAGGGGTTAGCCTTTACTTTTTGACCGATTTTGGTCACTTTTGAAACTTTTGAGTTAGGGTCAAAAACGGATAAATAAAGTCGTTTTAAACCTTCTGTGAAAACGGAGAAGGCTGTATTTTGGCTAAAAAAATTTTTTTGATTTTTTGAAAAAAATCTGGGAAAAAAAAAGTAAAGTATTTTGGCTAAAAAATTTTGTTTTGATTTTTTGAAAAAAATCTGGAAAAAAACAGTAAAGGTGTTAGCCTTTACTTTTTGACCGATTTTGGTCACTTTTGAAACTTTTGAGTTAGGGTCAAAAACGGTTAAATAAAATCGTTATAGACCTTCTGTGAAAACGAGAAGGCTGTATTTTGGCTTAAAAATTTTGTTTTGATTTTTTGAAAAAAATCTGGAAAAAAAAGTAAAGGGGTTACCCTTTACTTTTTGACCGATTTTGGTCACTTTTGAAACTTTTGAGTTAGGGTCAAAAACGGTTAAATAAAATCGTTATAGACCTTCTGTGAAAACGAGAAGGCTGTATTTTGGGTAAAAATTTTTTTTTGATTTTTTGAAATAAATCTGGAAAAAAAAAGTAAAGGGGTTAGCCTTTACTTTTTGACCGATTTTGGTCACTTTTGAAACTTTTGAGTTAGGGTCAAAAACGGTTAAATAAAGTCGTTTTAAACCTTCTGTGAAACGAGAAGGCTGTATTTTGGCTAAAAAAATTTTTTTGATTTTTTCAAAAAAAATCTGGGAAAAAAAAGTAAAGGGGTTAGCCTTTACTTTTTGACCGATTTTGGTCACTTTTGAAACTTTTGTGTTAGGGTGAAAAGCGGTTAAATAAAATCGTTATAGACCTTCTGTGAAAACGAGAAGGCTGTATTTTGGCTAAAAAATTTTTTTTGATTTTTTGAAAAAAATCTGGAAAAAAAAAGTAAAGGGGTTAGCCTTTACTTTTTGACCGATTTTGGTCACTTTTGAAACTTTTGAGTTAAGGTCAAAAACAGTTAAATAAAGTCGTTTTAGACCTTCTGTGAAAACGAGAAGGCTGTATTTTGGCTAAAAAAAATTGTTTTGATTTTTTGAAAAAAATCTGGAAAAAAAAAGTAAAGTATTTTGGCTAAAAAATTTTGTTTTGATTTTTTGAAAAAAATCTGGAAAAAAAAAGTAAAGGGGTTAGCCTTTACTTTTTGACCGATTTTGGTCACTTTTGAAACTTTTGAGTTAGGGTCAAAAACGGTTAAATAAAGTCGTTATACACCTGTGAAAACGAGAAGGCTGTATTTTGGCTAAAAAAAATTTTTTTTATTTTTTGAAAAAGATCTGGAAAAAAAAAAGTAAAGTATTTTGGCTAAAAAATTTTGTTTTGATTTTTTGAAAAAAATCTGGAAAAAAAAAGTAAAGGGGTTACCCTTTACTTTTTGACCGATTTTGGTCACTTTTGAAACTTTTGAGTTAGGGTCAAAAACGGATAAATAAAGTCGTTTTAAACCTTCTGTGAAAACGAGAAGGCTGTATTTTGGCTAAAACATTTTGTTTTGATTTTTTGAAAAAAATATGGAAAAAAAAAGTAAAGGGGTTAGCCTTTACTTTTTGACCGATTTTGGTCACTTTTGAAACTTTTGTGTTAGGGTGAAAAGCGGTTAAATAAAATCGTTATAGACCTTCTGTGAAAACGAGAAGGCTGTATTTTGTCTAAAACATTTTGTTTTGATTTTTTGAAATAAATCTGGAAAAAAAAAGTAAAGGGGTTAGCCTTTACTTTTTGACCGATTTTGGTCACTTTTGAAACTTTTGTGTTAGGGTGAAAAGCGGTTAAATAAAATCGTTATAGACCTTCTGTGAAAACGAGAAGGCTGTATTTTGGCTAAAAAATTTTTTTTGATTTTTTGAAAAAAATCTGGAAAAAAAAAGTAAAGGGGTTAGCCTTTACTTTTTGACCGATTTTGGTCACTTTTGAAACTTTTGAGTTAAGGTCAAAAACAGTTAAATAAAGTCGTTTTAGACCTTCTGTGAAAACGGAGAAGGCTGTATTTTGGCTAAAAAATTTGTTTTGATTTTTTGAAATAAATCTGGAAAAAAAAAAGTAAAGTATTTTGGCTAAAAAATTTTGTTTTGATTTTTTGAAAAAAATCTGGAAAAAAAAAGTAAAGGGGTTATATAATAATATATAATAAAGACTTTATTGGCATGACCTAATTACAGGCATTGCTAAAGTATATAAGTGCTGTAAGAGCACTGAACAACAAAATATATAAGATAATCTATATAAATGTTCGAATGTGCGAACAATAATGTTATGACTACTGTGTATACATGTAGTTCATTTAAAAGTTTTCTTTTTAAGTATAATATAAGAAATATACAATATTGGAAGTATAAGATGTATAAAGAGAAGTATTTTGGGGTTGTTTTTTGGGGTTTTTTTTTTTTCAATTATTTTGGGTTTCCCGGGATTTGAGGCTATCTTCTCGTTCCTTTGTGCAGAGGAATAAATACTTGGAAAATAGATTTATTAGAACAGGATCGTCCGAAGACATCGTGTGTTCAAGTAATTTCTGTTTGGTTTCTGTTGTTGTGTTGAGATCAAACAGATTTTTGAGAATGTTGTTTGAGTTGTCTCGTAAGTGTTGGTATTTCTGGCATCTGAAGGCGAAGTGGAATTCGTTTTCCACCTTGCCAGAGTCACATAGTTTACAGATACGCTCTTCACGAGGAACATTTTCGTATCTTCCTCGTTCAATTTGCAACTTATGGTTGCTTACACGATATTGGGAAAATGTTCTTCTTATTGTTGGATTTTTAATAAGAGATAAGTATTTTTCCATTTTGTACTCGTTTTTAAATGTACAAAAGAAGGAAAGTTTGGTGGAGTTAATCATTTTATGTCGCCAAAATTCAAAATATTTATCTTTCATCTTGTTTACAACAGTTTTTGTATTGCAGTTGATTATATCACATTCTAGGTTTATATTATCATAGAATGATTTTAGCATGTTTATTGTGTTAGTATAGAAAGATTCCTTGCCTTGATTATATAGTTGTTTAGACATTTGGAAGGATTGTTTAACGATTGAGTTGTCGTCTAGTTTAAAAATATGTTTAAAATAGTTTATTATATTCTTTTTAATTGTAATCAGTAGTGGATATTTCCCAAGTTCACTTCTGCAAGCCATATTGCTTGCTTTTCTGTTAACACCCAGATATAGCTTGCAGAATCTTAGATGAACTTTCTCTGTTTCTGAGTTTTCCCATTTATTTAGATCATTTTTTTCGTATGCTCCCCAAACTTCTGAGTTGTATAGTAGAATGGGGGAAACAATTGAGTCAAAAATTTTTGTAGCTGTTTTTGGTGAAAGCTTATGAAAATCTATATTTTTACGAATTTTATAAAGTGCATGTAAAGCTTTTTCACTTAGTTGTTGTTGTGCAAGTTTAAATTTGCCATTTGGCGTAATTTTTAGGCCAAGATAGGTATACTCTTTGACTATATCTATCTTTTTATTTCCAATGTGAAAATGAAGGTTTGGTAATTTTGAGTTGTGTTTTTGAAAAATCATAACTTTTGTTTTCTTGATATTAACTTCCATAAGCCATTTACTACACCATTCGTCTAGCTGATTTAAACAGTTTTGTAGACCTAATTTTGATCGTGAAAGTATAATGAGATCATCTGCATATAAGAGACTGTTGATAGCAGTTCCGTTTGGTAATACAAAAGGATCTGATTGTGTTTGTTCAAATAGTTTTGGAAGTTCGTTTATATAAATATTAAATAATAAAGGGCTTAAAGTGCATCCTTGACGGACTCCCTTTTTGTATGGAAAAAACGATGTTCTATTTTCAGATAGTTTTATTGCACATTTCGTGTTCGAGTAGAGGTCTTGAATTAGATCGTAAAAGTGTCCACCAATGTTATTTTTGATAAGTTGGTAAAATAATCCTTGATGCCAAACAGAATCAAAAGCTTTTCTAAAGTCGACAAAGCAAGCATAGATTTTTTCATTCTTACTCTGCTTAACATATTTATCATGCAGAGTTTTCAGTGTGAGAACATGGTCTGCCGTTCTATTTCCCGGCATAAATCCAATTTGAGTAGGGTGAATTAATTTCTTTTCGTTTGCAAAATTCGTCAATCTATTTTTCAAAATTGAGCAAAATAATTTGCCCATGCAGCTTGAGACACAAATACCTCGGTAATTGTTTGGATCGAGAGAGTTTCCCGATTTATGGATTGGGGTTATTAAGCCCCCAGTCCATGATTCAGGAAACTTCCCCGACGTTAAAATGTTGTTGAAAACTTTTAGAAAACCTTCAGAGAGAGTTTCAATACTAGATCTAATCATTTCGTTTCTGATTTTGTCGTTATAAACAGCTTTTTTGGATTTTAACTCTTTAGCTGCTTTTCGTAGTTCAGATTCTGTGATGACATCATCAAGTTCAGTTAAGCTGTCTTTGATTTTTTCATAGTTTTTTAGACATTCAAGGATTTCGTTTTGTTCCTTATTTAATTGATGTTCTGTATGAAGTGTTTGAAAATGATTCAGCCATTCACTTGGCTGTGGCATTTTCTTGGTTTCATTAAAATTAAGATCGTCACCGCTATTTTTAAGTGTTTTCCAAAATAGCAGTGGATCATTGCTAGCATTTTCAAGTTCTTGAATTTTATTGAAATGAAAAGTTGTTTTTTTCGTTTCCAAAGTGTTTTTATAGTCTTTTAGAGCAGTATGATATGTACTTCTGATTTCAATATTATTTGGATCTCTATGTTTCTGATTAGCAAGTTTTCTTAGCTGGTGTCTTTTAAATCTACAATCCTTATCATACCATTTTTTATTTGCAACATTATTAATTTTTCGTCTATATTTTTTCTTTTTAATTTTAAGAGATTTTTTAGATGCAAGGTTAATAATGTTTTGAAATTCGTTGACACATTTGTTTATGCTTTCTCTTTCTGGAGAGAAATCTCTATCAAGGAATGTGTTTAATTTTTCTTGTAGTTCCTCTGATTTTAACGCTTTCTTAAAATTTTCACTTGATTCATTGTTCCAAATATATTGTAATGGTAGTTTTGATATTGGTGGTTGTGAGGGGATATTATTATTGGTGTTAGTGTTTTTAAGTAAGTTAATCCAGGTTATAACTTGGCTATGGTCAGATAGATAATTGGGAGATTTAACAACTAGATGTTTAACTTTTGGCATTAAGTTTTGGTTACAGATGATATAATCAACTACACTGGTTCCGTTTTTACCATGAAAAGTAGGTCTTCCCAAAGAGTCACCATTGGTCCGACCATTAAGAATTCTCATGTCGGTACTTTTGCAAATTTCAATAATTTTTTTACCATGGTTATTGGTTGTTGAGTCAAAGTTTTGTCTTTCTGGTGGTTGAAAGGAGTTATCACTAGTATCTTGAATGTGATCACTCCCATCACTTGAAACAAAATCTTCAAGTTTGCTTGTCCTAGCATTTAGATCACCAAGAAGAAGTATATTTGCTTTTGATGAGAAAAGGACTAGATCGTTTTCAAGTTCTTCAAAAATTTCGTTTTCAAAATACTTTGATTTTTCAGGTGGTATGTATGTACCACAAATGTATAAATCCAGGTCGGAGTTTAAGATTTCTTTCGAGACTTTGCTCCATAAAAAGTTTTTTGTATTTTTAATAACGTTTACATATTTCTTAAATTTGCTTTTGAATAACAGGCTAATGCCACCTGATTGTCGGCATGCCTGGTTAGTAGCTGGTTTAGCTACTTGAGAAACAATATCCTCAAATCCTGGAATGTTTAAACATGTGTTTGTCCATGTTTCAGTTAGAAATATGAAATCAATCTTAGAGATAGAATCAAGAAAGTCCTTGTTTTTGGTTTTATCTCCAAGGACCCTATTGAATATACCATTAATATTCCAAGTGCTAAATGAAATTCCTGTGCTCATTTTAGATATATCTAATTATTAGATAGAGAATGCTGTAAATAATTATTTTAAAAATCTTTTGTTTTGTTTAATATCAAAATTATTGCATGATTATTTGAAAAGGGAGAATGTTACTAATATAAGATTAAATAGAATAGTGATAGTATGATTGTGAGAGACTTACAGTTTATCATATGTTGATGCATCCGTAGAGTTGTCTTATCAGCCCAATTAGTTGAGGTGGTAGTGGGTTTGTTCGGTCATCTTGGCGAGATGAGGAAGGGGGTGGTACAATTCCTTTGTTGAGATGTTGAGTATTGATACTTGGTGGTGGTGGAGGTGGTAGGTTCATGAAGGGGGTAAATGGTAGGTTATTGTGGCCAAATTGGAAGGGTTGATTTTGGTAGTACATACCTGTGCGTTGTGGGAAGGTTTGGTTAAAGTTATCTCTAGGAGTATACTTCTTGTTTATTTGTTTCTTTTTAGGTGTGGTGTTAAAATATGCTGCTTTGATGTTTTTCGCAAATTTTTTAACACCCCTTTCATTCAAATGCTTCCTGTCATATAGGTCAGCGTTGGATATATTGGTATGCTGGATATATGTGGTGTTTGTTTTGGTGGAAACTTGGGTATTCAATTCTTTATTAATAGCTGGTATCTTGTTGTTGAGTTCATCTTTTCTTGGTAATAAAGAGGATACCAAGATTCTGCAGTTCGGATGTTTTTGTTTAATTAACTCCACAGTTTCTAGGGTTTCAGTGATGGTATCGTTTCCAGGTTGTTCGATGTCATTAGTTCCGCAGTGGATAATAAAGTTCTTGGGGTTATTAAAGTTGAGGGTTTCAATTTTTTGCCTTGCTTGAGAGAGAGTTTGGGATCGAATATATTTTGTTGTTGAGTCTGGACAAAGTTCTTTGGGTTTCAGGTACCGACCATTACTATCACATATAATGATGGTTTCTGCGTTGATTGGTTTTTGGTGGTCATTGTTTATGTCAGGTTGTGCACTATGTTTCGGTTGGGTAGTGTGAGAAGGATCTTGCTGAGTGGTATCATTCTGTTGGGTAGGATGAGGAGGGTCTTGCTGAATGGTGTCATTCTGTTGGTTTCTGTCTGAAAATTTGCTTGTATCATCATCTTGGTTTGATACATCATCGGTGAGAAGATCAAAGGTATTTGATGTCGGGATACTGTATTCTTCAGTCATGTTGGATGGTGGTGTAGACATCGAGGCCCATGTGTGTTTTTCTTCACATGATTCATTTTGGATTTTGTGTACAGATTGTTGTAAGTTAGAGTTTTTTGTCTTCAATTTTCTTACATCTTTTATTAAGAGCATTTATATTTTCTTCCATTTGTAGTAGTTTTAATGTCAGATCACTGATGTTTTGTTGTTTCTCCTTATCTGAATTTTTTAAAGTTACGATTTCTTTGTCTTTCATTTCAATGGACTGTGATAGTTTGAAAATTGTTTGTTTAGTGTTTTCTGTGTGTAGGACAAATTCTGCTTCGATATTAGCCAGTTGTGTTTTCATCTGTGTAAATGACCTTTCACGAGGAGTGATTGGGGTTGTATTTTCTTCAGAAGATGCTTGTTTTGATTTCTCAGTTGTGTAGGATGTTTCAGGGTAGATCTTTTCTTTCTTTAAAATGCTTTCAACGAAAGGTTTTATGTTGTCGACTTTCCACGTGTCCTGTGGTGAGTTGACCAAGTCGAGCAGTCGAGCGAATTCCTTTGCTCCCCATTCTTTATAGAGTCGACCTTGAGCTTTAATACGACCAGTAGTAACATTGACTGTTATGGTGAGGACATTCTCATTCTCGTTTGCGTGAAAACTAAGCGAGATTTCATCGCATTTCGACGGATTATTTTCATTTTCTGTCTCGAGCCATCGGGTGTTGATTTCCGTACTATTGATGCCGCCATTTTCGCAGTATCGAGCAAATAGAGCCTTAATCCATATTGGGAGACGTATTTCCGTGGTTGAGAAAACTACATGACTTGATTTGTAGATATTGTAATCGATTTCTTCATACGGTACTCTTTTTGCATTCGTATTTTTAAAGCTTTCAATCTTGTATCGCTCGAGTGACGCGTCGATTGTTGTTGTTTTCGTTGATACTTCATCTTGCCCTTGGCCTTGGTTCATTATATTTCGAGATAATTCGTCTTAGCTTCGGTTTCAATTGACAAAGAACGTTTCAATGTGTTCTGTATTCTTTTATTTGTTTGAGAAGATATTATTCCAGCAAACTCTATCAATATTTCGCTTAAAAATCGATATTTTTCTTCGAGCACTTCATAACACGTGTTGTGACATCCGCCATCTTGGGGTTAGCCTTTACTTTTTGACCGATTTTGGTCACTTTTGAAACTTTTGAGTTAGGGTAAAAAACGGATAAATAAAGTCGTTTTAAACCTTCTGTGAAAATGGAGAAGGCTGTATTTTGGCTAAAAAATTTGTTTTGATTTTTTGAAAAAAATCTGGAAAAAAAAAGTAAAGGTGTTAGCCTTTACTTTTTGACCGATTTTGGTCACTTTTGAAACTTTTGAGTTAGGGTCAAAAACGGTTAAATAAAATCGTTATAGACCTTCTGTGAAAACGAGAAGGCTGTATTTTGGGTAAAAAATTTTTTTTGATTTTTTGAAATAAATCTGGAAAAAAAAAGTAAAGGGGTTAGCCTTTACTTTTTGACCGATTTTGGTCACTTTTGAAACTTTTGAGTTAGGGTCAAAAACGGTTAAATAAAGTCGTTTTAAACCTTCTGTGAAACGAGAAGGCTGTATTTTGGCTAAAAAAAAAATTTTTGATTTTTTGAAAAAAATCTGGGGAAAAAAAGTAAAGGGGTTAGCCTTTACTTTTTGACCGATTTTGGTCACTTTTGAAACTTTTGAGTTAGGGTCAAAAACGGTTAAATAAAGTCGTTATACACCTGTGAAAACGAGAAGGCTGTATTTTGGCTAAAAAAAAATTTTTTTATTTTTTGAAAAAGATCTGGAAAAAAAAAAGTAAAGTATTTTGGCTAAAAAATTTTGTTTTGATTTTTTGAAAAAAATCTGGAAAAAAAAAAGTAAAGGTGTTAGCCTTTACTTTTTGACCGATTTGGTCACTTTTGAAACTTTTGAGTTAGGGTAAAAAACGGATAAATAAAGTCGTTTTAAACCTTCTGTGAAAATGGAGAAGGCTGTATTTTGGCTAAAAAATTTGTTTTGATTTTTTTTAAAAAATCTGGAAAAAAAAAGTAAAGGTGTTAGCCTTTACTTTTTGACCGATTTTGGTCACTTTTGAAACTTTTGAGTTAGGGTCAAAAACGGATAAATAAAGTCGTTTTTAAACCTTCTGTGAAAACGGAGAAGGCTGTATTTTGGCTAAAAAAAATTTTTTGATTTTTTGAAAAAAATCTGGGAAAAAAAAAGTAAAGTATTTTGGCTAAAAAATTTTGTTTTGATTTTTTGAAAAAAATCTGGAAAAAAACAGTAAAGTTGTTAGCCTTTACTTTTTGACCGATTTTGGTCACTTTTGAAACTTTTGAGTTAGGGTCAAAAACGGTTAAATAAAATCGTTATAGACCTTCTGTGAAAACGAGAAGGCTGTATTTTGGGTAAAAAATTTTTTTTGATTTTTTGAAATAAATCTGGAAAAAAAAAGTAAAGGGGTTAGCCTTTACTTTTTGACCGATTTTGGTCACTTTTGAAACTTTTGAGTTAGGGTCAAAAACGGTTAAATAAAGTCGTTTTAAACCTTCTGTGAAACGAGAAGGCTGTATTTTGGCTAAAAAAAAATTTTTGATTTTTTGAAAAAAATCTGGGGAAAAAAAGTAAAGGGGTTAGCCTTTACTTTTTGACCGATTTTGGTCACTTTTGAAACTTTTGAGTTAGGGTCAAAAACGGTTAAATAAAGTCGTTATACACCTGTGAAAACGAGAAGGCTGTATTTTGGCTAAAAAAAAATTTTTTTATTTTTTGAAAAAGATCTGGAAAAAAAAAAGTAAAGTATTTTGGCTAAAAAATTTTGTTTTGATTTTTTGAAAAAAATCTGGAAAAAAAAAGTAAAGGTGTTAGCCTTTACTTTTTGACCGATTTGGTCACTTTTGAAACTTTTGAGTTAGGGTCAAAAACGGTTAAATAAAGTCGTTTTAAACCTTCTGTGAAAACGAGAAGGCTGTATTTTGGCTAAAACATTTTGTTTTGATTTTTTGAAAAAAATCTGGAAAAAAAAAGTAAAGGGGTTAGCCTTTACTTTTTGACCGATTTTGGTCACTTTTGAAACTTTTGAGTTAAGGTCAAAAACAGTTAAATAAAGTCGTTTTAGACCTTCTGTGAAAACGGAGAAGGCTGTATTTTGGCTAAAAAATTTGTTTTGATTTTTTGAAATAAATCTGGAAAAAAAAAAGTAAAGTATTTTGGCTAAAAAATTTTGTTTTGATTTTTTGAAAAAAATCTGGAAAAAAAAAGTAAAGGGGTTAGCCTTTACTTTTTGACCGATTTTGGTCACTTTTGAAACTTTTGAGTTAGGGTCAAAAACGGTTAAATAAAGTCGTTATACACCTGTGAAAACGAGAAGGCTGTATTTTGGCTAAAAAAAATTTTTTTTATTTTTTGAAAAAGATCTGGAAAAAAAAAAGTAAAGTATTTTGGCTAAAAAATTTTGTTTTGATTTTTTGAAAAAAATCTGGAAAAAAAAAGTAAAGGGGTTACCCTTTACTTTTTGACCGATTTTGGTCACTATTGAAACTTTTAAGTTAGGGTCAAAAACGGATAAATAAAGTCGTTTTAAACCTTCTGTGAAAATGGAGAAGGCTGTATTTTGGCTAAAAAATTTGTTTTGATTTTTTTAAAAAAATCTGGAAAAAAAAAGTAAAGGTGTTAGCCTTTACTTTTTGACCGATTTTGGTCACTTTTGAAACTTTTGAGTTAGGGTCAAAAACGGTTAAATAAAGTCGTTTTAAACCTTCTGTGAAAACGAGAAGGCTGTATTTTGGCTAAAACATTTTGTTTTGATTTTTTGAAAAAAATCTGGAAACAAAAAGTAAAGGGGTTAGCCTTTACTTTTTGACCGATTTTGGTCACTTTTGAAACTTTTGTGTTAGGGTGAAAAGCGGTTAAATAAAATCGTTATAGACCTTCTGTGAAAACGAGAAGGCTGTATTTTGGCTAAAAATTTTTTGATTTTTTGAAAAAAATCTGGAAAAAAAAAGTAAAGGGGTTAGCCTTTACTTTTTGACCGATTTTGGTCACTTTTGAAACTTTTGAGTTAAGGTCAAAAACAGTTAAATAAAGTCGTTTTAGACCTTCTGTGAAAACGGAGAAGGCTGTATTTTGGCTAAAAAATTTGTTTTGATTTTTTGAAATAAATCTGGAAAAAAAAAAGTAAAGTATTTTGGCTAAAAAATTTTGTTTTGATTTTTTGAAAAAAATCTGGAAAAAAAAAGTAAAGGTGTTAGCCTTTACTTTTTGACCGATTTTGGTCACTTTTGAAACTTTTGAGTTAGGGTCAAAAACGGTTAAATAAAGTCGTTATACACCTGTGAAAACGAGAAGGCTGTATTTTGGCTAAAAAAATTTTTTTTTATTTTTTGAAAAAGATCTGGAAAAAAAAAAGTAAAGTATTTTGGCTAAAAAATTTTGTTTTGATTTTTTGAAAAAAATCTGGAAAAAAAAAGTAAAGGGGTTACCCTTTACTTTTTGACCGATTTTGGTCACTTTTGAAACTTTTGAGTTAGGGTCAAAAACGGATAAATAAAGTCGTTTTAAACCTTCTGTGAAAACGAGAAGGCTGTATTTTGGCTAAAACATTTTGTTTTGATTTTTTGAAAAAAATATGGAAAAAAAAAGTAAAGGGGTTAGCCTTTACTTTTTGACCGATTTTGGTCACTTTTGAAACTTTTGTGTTAGGGTGAAAAGCGGTTAAATAAAATCGTTATAGACCTTCTGTGAAAACGAGAAGGCTGTATTTTGTCTAAAACATTTTGTTTTGATTTTTTGAAATAAATCTGGAAAAAAAAAGTAAAGGGGTTAGCCTTTACTTTTTGACCGATTTTGGTCACTTTTGAAACTTTTGAGTTAGGGTCAAAAACGGTTAAATAAAGTCGTTTTAGACCTTCTGTGAAAACGAGAAGGCTGTATTTTGCCTAAAAAATTTTTTTTTGATTTTTTGAAAAAAATCTGGAAAAAAAAGTAAAGGGGTTAGCCTTTACTTTTTGACCGATTTTGGTCACTTTTGAAACTTTTGAGTTAAGGTCAAAAACGGTTAAATAAAGTCGTTTTAGACCTTCTGTGAAAACGAGAAGGCTGTATTTTGGCTAAAAAATTTGTTTTGATTTTTTGAAAAAAATCTGGAAAAAAAAAAGTAAAGTATTTTGGCTAAAAAATTTTGTTTTGATTTTTTGAAAAAAATCTGGAAAAAAAAAGTAAAGGGGTTAGCCTTTACTTTTTGACCGATTTTGGTCACTTTTGAAACTTTTGAGTTAGGGTCAAAAACGGTTAAATAAAGTCGTTATAGACCTGTGAAAACGAGAAGGCTGTATTTTGGCTAAAAAATTTTGTTTTGATTTTTTGAAAAAAATCTGGAAAAAAAAAAGTAAAGGGGTTACCCTTTACTTTTTGACCGATTTTGGTCACTTTTGAAACTTTTGAGTTAGGGTCAAAAACGGTTAAATAAAATCGTTATAGACCTTCTGTGAAAACGAGAAGGCTGTATTTTGGGTAAAAAATTTTTTTTGATTTTTTGAAATAAATCTGGAAAAAAAAAGTAAAGGGGTTAGCCTTTACTTTTTGACCGATTTTGGTCACTTTTGAAACTTTTGAGTTAGGGTCAAAAACGGTTAAATAAAGTCGTTTTAAACCTTCTGTGAAACGAGAAGGCTGTATTTTGGCTAAAAAAAAATTTTTGATTTTTTGAAAAAAATCTGGGGAAAAAAAGTAAAGGGGTTAGCCTTTACTTTTTGACCGATTTTGGTCACTTTTGAAACTTTTGAGTTAGGGTCAAAAACGGTTAAATAAAGTCGTTATACACCTGTGAAAACGAGAAGGCTGTATTTTGGCTAAAAAAAATTTTTTTTATTTTTTGAAAAAGATCTGGAAAAAAAAAAGTAAAGTATTTTGGCTAAAAAATTTTGTTTTGATTTTTTGAAAAAAATCTGGAAAAAAAAAGTAAAGGTGTTAGCCTTTACTTTTTGACCGATTTGGTCACTTTTGAAACTTTTGAGTTAGGGTAAAAAACGGATAAATAAAGTCGTTTTAAACCTTCTGTGAAAATGGAGAAGGCTGTATTTTGGCTAAAAAATTTGTTTTGATTTTTTTAAAAAAATCTGGAAAAAAAAAGTAAAGGTGTTAGCCTTTACTTTTTGACCGATTTTGGTCACTTTTGAAACTTTTGAGTTAGGGTCAAAAACGGATAAATAAAGTCGTTTTAAACCTTCTGTGAAAACGGAGAAGGCTGTATTTTGGCTAAAAAAAATTTTTTGATTTTTTGAAAAAAATCTGGGAAAAAAAAAGTAAAGTATTTTGGCTAAAAAATTTTGTTTTGATTTTTTGAAAAAAATCTGGAAAAAAACAGTAAAGTTGTTAGCCTTTACTTTTTGACCGATTTTGGTCACTTTTGAAACTTTTGAGTTAGGGTCAAAAACGGTTAAATAAAATCGTTATAGACCTTCTGTGAAAACGAGAAGGCTGTATTTTGGCTTAAAAATTTTGTTTTGATTTTTTGAAAAAAAATCTGGAAAAAAAAGTAAAGGGGTTACCCTTTACTTTTTGACCGATTTTGGTCACTTTTGAAACTTTTGAGTTAGGGTCAAAAACGGTTAAATAAAATCGTTATAGACCTTCTGTGAAAACGAGAAGGCTGTATTTTGGGTAAAAAATTTTTTTTGATTTTTTGAAATAAATCTGGAAAAAAAAAGTAAAGGGGTTAGCCTTTACTTTTTGACCGATTTTGGTCACTTTTGAAACTTTTGAGTTAGGGTCAAAAACGGTTAAATAAAGTCGTTTTAAACCTTCTGTGAAACGAGAAGGCTGTATTTTGGCTAAAAAAAAATTTTTGATTTTTTGAAAAAAATCTGGGGAAAAAAAAGTAAAGGGGTTAGCCTTTACTTTTTGACCGATTTTGGTCACTTTTGAAACTTTTGAGTTAGGGTCAAAAACGGTTAAATAAAGTCGTTATACACCTGTGAAAACGAGAAGGCTGTATTTTGGCTAAAAAAAAATTTTTTTATTTTTTGAAAAAGATCTGGAAAAAAAAAAGTAAAGTATTTTGGCTAAAAAATTTTGTTTTGATTTTTTGAAAAAAATCTGGAAAAAAAAAGTAAAGGTGTTAGCCTTTACTTTTTGACCGATTTGGTCACTTTTGAAACTTTTGAGTTAGGGTCAAAAACGGTTAAATAAAGTCGTTTTAAACCTTCTGTGAAAACGAGAAGGCTGTATTTTGGCTAAAACATTTTGTTTTGATTTTTTGAAAAAAATCTGGAAAAAAAAAGTAAAGGGGTTAGCCTTTACTTTTTGACCGATTTTGGTCACTTTTGAAACTTTTGAGTTAAGGTCAAAAACAGTTAAATAAAGTCGTTTTAGACCTTCTGTGAAAACGGAGAAGGCTGTATTTTGGCTAAAAAATTTGTTTTGATTTTTTGAAATAAATCTGGAAAAAAAAAAGTAAAGTATTTTGGCTAAAAAATTTTGTTTTGATTTTTTGAAAAAAATCTGGAAAAAAAAAGTAAAGGGGTTAGCCTTTACTTTTTGACCGATTTTGGTCACTTTTGAAACTTTTGAGTTAGGGTCAAAAACGGTTAAATAAAGTCGTTATACACCTGTGAAAACGAGAACGCTGTATTTTGGCTAAAAAAAATTTTTTTTATTTTTTGAAAAAGATCTGGAAAAAAAAAAGTAAAGTATTTTGGCTAAAAAATTTTGTTTTGATTTTTTGAAAAAAATCTGGAAAAAAAAAGTAAAGGGGTTACCCTTTACTTTTTGACCGATTTTGGTCACTATTGAAACTTTTAAGTTAGGGTCAAAAACGGATAAATAAAGTCGTTTTAAACCTTCTGTGAAAATGGAGAAGGCTGTATTTTGGCTAAAAAATTTGTTTTGATTTTTTTAAAAAAATCTGGAAAAAAAAAGTAAAGGTGTTAGCCTTTACTTTTTGACCGATTTTGGTCACTTTTGAAACTTTTGAGTTAGGGTCAAAAACGGTTAAATAAAGTCGTTTTAAACCTTCTGTGAAAACGAGAAGGCTGTATTTTGGCTAAAACATTTTGTTTTGATTTTTTGAAAAAAATCTGGAAACAAAAAGTAAAGGGGTTAGCCTTTACTTTTTGACCGATTTTGGTCACTTTTGAAACTTTTGTGTTAGGGTGAAAAGCGGTTAAATAAAATCGTTATAGACCTTCTGTGAAAACGAGAAGGCTGTGTTTTGGCTAAAAATTTTTTGATTTTTTGAAAAAAATCTGGAAAAAAAAAGTAAAGGGGTTAGCCTTTACTTTTTGACCGATTTTGGTCACTTTTGAAACTTTTGAGTTAAGGTCAAAAACAGTTAAATAAAGTCGTTTTAGACCTTCTGTGAAAACGGAGAAGGCTGTATTTTGGCTAAAAAATTTGTTTTGATTTTTTGAAATAAATCTGGAAAAAAAAAAGTAAAGTATTTTGGCTAAAAAATTTGTTTTGATTTTTTGAAAAAAATCTGGAAAAAAAAAGTAAAGGTGTTAGCCTTTACTTTTTGACCGATTTTGGTCACTTTTGAAACTTTTGAGTTAGGGTCAAAAACGGTTAAATAAAGTCGTTTTAAACCTTCTGTGAAAACGAGAAGGTTGTATTTTGGCTAAAACATTTTGTTTTGATTTTTTGAAATAAATCTGGAAAAAAAAAGTAAAGGGGTTAGCCTTTACTTTTTGACCGATTTTGGTCACTTTTGAAACTTTTGTGTTAGGGTGAAAACCGGTTAAATAAAATCGTTATAGACCTTCTGTGAAAACGAGAAGGCTGTATTTTGGCTAAAAAAAAATTTTTGATTTTTTGAAAAAAATCTGGAAAAAAAAAGTAAAGGGGTTAGCCTTTACTTTTTGACCGATTTTGGTCACTTTTGAAACTTTTGAGTTAAGGTCAAAAACAGTTAAATAAAGTCGTTTTAGACCTTCTGTGAAAACGGAGAAGGCTGTATTTTGGCTAAAAAATTTGTTTTGATTTTTTGAAATAAATCTGGAAAAAAAAAAGTAAAGTATTTTGGCTAAAAAATTTTGTTTTGATTTTTTGAAAAACATCTGGAAAAAAAAAGTAAAGGGGTTAGGCTTTACTTTTTGACCGATTTTGGTCACTTTTGAAACTTTTGAGTTAGGGTCGAAAACGGTTAAATAAAGTCGTTTTAAAGCTTCTGTGAAAACGAGAAGGCTGTGTATTTTGGCTAAAAAAAATTTTTTGATTTTTTGAAAAAAATCTGGAAAGGGGTTAACCTTTACTTTTTGACCGATTTTGGTCACTTTTGAAACTTTTGAGTTAGAGTCAAAAACGGTTAGATAAAGTCGTTTTAAACCTTCTGTGAAAACGAGAAGGCTGTATTTTGGCTAAAAAAATTTGTTTTGATTTTTTGAAAAAAATCTGGGAAAAAAAAAGTAAAGGGGTTGGCCTTTACTTTTTGACCGATTTTGGTCAAACCGATTTTGGAAACTTTTGAGTTAGGGTCAAAAATGGTTAAATAAAGTCGTTTTAGACCTGTGAAAAGGAGAAGGCTGTATTTTGGCTAAAAAAAATTTTTTTGATTTAAAAAAAAAATCCGAAAAAAAGTAAAGGGTACTTACTTTTTGACCTTTTTTGGCCATTTTTTCAACTTTTGAAATTCGATCAAAATGATAATCGAGTACAAATAAAGCCTTTTTTAGCTTCTGTAGCAACAAAAATGTTTTATTTGTGCCAAATTATCATTTTTTGATCGAATTTCAAAAGTTGGAAAAATGGCCAAAATCGGTCAAAAAGTAAAGGTGAGCGTTAACATTCCTGGAATTTTTGGAATTCTTAACATTCCTGAAATATTTGAAATTGTTTACTTTCCTGAAATTCTTTACATTCTTTTAATTTTAATTTTAATTTTAATTTTAATTTTCAAATAGCTTCAATACTTTAAACTCCCAAAATTCTTGAATATTTTACCAAATTAAAGGACGACAAAAAACAATTCATCAAGCTCAAAAAAAGTAGTTTATTAAAAATAAAAAGATACAACATTTTTAATATTAATTTAATCCATGACTTCTGTTGACATGTTACACTCCTTAAAGAGAAAATGAGAAATTCCGAATAAGCCCAAATCTATAGAGAAAAAAATCGATTAAAGGTGATGTACAGTCCGTTCTGCGCATGTACGAACTAATGTTTACATCTTTATTTACAAAAATAATACTAATACCTTATTCAAGATTATAAGCTTTTCTTGGTTCCCATTCATTACTTGTACCCAAAACAAAACATTTTCAGAAGAAATACGAAGAGATATCCTCGCCGAATCGCTTGGTTTTCTGCCATGTTGTTCCTAACGGTTTACATTTTGCTGAGTACTTCATGTAATTATCTACGAATATCATGTTTTGGGGACCACATTGCGGTCATGCGCAGAACGGACTGTACGTCACCTTTAAAATATGAAGGGGTTAAACTTTACTTTTTTGACCAATTTTACACATTTCTTTTACTTTCGAAATTGGTTAAAAAGTGAAAATATAGTAGAAGTAAAGCCCTTTTGCAGCTTCGGTAACAGCGAGAAGCCTTTATTTCTGCTAAATCTTCATATTTTAGGCTTTTTTTAAATCTTGGAAAAATACACAAAAAGTAAAGGCTAACCCCTTTTCGACTTTTGAAATAAGGCTCAAATATGAAAATTCAGAACAAATACAGCCTTCTCGTTTCCACACGTCTAAAAAGGCTTTTTGTAACATTTTTTGCCCCTATTTCAAATGTTCGAAAAATGGCCAAAATTGGTCAAAAAGTAAAGGCTAATCCCTTTACATTTTTTTTCGACTTTTGAAAAAAAAGCTAAAATATGAATATTTAGCACAACTACAGCCTTCTCGTTGCTACAACGCTCTAAAAAGCCTTTATTTGACATTTTTTCACCTTATTTCAAAAGTTCAAAAAATGGCCAAAATCGGTCAAAAAGTAAAGGCTAATCCCCTTAACATTCTTTTTTCGCATTTGAAATACGGATGAAATATCCATATTTAGTACAAAAAACAGCATTCTCGTTTCTAAAAAAAGTTCAAAAGTAAAAACAAATAGCCAAAATGTACCTACGATATATTTGTGAGTTTGAGTTGCTCTTGTCTATCCTGAAACATTATTGATATTGGAATTTGGATTGCCATTTGCAGTATTATTTTGAATTACTGCCACAGGATGATCGACCATTTCTTGAGAGCCTTGATTCCAACCATCGCCATAACTGACCTTGGGGTAGGCTGCTTCCCCATGTTTGGCGATATCGAGACCTGTGAAAAATGAAATATTTTATTTTATTTTTATTTTAATAACTTTGCCATACACATTACAAACATAAATACAGACATTAAGACAATAGGCTGGGTAACCGCAACAGCTAGTGCCAATTACTGCGGTCCCAAAATAAGTACGATTTAACTGTTACTTTAAAATACATAACGATATACAACATACATTAAATACATTAAATTTACTACGATATCTACTAAAAGCAACACGATGGTGGGTTCATAAGGCTTCGAGCTGTGTTGCATTTTAAACATATGCTTTTCCATGTTCGTGGGTCGCCTACGTCATATGTGTTGTTAAGTGCGTTAATGTAGTAGTTGAATAGTAACTTCTTGAAGTTTGAGAGTGTGATGTTTTTTGTTGTAATCGTTTTTGGTAGTATGTTCCATGTTCTTGCTGTCCGAATTGTGTATGATTTTTGGTATGTCGAAGTATTACATTTTTTGGTTTGATATTTGTCGCATATCAGGACGTAAATAAAACACTTGAACAGATTGAATTAAAGAGTCAATCCATATGTTATTAACGAAAATATTACTGACAACGTTAATACAATAAGTCTTTGAAATAATTCTCTGCCAGCTGAATGGATAGAAAGGATCAATATTGGATAGATATGATCAACATTGGATAGATAGGATCAATATTGGATAGTTAAGATCAACATTGGATAGATAAGATCAACATTGGATAAATAGGATCAATATTGGATAGATAGGATCAATATGGAATATATAGGATCAATATTGGATAGATAGGATCAATATTGGATAGCTAAGATCAACATTGGATAGATAGGATCAACATTGGATAGGATCAATATTGGATAGGTAGGATCAATATTGGATAGCGAAGATCAACATTGGATAGATAGGATCAACATTGGATAGTTAGGATCAACATTGGATATATAGGATCAATATTGGATAGATAAGATCAACATTGGATAGATAGGATCAACAATGGATAGATAAGATCAACATTGGATAATTTTCTATTCAGTTGACTTTTTGACAGATCTTCGAAAGCGTGTCTTTGGAGAAAAGAGAGTTTAGTTGTCATTTATTTATATTATACATTTAACGTATTTTATAATATGTTATTATTTGGCGAGCTTACCTCTTAACTCAATATCTCTTGATACGCGTAAGATTTTTATGGCTTTAAGGGATCCAAAAAGAATTAGTCCCCAGACTCCACTCCAAGCAGATATTGTCAAACCACCAAGAATATTCCATCCAAGACTTTGGAACGCTAATTTGTTCCATTTGTAAAACACTCCTGCATCTTTGTTAAACAATGTGACAGCCACGACGCCCCAGAAACCCCCACCAAAATGAACTAGAAAAATAAACGCAGTCTATGGCTACAATTACTACTATTGGTTTAGTTTCACCTTAAGAAACACTTATTTATAAATGATAAATCCAGGGCCGTCGAGAGCCAGAACGGGCCCCAGGTCATAATTTGCGCGAGGGCCCACTCCGATATTTTTACCAAGGTTTTACTGGCCCCAGCGCTAAGTTTTTGATAATTATTATAATATATGATATATCTTCACAGACTGAATTTTTAGTGGGCCCCTTCTGGGCCCGGGCCCCGGGGTAATTACCCCGCCTACCCCTACCCCCCTCTCGACGGTACTGTATAAATCAACTAAAACAAACGAAGTTAGGAGTTTCTATAAGTGAAATTGGGCATTTCACTCGATTACATAGCATGTTCTAAGGATTTTCGGTGAAGGAAAATTCGAGTGTAGAATATATACATTTTAAGACCAAACCGGGACCAGTTGCGAAAAATGCAACTACACAGGCCTTCCGGCAGGAATTGAACCCACGACCTTGCGATTCTAGTGCAATGCTCTGGCCACAGACCCACGGAGGGCGTTGCCGAGAGCTTGATCGCGAGTTCTGTATATATAATAAGGTGGTAATGCCAGGAGAGAATTGGGTATATTATAAGTGATATTGGGCATTTCACTCGATTACATAGCATGTTCTAAGGATTTGGGGTGAATGAAAATTCGAGTGTAGAATATAGTTTGGTAATCCATTTGCTAATTATCTGATTTGAAAACGCAGACGTGGTTTTTAGATCAAATAATAAACAGCTTTTGAGTGTATGGTATAGCTTCTCAAACGAAGCAGTATTTAAAGAGAAATTTGAAGTAAAAAGTGTTTTAATTTATGGGAATTTACATTTACCAACAGCGTCTCGGTAACTAATTTCCATTGTGTTTTCCTTATGAATTATCAGTGCTTTTTAATGCCATGTA
Source organism: Paragorgia papillata (assembly GCA_035771165.1). Classification (NCBI taxonomy): domain Eukaryota; kingdom Metazoa; phylum Cnidaria; class Anthozoa; order Scleralcyonacea; family Coralliidae; genus Paragorgia; species Paragorgia papillata. The sequence continues at coordinate 1,121,220 of JAWNZC010000335.1, read as the reverse complement.
ACTTACCAGCTACAGCGTCAAGAGGATCGTCAATTTTTAGTTTTTCAATTATCCAACTCCAGATCATGTAAACAATTCCAGCAATTAAACCGATTACTAAACCAGCCCAAGGCGAAACGGCGTCACAGCCAGCACAAATAGCAACCTACAGAATACAAATAAAAAGTAGGATCTTGGTTATTTTTGCAATATTTAAAACAGGAGCAGCAGTGTTTTAGCAGATTTAAAGCACGAGACGATAGCCAAGTGTTTTAGATCTGATAAAACACGTACTGCGAATGTTTTGAATAGCTTCAAAAACGACCCATTTGGTAAGTTCATTGGCTTAGTAATTTTGAAAAATAACGTTGTCTAAGCCGAGAAAATCAAAGCTAAAATTTATAAAAATCAGAAGGATTTTTTACAGATATAAAACCACGCACATGGTACTGATTTCCTTTGTGTTTTCCTCATGAATTATTGAGATTTTGAAATTAATTAAATAATTCACTGTACTGTACGTTTCTCTGTGTATTCCCCAACTCTAGTCACAACATTTAAACGTCAGTATCGTACCATTCCTGTTAATGCACCATTAATTGTCGTCAACAAACTCCAATGGCCTCTAAAAATTCCTGTCATGATACGACGGATCACCAGAGCTACAATAGCCCCTCCCGCACCTACAATTGTAACAACGAGAAAAAAGTCAAAACAATTTGTGATATTGGCAACGGTTTAATATTTCAGCAGTTCAAAAAATCTCAGCGGTTTACCACCTCTTAACTTTAGTTTTCTTTATCTGAAACACTGCCCACGTAGCACTCTACTTTTTAACTCAACATGTTCTGTTGCTAGAATAGTGTTGCTATGTTGCTTTATTGAACATGTCCTTAATTTATTACCATTAATTTATTATTGAGTCGGTTTTCTTTGTTCTTTCAAGGGCTTTATATCGCATAAAGCCCTTGAATAATAATTAGAAGCGAAATGAAGAAAAAAACAAGGAAAATCTTTGTCCAAGGTGGAAAAAAAAAGACAAAACGTTGTTGGAAAACCTCGAACGTCGGGATGTATGCGATATAAAGCCTCGGGTCTTTATAGAGCATACATCCCTCGTTCTCGGGATTTATCTATTACATAGTGTCCGATGCGTACACACGTAAAAACGCACAAGCTGTTACAGACCTGCAAGCAAGTTGTTACAAGGCTGTTCAACAGGCTGTCACTGTCATGTGTTCGCACTGGCTGTCCCAGTCTGTTAACATGTCTGTAACAGGTTGTTGACAATTTGTAACAAGGCTGATGACTCCAACAGACTGATGACAAGTTGTTCCAACAACCTGTTACCGCTCTGCACTTAACAAGTTGTTAACAGGTTGATGCTAACAAGGTTGTAGCAGCTTCTTGAATGAACAGCATTGTTACAACTTGTTCCCAGCCTTGCTACAAGCCTGTTGCGAACACATCCTGTTGACAAGCTGTGAGATTTTTACATGTGTACCTCATTAGCACAGTAATAACCCAGTATTTTACAGCTACGCATACAATACCTGATAACACGGTATTTACGATTGCCACAGAAACAATAGCGCCATCTCCTGGATTAGTGATAGAACCTTGCGAACCACCATTGAATGCCAAAAATCCAAAGAATAAAATAAACCCACCAAGTGACACAAGCTACACAAGAAATGCAAGAAAATTCGATACCAGTGCTTTCAAGGTATACATGTAGTGCATGTGGTACGTTTGCGAGCTTGGTGGAATGTAACAAATGTTTGGTGGACGTTCGTTTAAGCTCAATTACTCCAGACAGGGAGCGAACTTGCATCCTTCTAGTGTCCAGTTAGACGCTCTAATCATTGAGCTACTGAGGCTCAGATGGAGAGCTAAGGTTGAAAATTCATAGTCACATGTGCTCCTAAGTGGTAGCGTTTGCATATGAGATGTAGTTAAAGTGAATATGAGATGTAGTTAAAGTGATATGATAAGTTGTACGTATACATGTAGTGCACATGATGTTTCTGAGCCCCAAGAAAGATCACAGGGTTATGAACCTACATCTAATAAAGCCAACGACAACGCTTAAAAGAGTACATACATACCGGAACAGTGTGCCCTGGAATGACATTCACTCCATCACTAGTAAATCGTCCAATACGAGGACCGACCATAGCTGCTCCAACCAAAGCCAACATTCCTCCTACCATATGAACTACACCACTGCCTGCAAAGTCTTGGTACTTGATGCCATCATCCGCAAAAGCACTAGATAACCAGCCATGTTCTGACCAAGCCCAATGAGTTACGACTGGGTAAATAAAACCTAGAATATACCACATATAATCCATATTTGTAAAACTATCAATCAGACGTTCGTCAAGCTCAAATAATCAGAAAATGTTTCTGAGACCCCAGACAGGGTTCGAAGCTGCAACCTTCTAATGACCGATTAGAGGCTTTAACCATTGAACCACTGAGGCCCAGATGGATAGCTAAGGTTGCAATTTCACAGTCATATATGCTCCTAAGTGGTAGCGTTTGCATACGAGACGTAGTTCGTTCGTTCGTTCGCTCGTTTGGCTTTTCCACTTTCGTCACCATTCAGCAAGACGTAGTTAACGTGATATAAGTTGTACGTATACATGTAGTGCATGTGGTACGTTTGCGAGCTTGGTGTAATGGAACAGACGTTTGGTGGACGATCATCAAGCTCAAATACTCAGAAATGTTTCTGAGACCCCAGACAAGGTTTGAACCTGCAACCTTCTGATGACCAGTTAGACGCTCTAACCATTGAGCCACTGAGGCTCAGATGGAGAGCTAAGGTTGCAAATTCATAGTCATATGTGCTCCTAAGTGGTAGCGTTTGCATGAGACGTAGTTAAAGTGATATGATAAGTTGTACGTATACATGTTGTGCATGTGGTACGTTTGCGAGGCTTGGTGTAATGGAACAGACGTTTGTTGGACGCTCGCCAAGCTCAAATGCTCAGAAAACGTTTCTGAGCCCAAGACAGAGTTCGACAAAACGGTATTCGTAGTATTTTAGTATTTCTTGTATTATAATCATGTGTACTATTGCTGAAAACAAACATGTCATTAAAAGTTTTTCTTTTTTTTTCTTTAACTCATTCTTGTCCGAGGGCTTCCCCAGAGGTGAATAAAATCGTCTGGCGTTAGCCAGAATAAAATACTAAAGACCAATTCGGACAGGAAAGAGTTAGAGAGATAGTTTATAACTCATTCCTGTCCGAGGGCTTCCCCAGAGGTGAATAAAATCGTCTGGTGTTAGCCAGAATAAAATACTAAAGACCAATTCGGAGAGGAAAGAGTTAAACCAGAGTAGCACTATATACACCATGTGTAATAAATCAATCTTTTACCGCTTACCTGTTATAAAGACAGAATAAACAAGGTAGGCAACGAATTCAGTTCGTTCAGCCATAGCTCCACTCACGATGGTTGTAGCTGTTGCAGCAAAAACAAACTGGAAAAACCACCAAGCGTATTGTTCATTCTCCAAACCAGATAAAGCAAAGTTTTCGTGCCCAATAAAACTATCTCCGGTTCCTTCGATTCCATCACCATCTCCACCAAAAGCAAAAGCATATCCAAACAACCAGTAGAAAACAGCTCCTGCAACTGATTTAGAATCGAGATTCAGTTCTTCTTAATATTTAAACATGGTTGAGAAATTGGACCAGTGATTTTCATTATTCTCTCATGCAGTGCTGGAAAATGTCCAGCAGCGCCGCTGCCAGGAAATATTTTGTAAAAGTTGTTCGCAGGAAATTTTTTGTATCTTGCAGGAAATATTTGTCAGTTTTTTTAATCCAAGTCAAAGTTTAAAGATAAATTTCCTATTCTTCAAAAAATCGAAAAGCGCCACGGTCACACAATCACACAATTTTGATGGGCATAATTTTTTATCGATGACTCATCTTTCTATGTTCTTGCCAAACCCAGTGGCGATTTGTAAACAATTCGAAAATGTTTTGAAGGGTTATTACATGACCTTAACCTGTCTAAGTTTCGTATATCCTTGCGCAAATGACGCAACGATTTGTTCTAGAAAAAATGAAATATTTATCATTTCAGTATTAATGAGTGTTGCTGTTGCAGCCTGCATTGTGCATTTGCAAGAATGCAAACTGCTTTTATCTTATTCAACTGTTTCAGCATTTCGATTTTTGACGCTAGTACTTGTATTATGTATAGTATTCAATTGAAAGTTCGCTATTTCAAAGTATGTATAGATACCACATTCAGATAAATTATGGTTTTGAGATACAAGCTTGCAAGTCTGGTGGTATCACAACTTATAAAATTGAAAAATTCTATCAGGCAGGAAATCGTTAATTTAGTTTAGCAGGAAATATTTATTTTTGGATTTTGCTGCCAGGAAGAAAAATGCTTTATCTAGGACTGCTCTCATGTTTTACAAACACTCGAGAACAATGAAAATTACTCGGTTAACGGCCTCGTGATTTTCATTGTCCTCTCGTGTTTGTAACCCCTGGTAAAACACTCCCACTCGTTAATGAAATATTACTTACAGATATCCAGAGTATTTTTTATCAAAATATTGGTGGTGTTCTTTGATCTGACTGAACCAGCTTCAAGAAAAGCAAAACCACCTTGCATAACTAAGAAAAAAACATTAACCAAGCATCGATGTTAAAAAGTTGTAAATTGTATCAAATAAGAAATTTGAGTATACACATAATTGCAATTTCAGTATCTCATGTTGCATGAATCATTGGAGTGTAACATGTTATTTGCATTTGTTGAAACTGAGCTGTTGAAATCGTAGTCGAAAGTTGAATTCCATTTTTCTTCAAATTTTTAAGAAGTGTGATCAATTAAGTTGAACTGATTGTGTTTGCCAAATCTAATGCATGCAAACGAGCTTCAGTAAGGAATTTTATTAATTTGGATTAGATTGGAAACATGCAAAGTCCTATGAGCGACACAGGCCTAAAGCCATGTCCACACGCATTATATATGTTTTCAAATCTCTCCATTTTAATCAAAACAAGAAACATGCATACATTTATTATATTCAAATTGAGCATTCATTTGCCGTGTCCATTAAGCTTTTCCCTGCAAAAACAAACTACAAGTAGACTAATATATATTCACCTAAGCATATTAAGCAAGTATGCATGCGATTAAATCATTCATAGGCCTATCTCTTAAATTAATTGTAAGAGCCAACCTTAACCAATAAAAACAAAATTAAACGTTTATGTATAAAGAAAAGGCCACCACGCATGTTGATACCAAACTTAGGACGTGTTCACATGAGACCAGTTACCTCGGGGGGGGGGGGGGGGTAGGGTTATCCCTATTCCCCCAACCCAAGATATCGGTATTAGTTTATTTCCATGTTAAAAAAGTAAACCGTACACATGAGACCGAGATTGGTCTGCGCGATAGGGAACCCTAGGGTCAGAGTTAACACAATGTGAACGCTTTCACACGAGTTATCTCGGGGGTTAGGGTCAACTTTTGTATAATTTCGCATGCGTATACATTGTAAAAAAACATTCTAATTTATACGCACTATTCTTGTTCACGTGCCCTTTGCGTGCGTTACTGGCGTGTTGTTCGTTTGTTCACGTGAAAGCTAGGGTATTATCTTGGGGGTCATGGACAACTCGGTAGTTGAGTTTTATCGTGTGAAATATCATTGACGCTAGCCCGCGAGTTATCCCTTGGCCCTCATGGGCTGATTAAATGAGCCGGGCAACTTGGCTCACGCGATTGCTTAGGATCTTAGGTTTAAAACTCGCATATAAACTAAATTTACAAAGAAGAATTGGTTTAGTTTAGATGTAAACAAATCTAAACGTTAATTCAAATCTCCTTTTGCGGCCGAGGAAAGAACTTTGGGACACAAGTCAGCCCAGTTAGCCGGGCTCATGTTGATAATCACTTAAGAGTTATACAGTTTAGATGTATCACATTGAAATTGCCTGTAAGAATGAAACGTGAAACGGAAAACTGTTGGGGTTTTTTTTTAAGTTCGACGTTTCATCCAAAGTCTCTATTTATAGCCAAATTTCCGACTGCAACAATTCAGTTTCCTTTTTTATCTGTTAATTAATCTTGATGAAGGCTAAATTTGTTCTTGTTTTTTTTCCAATTAATCCTGTTCAGTTTTACAGTTCAAATTTCACAATGAACATTTCCGCTGCGCGGCGATTTATACGCCATTAACAGCCACCTTAGAACGATAAGTGAATTGAGGTGAACAAAATTTACATTTTTTTAAATTAAATTAAAAAATGTTATTTTGAGACCAATACGATAATTGATGCTGGCTAATCGTTGAAATGCTTTTATACAAAAAGCAATCTTCATAATCATAATCTCATGCTATTACCCTCGTTTTGCAGATTGGCCTGAAACGAGATAGATTTTTTGCAATGTTGTCTCGTTTTTCGTTTCTATATTATATGCAATTTAAGACCTCAACAAGCGGTTTTTTGTTTATTGCCATGGGTATTGCACGTAATGTATTTATGCATGAATGTATATAGTGAAAAATCGATCTACTAAGGAAGCAATATTAAATTAAAGTATAGAAAAGTATTTCTTATTCACATCTTCGAAGCAATACTATAAGAATAATCTATACAACAAAATAATTAATGTATGGGATTGCCAAAATTCTAGCTTATTGATCCAGCAATTCACTCCAATCTGTGCCAGGCTCTTTACTTATTAACAGGTTAACATTTTTACCATCACAGCAGTACAAGGTCTTTAAAGTGATCTTTAAAGAAAGACCGCATAAAGCCGGTTATTTCTATATAACTGCACATTGTGGTATCTGAGGTGTTTTTTTTCCGCAAGTGAATTTTAATCTCAGCTTTTCTGTCCAAATTATATATTATTTTCTGTCCATATATTAACACCAGATGATTTTATTCACCTTTGGCAAAAACCGGTAGGTCTCACAAAGATCTCAATTTTAAACGATTGAATATATGCATAACCAATCTTGGTCAAGAAAGGGTATCGTCGAGCCGTAAGGTAAGGTAAACTTTATTTTAACAGGGTAGCCCATTCAGCTACATGGCTGGTGTCCAGAGGGGCCCCAGCAATAACTGTATAGTAAAGTTTGACTGCAAATCTGATCCAAGACTGCCTAAACGACGTGCGAGGTTCAGCTTCGAATCGTAAGGTAAGAATCGGTGATGGTCCTCTTTTCAATTAATTCAAACTGCTTTTTTGCTAGCTATTTTCCGCATAACTACTATATGACCCTTGTATGTCTTCACGAGGTAGTTGTTTGTCTAACCTTAAATCAGTCTATGTGTATATTAATATAGATAGCGGTCTGCTGGTGTTAGTTGAAGTCTCCTGAATATCGAGCTGGCCGTCTACAAAACAACACTGAAACTGCTTAACTCTTAACCTCTATAGTTAATTATTAATTACTATCTGGAGTCATACAACAGGGTTAAACGAAATGTACTGTACTCACAGAAGATCATACATCCTTTGACGAGAAGGAAGAACTGGTCCAAGTTAGCTTTAAGATCCTGTTGACTTTCAGCCATTTCGTAGATCAGGTCAAAACAACATTTACTCTCACAGAAGGCAGTGTGTCGTGCCACAGTGATTCTGACCACGTATAATGTTCAAAGTCCATGCTATATACATATTACCACCAGTATATGAGCACTAATTAATTTTACTGTGTCTACTGGCCACGTGAATGGATCATGCTGGCGGCATCGGTGCACAGAAACAATGAAATGCAGCCGTATTAGGGCACAATCTTTATCTTATGGGAATTTAACTCCATTCTTATTCAATGATTTCGTGCTGTTTCACCACGCCCAATGGGGCCACCGATCACGTGAGTGAAAACAATCCATATAAAGGGACTCTTCTAGGGGGTGGAATCAATTTGGGGGCTCAAGGGGGGAGTGGGAGGGCCTTGCCCCTTCCCCCAGCTTGAAAATTAAAAAAGTACCTGCGCCAAACTTCACAAAATCCATATTACAAATGGTCTTTTTTATTATCATTATTTCTTCACCCTATACTTATATTTTAAGTTGTTTTATGTATTAACTGCATGTCACAACAATTTATCTGTCTTAATTTCTAACAATTCTAGACCAGAGTTTGCGTTTGAAAGCTTTCCTGAAAGATTTTGTAGTGTAAGTGTAAATAAAAGGATCAATACATGCATTAAGAAAGAGAAATGAGTAAATCCAAAGTCTTGTTGCCAGTTGATTGGCGTTCTCTATTTTCAACGTCAATGAACAGTGCGTGACCAACACGATCACAGGAAATAACGTTGCATAAAATACACAAACCAACACAAACGAATTTGCTGTTGATTTAAATACAAGACGGTAATACTGGTGATGCCCCACTTCAGTTGATCCATTCAAAACAATGTTTCTCTGTTGTAAAATTTTTCTACCTTGAATTATAGTGTAATAAAAAATCACACAGTACATTATAGTCGTGGCCAATAACAGCGTGAGCGAAATAGCGTCCCAGATGATTAAAAATGCAAAGTAAAAATTAAGAATATAGCTTAAAAAATTGACAATTGCAAAAAAAACGGCCAGTATCCATGATACGGCGATGAAGACGTATACGACTTTTCGTGTCACCAAAGTATTGTATCTTAAACAAAAGACAATAGCTAGAAATTTATCCAGAGCAATTGAGAAAATTGCAAATCCGCTACTGAATAAACACAATGAAGTTAACGATTCATATGAATAATAAGACAGTTTTTCTTCAAATACTCCTTTCTTAGTTATAAGATAAACGTGCAGCGGTAAGAAGGTTAGCAATGAAATGAAGTCAGCCACAGCTAAGTTGAGGATAAGTAAATTAGAAGACCGTATTCGTAGTTCTCTTGCTACCAAGAAGGTAAGAATGACGAGGCCATTTGCCAATGATCCAACAATTAATTGAAGCGAAGTAAACGCCACTAGGAAAACAGATTCTGGAGAGCTTATTTCAGAAATCCTGGACTCAGTGATATTTGCTGTTGCCATTTATAAAGACCACGAAGTTATATAGATTTCAACGTCAGGGTTTTTAAAATAACTAGAACAAAAGTACAAACATGCTAGCTCCACAGCAGAAGAAAGCACTTGTTTTAAAAGCCTTCACTCTGTATTATAAACTGACAACACACTCATCCTTCCACTTAGCCAAAACATATAATAATAAATTATTCAAGACCCGTGACAAGGGTTATAAATATTTTTCTTGGTACTATTAAGCTGTATAGCCCCAATTTTTTACATGTAATTTTAGTGTTTATTTATTCTATTTTTGGTAGAATATCCTAACGGCTATATGTCATCGTTTAATATGTCTACGTGCGTAACATATTGACTTCTGTACATGTATAAAATTGTTTCTAATTTATACATAAAGTTCATTAGAACACATGCACCTTATGAAAAACATTCATATTATACTTTTATCTCTTTTTACCTCATGCATGGTTGATAAACTACCTGCTACCGTGTGCGTATAAAGACCATTTAATCAAAGTTAATAGAAAATATACATGGTTTGGAAGCTCAACCAAAGTCATTGTTTTATGTTTTTGTTCAGGTTTATGGAAATTTTTGCACTTTCACGGTTACTGAACATATTGTGTTTTCTGTATAATGAAGCAATCATCCAATAGCAACGTTTGGGTTCAATCACTCAACCGTACTGTTTAAATATTAATAAACCTAAAACAAAGGATTTGGCACCTTCAAGTACCTTTCAACATGAATCGTAGCTTGATTGCTAACCGCTTTGAAGTTTGCCGGGTTTCCAAACCATGTATATTTTCTATTAACTATAATTTAATCAATAAATTGCATGCATATATTAGTGAAAACAAATTAGTATATTATACAGTAAACCTACGTAAAACAGATGGTTACAGCCAACTATGTGATTGACTTGTTTAAGTTTATATACATAGGCCCAACGCATTAATATTGTTTTATGATGATCAGTTTGTGATGATTGAAAATGTTTAAATCACTCCAAAGAACACGTTGAAACTTTATTTTCTATAAACAGCTAAGACAACAACAGTGCAACAATTATACAACGTTTTTTACGTATGTTTTTGCTGTACAAGCTGTCGTAAGTTAAACTCAGAGAAAAACTCTGAGCTCCAGACGAGACTCGAACCCACAACCTTCCGAACTTCCTTCCTTTGCTTGTACAGCAAAAACATACGAAAAAACATTACCAACTCAAGCTGAAAACACTAATAACGTACTAACGATACAACGATCAAATAAAGCCCCGCACAGACGACCACGTTTTCCTTGAAATATAGTAAGGTTAGATATACTGCCGAAACAGAGTTCCTTGACAAGTTCCTTGTCCTTGACAAGTTCCTTGGTAACTTTCCTTGCTCGTGTGTAAGATGAACGCGTTTTTTCCCAACAATTTCCCTTGACAAGTTATAATTGCTCGTGTGTACGGTTGGACAAGTTTTCCTTGACGGTAATGATCGCGTATTAATTTATTATCGAGTCGGTTTTCTTTGTTCTTCCGAGGTCTTTATATCGCATAAAGACCTTGAATAATAACTAGATACGAAATGAAGAAAAAAAACAAGGAAAATCTTTGTCCAAGGTGGAAAAAAAAGACAAAACTTTGTTGGAAAACCTCCTCAATAATAAATTAAGTCAGATAAATCCCTCGAACGTCGGGATGTATGCGATATAAAGCCCGCTGCGCGCCTCGGGTCTTTATATCGCATACATCCCTCGTTCTCGGGATTTATCTCAAGTATTACATATAAGCTTAAGAGATGATCTTGTCAAGTTTTCCTTGACGACTATACACACGAACAAATTTCCTTGTTCAAAAGCTGGCATGACCAGCTTTTGAACAAGGCTCCTTGTCAAGGAAAAACTTGTCAATTTGTGTCGTGCACACGAACAAATAAAATTTGTCAAGGAAAAACTTGTCAAGGAAAACTTGGTCGTCTGTGCGGCGCTTAAGAACCGTTTCGAAACCAATGATGTAATTTTCGAATTTTAATTAACAATATAGATCACTTTCATAATGGCCGACACTACTTTAAAATATTTTTTATGTGCATCTAAATGAGCCTTTCTGGCCTCGTTATGAAGCAAAGATTCTTTTGAATTGCAGAAACACGAGGTCGGCTTGGATTTTGGATTTCGGTTTTTGTTTACATAGGCCGGCCTTGAAACTATATAGGCTTGGTTTCGCTGTTACGCCAAGATTTATGTCAATTGCCTTACAGCTCGTGACCGCTGGAGAATCATTATTTTAGGTGGATTTGACACCAATCTCATTTAAAACAACGTATTGAGTTTGAGAGGTGAAAGTGGTTCAGTTCGGTCTAGCAGCTGGCGACCTGAGATTAGGTCGGCGTAAACTGAATCTCAGGCCGGACTCATGAAAACACCCCCTAAGGGGGCCTTCATACGAGCCCGGGTTGAGAGCCAACCCGGGTCAACCCGTCTACGAATAAACCCCTGTTAGCGTTTACACGATAGCCGGGTCAACCCTTCTTGCTGGGTGACCCTTTTCAAGAGAGGTGCGACGGTGCGGAACGTTGGTCAATTCCTTCATGTAAACACGGGTTGACTTGACCCGGGCTCGTGTAAAGTGTTGGCAATATGATAATTTGTGTTGAGGAAAGCTGACCCGGGTTGGGGGAAAAAGCAACCAACCCGGGGATGGCGAGCTGACCCGGGCTGGCATTCAACCCGGGCTCGTGTAAAGGCCCCCTTAGAAACACGATCCATATATCTACGATCTATATATGGTCTATAGGAAACACGATTATTATTATCATTATTATTATTATTATACAGTGGAACCTCGTTAATACGACCACCGTCGGGCCAAAAAATTAGGGACCTTAAGATCTATACGACGGCAACTTCAACGACGGCGTCCTCCAAATAAAAGAATTCTAGTTGTAAAACAAAGAGAATGAATAATTTGTAAATCCCAAGAGTAATCTCAACACCGTCCTCGTTCTTTATACAACGCCACGTAGAGCATTTTCACGTCTCCAGGACGACGTCAACGGCCAAAAGATGAGAACTGTTGCTTGAGATTGACTTCAATAGTTCAATACAGACACTACAATCATTTTAGCAGTACTGGGACGTTTTAAAAGTCATTAAACTAACTTCAAATATCAAATATAATACTCAGTTAACCGTGACTTCTTTAAATTGTAAAACTTAACTTGCCGTTTTAACCGCCGTCGCGTCCTAGCATCTTAAGGTCCCTAATGTAGTCGTATTAACGGGGTGGGGAGTAGGAACCTGGGGAGGGGGCATGTGGCCCCCAGGTTTGTCAGAAAAGTTCCCTTTTTATGATAAAACATGTGCCTCAAGTGTCGTCGTTTCGTGTTTAAAATTATTAACATTCTCTATCGTAAAGAATTTGGAAAAACTGGTTCAATATATTCCTACATCATTATTGGCCCGCTTATATTACATATCACTAGTTAAACCAAAGAGCAAAGGCACATTTGAATATTTATATCGTAAAATGCATAAGTTATCATTAGTTTGTGTTAAACTGTAGGTATGATAGACATCGTATATAGAACATCAATTAGAACATCAAGAAATATTCTAAATGCAGAAAATGTCAAAAGAAATCCAAGATTTGAACGAAATAAAAACGAATCTAAACCAATTTTTCCTTCTAACAAATGGTTGCATCATTCTGTGTAAGTATGAATACGATATTTCTCAATTTTTCTTGACATAAAATATGTCACTACAAGATCACTCGCCATGTATATGTATGAATAATAACGAACTGTCTCTGACTCTCGTTTTTAGTAATATTCACATAATAATATGTAACGACCAATTCGCAATCTTATAGTGGTCAACAGTGCGAATTAAACCATGGACTAAGACCCAAAACGTCGTTCTTAAATAAATATCGAAATATAGTAAGGTTAGATATACTGCCGAAACAGAGAACGTTTCGAGCGAAGGCCCTTACGTTTCTCTCTGACGAAGGGCTTTCGCTCGAGAGGTACGTTAGACTCCTACGTTCTCTGTTTCGGTAGTATATCTAACCTTACTATATTTCGATTGTTGTTTCAACACTGCCTACGCAGCACGCTACTTTTATTTCACTATTTGTTCTTAAGTAAAGTGGGCTTTTTTTTAACAAACAAAGCCGGCTTTTGGTCGTAACTATTATTATGGAATATTGCTGTTGCAGTTGTTAGTAATTAATACCTTCAGAAAGATATTATAATGTATTGTTGTTATTAAAACTTTATGTCTGCGGCGTTTGATAGATGTCGTCTGTTTCTTCGCAGGCAAATATGTCCGGCCAAAGTCAGCAATATAATTTGGCAGCTGCATTATTTGATCTGTTTGGCAATTATAGAATTTAGAATATACTTTTGGTATCTTAATATATAATATAATATAATAAAATAGAGTAATTATACCTGTCAAAAGGTATAACCTTAATAGTGTTCTAATTAATCTATAATTGATATACAGTTTTCGATATTTGCTTGTTTGAGAAGGAGACACTTAAAATCATTCCAGATTTCATCATTTATAAAGAAGGATTGGTACAGTAGAATTAAGATTAAGTTCTATCATTATGTAATGGATAATGAGCTCTTGAAAAAGAGAATTAGAACTATATAGACAATTGTTAATACATCTGAAATCAGTGATTTCTCTAGACATAATTGCTCTATAAATTATAGTCAAATATTGTTTCAAGGGTATCCTCTTAGTTTATGGGTCCAAAGATCGTTTCCGTAATTAGCTTTTATGGTTCGCATGGTTAGTAGCCATTTTTATAAAAGATGCACTTGACTTGTACATATATTAGTCATACATTCTATTTCTACCTAAATACGGTCATCAGTGAACTCTGTAATTTCAAAAACTCATTAATAAGTCATGAAGAAAATTTAAAGAGAATTAATACTTATTTAATTTTTGCCATGTAGTTATGCAAAGTGGATTTGCCTATCTCGAAGCTGGATCAGTGAGGTCTAAAAACACAACAAGTATATTGATTAAGAACACTCTGGATTTGTGTAAGTACTGAATGATAAACTGTTAAAGTGTTTATGAAACGAAAATTAAGTTTGTCTTATTTGAAAGAACTTTTGAAATGACAAAGTAAGATCTTTTGCTGTTTTTTGTTTCCTTGCTTCGTTTATGAGATATTTCAGTTTGTTTTATATGTGAAACTAACCAGTGACATCACAAGGTGCATAATGACTTACTGGGAAAGGTTATATATCTTTTCTGTTATCAAACGGAATCACTTCAAAGCAATTATGTGTGCGTTTTTCCCTTACAACAACAGAAATATACATTTTCAACTGATTCCGTTTAGTAATAGCAAAGATATATAACCTTTCCCAGTAAGTCATTATGCACGTTGTGATGTCACTGGTTAGTTTCACATATAAAACAAACTGAAATATCTCATAAACGAAGCAAGGAAACAAAAAACAGCAAAAGATCTTACTTTGTCATTTCAAAAGTTCTTTCAACTAAGACAAACTTAATTTTCGTTTCATAAACACTTTAAGACGAACGAATAAGGAGAATTAAGTTAGCTCTGGTTTATACGTCTAATTTTAGCTCAAACTTACGTACTCTTAAAGGTCAAGGTCACCCTTCAAAGTTTACCCTGAGGGCTTCCTGAACTGGAAATGAAATGTCAGTTTAATTTTCATCTGCATGATAACCACTTAAACGCACCAGGAGTAGATCCAATAGCATGGCAAAGGTGCTATACCCCTTCTAATTTAAAAGACTTAAAATAGTGCTGGGATGGCAATTCTATATTCTCACCGCTCTCTCCGGAAACTCGACATTATTATTTACACTATATAATCTGAAAATATGAATACGTCCAACAACAATCACCAAAATTTATTAAATTTTATCTTTCACCAATTTAGTTTCGTGTGCTATCGTCTATTGGGTGTTTGGCTATGCTATTGCTTTTGGTGGAGATGGTCAAGAAAGTGTGCATAAGTTTATCGGTAATGATAATTTTGCATTATCACATCAAAGAGAAACCGATTTTGCTCCGTGGTTCTTTCAATTTGTTTTTGCGGCAACTGCGACAACAATTGTTAGTGGAGCTATGGCCGAAAGAACAGAATTTGTTGCTTATTTGTTTTATTCTGTTGTTATAACTGGTATGTTTATACTTGTAAGAATATGAAGTGTAGTGTACGAAATACATATTTCGTGTTATAGTACACAATATCTCCCAAACGAATAAATATTGTTCAGAAATATTGTGATAATTCTACATTGTGCGTGGTATAATTAGCGTAAGCACTTGGCTTCGAAAGATTAGTGTAGATTTTAGCTTACAGTAGACAAACAAACAAACAAACAAACAAACAAAACAACAAACAAACAAACAAACAAACAAACAAACAAATGGACAAACAAACAAACAAACAAACAAACAAACAAACAAACAAACAAACAAACAAACAAACAAACAAACAAGTAAAACAAGCAGCCAAGATAAATCAGGTGGTCTAAATGTTGTGTTTAAAAAAAGCGTATATTCAACAGCCAAGCACACTACTATTTTAAATTAAATTATTTTAAATATATAATATTCTAATATATATATAATGTATTTTAAATATATTATTTTAAATTAGGTTTTGTTTACCCCGTCGTATCACATTGGGCATGGTCAGATCACGGTTGGCTTAAACAAGGACCTACTGACAATATCAAATACCAAGATTACGCCGGCAGTAGTGTTGTTCACATGACAGGAGGAATGTTGGCTTTGATTGGAGCTATTGTTGTAGGACCAAGAATTGGACGATTTGAGAACAACAGAAATACCATAAGGGGACATACAGTTCCGGTGAGTATTTATTTATTTATTTATTTATACTTTTTTTTTTGCTTTTCCCTATAAAAAGTGCACGCCGTGCAACTCTTGGGGTAAATCTTTGATAAACGATAAAACATTTTTTTTATCTCACCTAATAATTTTATAACTGAATTTAAAAAACTCATTAATAATTCATGAGGAAAACACAAAGAAAAATCATAACCGTATCGTGGTTTTATATCTGATAAAATTTTCTCCTGATTTACATAAACTTTAGCTTTGATTTTCTCGCCTTAGACAACGTTATTTTTCAAAATTACTACGCCAACGAACTTACCAAATGGTGATCGCTTTTTTAAGCCATTTAAAACACTCGCAGAACGTGTTTTATCAGATCTATTTAAATCTGATAAAACACTCCTGCTCGTGTTTTAAATAGTACTTCAAAAACTCATTAATAATTCATGAGGAAAACTCAAAAGAAATTAATGTTTAAATCAGTGTCTTTATATGTGATAAAGATACCTCCTGATTTACATAAACTTTAGCTTTGATTTTCTCGGCTTAGACAAGGTTATTTTTCAAACTTATATACGCCAATGAACTTACCAAGCGGTTCGTTTTTGAAGCCGTTCAATAAACTCGCAGTTCGTGTTTTATCAGATATAAAAACACTCGGCTTCGCCTCGTGTCTTTATATCTGATAAAACACTCCTGCTCGTTTATTAAACAGTACATCAGTTTTGTAATTATATTGTTATTTTTTATTTTATTAATTTTAGATGGTATCTCTCGGAGGATTTATTTTAATCTTTGGTTTCTTAGCGTTAAATGGTGGAGCCCAGGCCTCAATTGTGAATACAGGGGACGGAGTTGCTGTTGCTCAGGCAATAGTAAATACTATTTTATCAGGTAACACTGGTAATATGGCTACTATCAGTTTCAACTTTAATTTTTAACATCATTTATTATATAGCACGAATTACTTCCGTAAAATCACGTGCTGTGATTGGCATTGTTAATGCCCTACGATTAGAAACAAACAAAAAGTCCTAACAAAAAACTTTTATAGCCGAAAAACGACGAAAATAAATGAAATAAACGACGATGAACATTATAAAAGCAAATTCTAGTATCCAGGCGAGAAAGAAACAGCAGAAAGTAACGCTAATGCGGTGTTTTGACGAAGCTAAAGGAAGCGAAGACCAAGAAATACAAGATTGATTTTGAAATAAAAAGTGCCATATAATAAACTATTTAATAACCTCGACCGTTTGGTCTTTATGGTAAAATATTAAACCTCGGTCTTGAACGTATTAACCTCGCTATCGCCCGGTCAATACAGCAAGACCTCGGTTTAATATTTTATCGTAAAGACCTCACACTAGGTTATTAAATAGCTAATATTATCAGTTTTAACATAATATACTACGAGTTTCAACCATCAGTTTTACTTAGGCTCCGTTTACACTAGAGCAAAATAAAAACAATGTGAATCCGGACACTTTTTCTCTAGTTTAAACGGGGCCTTAATATACCATCACTCCCAATTCAACTATCAGTTTTAACTAAATGTATTATTAGCTTCAACTTATTTTTATCCAACGAGAACGCTCATACAATACATAATATATGAAATTTGACAGTCCAGAAAAAGTTAAAACGCGTTACTCTTTGAGTCCACTATATTTTACTCTGACTAACGCCAGACAATTTGCCCGTCAAAAGGAGAAACATGGCAGTGAAAAAGTTAAGTAAAGTTGTTCCTAACTGATTTGGAGCATCATTACAATGAGCAACACATCAGTATATACAGTTATACCACGCCATAAATTAGGGCATTGATACATAATCGGTTATATAATTAAAACATACGTACAATTAAGGCGTAATAAATAATTCCCCCAAGGAAGAAGGCTTGGACTGGCCAATGGCACATGCGCCCCCTTTAGAATACCTCAACTGCGCCCCATGAACTACATTTGCTAAACTGAGATATAAAATAATATGGCTGTCCATTGCATGTAGTTTGTTACTGAATATTCTGCTTTCTTAAATTCATGTTGTGTGTGGTATAGCGAGGGGTAGACAAGAGTTGCTGTTCCGTAAGATATATTTTATTCCAGTAAATGGTAAGCCTGTAGTAGGCCACTTTCGTGTCGTTCTTATATAAAGTTTCTGTGAGTTAATCATACATGGGAGAACGACAACAACAATCACCAATTTTGAAATCTTTCTATTTACAGAGGCTTGTGGGCAAATTTGTCTGTGATACACCTTAGTAGGCCAATGTCATTATTTATTAATTTCTTTTTTTAACTGCGCCCTTCTGCGCCCTTTGGCACCGCCCATAATACGGAGCCAGTCCGACTCTGCAAGGAAGAAACATTAATTTGCACAATCGAGATATATACATATTATCATTATTATAAAATTAAATCATCATAATATATTAAATATAACGTTATCAACTGTTTTCTCAGGAGCTGGGGGTGGCCTTACGGCTTTGGTAATCAAACGATTAATGACAGGATTTTTTCGCGGTCATTGGAGCTTGCTGACGACTATTAATGGAACACTAACAGGAATGGTAAGAACCTTAGGGATAATAAGGTCACATGCATGGATATGCTAAATTGCTAATTAACTCTCAGTCATTTGCAAAAAAGAGAGACGGTAGTATAAACCTTAATAGCGAGGTTCAGATCACACTTCCACTACCACTACCGTAAATATAATTAAGCATGTCAAATATTGTTTTTACGTTCAGTAATGGTCGCAGGTCTCAAACCTAGTGCAAAAAGAAAGCGTTTTACGATACTAGGATTAAAACCAACTACAACTACAGAACGAAAAAATGAACATTACATCAGCTTAACCACATTTACGGTAGCAGTAGAGGTAGTGGAAGTGTGATCTGAACCTCGCTATTCATAAATGGCCGACGATTTAAAATCCTTTTATGTGCATATAAATTAGCCCTTCTGACATCGTTTTAGAGTAAAGATTATTTTGAATTTCGCACATGAAAACGAGTTCAGAGGGGCTAATTTACATGCACATAAAAGAATATTAATTCCACGGCCAATTTATGAGTATGGTCTATAATCCAGCCTTGTCTTGTTATCGTCTTTTTACAATTATAATACTTTAATTATGTTGTAAAAAATTGCAAAATTCTTGTTAACAGTAAAATGTAAACAAAAATGACCTGACATGACTTATTCTAATGAATCGCATTGAAACAAAAAAGGGCTTCTGTGGTATCACCTTTTTGTTTGAATTAACATTAAAATTTACAACGTTTGTCTATGCAGGTTGCTGTTTGCGCCGGCGCAGACTCATATTTCCCATGGGCTTCGTTTGTGATTGGGTTGTTTGCTGGGATACTATTTATGTCATGGAGTTATTTCATTGAAAAACTGAAAATTGACGATCCTCTTGACGCTGTAGCAGGTATATTTTAATTAAGATCTTCTAATCCAGTCTGTCTCGTGGCATTATTGTGTTATGTATAACTAGTTATATAAATAAGTTTTGTGGAAACACCACGTAAAATATTTATTTGCTAAGCTTTCGGCCTGTTGACTCAGGCCTTCATCAGAGCAATGACAACAAGCTGTTGGCTCACGTCATTTATAAACTAAGCAACTGATCAATTAAATCACGTAATGGCGTATCACGTTAATTTTATTAATTAGAAAAACAAAATCAAGAATGTTTTCCGAATAGGGCACACCACGTGCTGTTGAATGGCTGTCCCTCCTGAGAAATAGTGTGATGTTTTGTAATCTCAATAGATTCCCTTGTTCTTCGCGTGAAGTATTTCTTGTCGCTGGCTAAGAGTGACGACTCTCCCCACTTAACACGATGTTCATACTTCCAAGCGTGTTTGGCAACAGCAGATTTATCATGTTGGGCTTTCATGCAAATAAATATTAGCAAATAAATATTGAATATATTACGTGATGTTTCCACAAAACCTATCTATATTACATTATCGCCATGAGGACTTTCAAAGAATTATAACTAGTTAGCTAAATACATGGTTTTGATTAAGTATGCATATGGTACACCAAATTTGATCGAGTGCCTCCTACTAGACCAATCCCAAACAATTTTATAGCAAGATTACGTGTTATGAATTAGCATTTTATTCCTTTTGGACGTTAGTTTGTTAGCGAAAATTTGATTGTAGCACATGATTACTTATTTTAATTTGAATCAGAATAACGTTATAAAAAGTAATTGATATTTGTGGTATTTGATTAAATAATAATAATAATAATAAACTTTATTTCAGTGTCTAGATTCTTTAGCGTTGACAGCTAATTGGGGACACTATTTACCTAAATTAGTTACATAAAACTTTCCTATAAACTAAATAAATAATAGATACGGATAATAATCTAACAACAGCTAATATAATTAAGTACTACAGAGATCACAGCAGTTGCAATTATTTTTCAACAAACTATCAATATCTAGTTTGCGAATATTACCCCTAAATACATCAAAGCTAGGCGAGTTTTTAATGTCACTACTCAGCCTTGAGCATAAAACTGGTCCTAAATATCGCAGCGAGTGCTTGCCATAGCTAATGGTATTAAATCTTGGTATGTCAAAATCGCTGTTTCTTAATGAATAGCGTACATTTTTGACATTGAAAATATCAGCTTCACTGCTGGGTGCCAATTGATTTTTCTTTCATAATAATTTTAGTGCATTATGGAGGTGGATTGTGGGGTGTGGTAGCAGTTACGTTATTGAATAAAAATGGAGGTGTGTTCTACCACTGGAACAAACTGGCTTTCCAGAAGCTTGGCTGGAATCTTGTGGGTGCTGCTGCAATTTCTGGTTGGTCAGCATTTTGGGGAGTAATTATATTCATGTCTCTAAAATTCTTGAAGATTTTACGAGTGCCAAGAGAGATTGAAATCAAAGGTTTGTTGTTGTTGTTGTTGTTGTTGTTGTTGTTGTTGTTGTTGTTGTTGTTGTTGTTGTTGTTGTTGTTGTTGTTGTTGTTATCATCAATCTACCTTGGCAAGAAAGTAGCTCCTGTAAATGTTACCACTATCCTCGTTTTCATATTAAGAGTTACTGACGTTTAAGAGTTAGATGGGATTTTCAAGTTATAGAAGTAATAATAAAACAAAATGATTGCGATTATACACCATTTGAAAATGAAAATAAGTGGCCAGCAAATAACTCTTAGACAAGACATAACTTCAAAGATAAAATTTTAATTAGCTAACGTTTCGTTGCTCAACTCTTTCCTGTCTGAATTGGTCTTTAGTATTTTATTCTGGCTAACGCCAGACGATTTTATTCACCTCTGGAGAAGCCCTCGGACAGGAATGAGTTATAGCGCAACATCATCAGAGCAGTTTGAAATCTTAAGGATAATTAAGTATTTATATATACATGGTTCAAATATTATATTACAAACGGTCAAAATAGTACAATAACAAATTCAAAAATTTAAAGAAACAAATGAACGTAACAATTTTAAGATTATAATAACAAAAAGTAAATAAAATATCATGTTTCAGATAGTCAGTTAAAGAGTATGATTATAACAATTAGATTAGTCATAAGCTAGAACAAAGAAAGAGGTACTGAACTTATGTTTGCGTTAAGGACGGGGTTAAGTTTAGAAATTAGAAGACTTTCCCTCAGTAAGAGTTCAAATTTAGAAGTGGAAGAAGCCGTAAGTATTTTAAAATCAGAGGGAGCAACAGGATGATCAGTTTTGAGCTTGTGAGAAAGAACACTTGACAAGGCTGACACAGAACGCTTCTTTCCAGTCAACGGCGAAACACCCATATGTTCTGAGATAAAAGTAGCGTGCTGTTTCGGCAGTACATCTAACCTAAGTTACTATATTTCGATTGTTGTTCTGAGATACGTGTGTGAATGACTGAATGTGTCTTGTCTAAGAGTTATTTGCTGGGCACCTATTTTCGTGTTCAAATTACGTTTCCCGCCTGGTATTGCAACAATATTGAAGAAACGTTACAAAGATTATACACCATGTTTAACTTATTTCTCAGATTAGATTTTTTTGGTCGTTTTAAATTTTTAGTAGTTTTTCCTAACATTGTTTAAATGGAGAGTCAGTTTTTAAACGAATTTTTATCGTAAATTAAACATTGAGTATAACCGCAAACATTTGTCTTATTATAGAAACGTTTCCCTCACAAAACTCGCCAACGAAACAGAAAATTGTAGTAATACTGAGACAATTATCGAACTCGGCTTTAGCAAACATGAAAAATTGTACAGACATTAATGTTTTAGATAGCATTGGCAGATTGTATCTATACCTCGGCTGAATAATTATTCTTCATATTCTCATTCTTCATTATTCCTCATCATTTCTTTTGCTTTTTTGTTCTCCCATTGTTTTTGCTTTATTCTTTTGTTTATTCTTTTGTTCTTTGCGTCCGATATAGACCCTTTTAAGAAGTATAGAATTCGTCAACTTCTTTTCAATTTTTCTTTTGAATTCTTTTCAATTTTGTTTATTGTCTACAGTGTATTTTCAATAGAATCCAAAAGGCTAAAAATAACGTCAAGTGCGGAAAATGACGAACTCTGCACTTATTAAAAGGGTTTATATC
Organism: Paragorgia papillata; assembly: GCA_035771165.1. NCBI lineage: Eukaryota > Metazoa > Cnidaria > Anthozoa > Scleralcyonacea > Coralliidae > Paragorgia > Paragorgia papillata. The sequence goes on along the minus strand of JAWNZC010000335.1, from coordinate 1,098,739 downwards.
GGACACAGACTCACACATCCTATACAGCTAAATCAATTAAGGTTGTCCTGAAGCCAAAAGGCTAAAGCCAAAAGGTCAAAGCCAAGCGCGAAAATGCTCGTTAATAATCCCTAGAGAGGCAAGTTTGGTTTATTTGTATGATTTTGGCCTATAAATATAGTAAATGTGTGTTTCGCTATTTAAATAGTAATTCACATCGTACTTTTCGCACTTGGCGTTGACCTTTGGCTTTAGTCTTTTGGCTTTGGCCAGGACAACCTTAATTGATTTAGCTGTATATAAATAGTCTTAATTATAATCACTTCAGGTCAACTCTATAAAAGTATTTTTATTTTTTGTTAGGCTTAGACATACCAAAACATGGTGAGCCTGCGTACCTTTCGTCCAGTTACGCAAAAGATTGGGACGTTGATACTAACTTTAAAATAATTGCCAATACTGCTGTTTTTTCAAAATATCCTGAAGCTTGTAATGTTACTTTAAGTGAACCACAGGAGACAGACGTTGACGACTGATATTTTCTGTATGGACCCCTATTGGGAAAGTCGCCAAACATTTCATTAAATTTCTATTATTTTTCAATAAATTTCTTGTAATAAGAATAGCATAAGATACCTTTGTACATTGTATATTAATTTTAACAGATGCTTTAAAAAAACTGTAGTTTACATATAGGTTTGCTTGGTCCTTTAGCTGTGTTACTGTTATTGTTACTACCATAATTATTATTATCTATAATATATTATTATAATAATAATAATATACATGAAAAAACATCTCGACTGTGATTGGCTGATTCCAGTGCAGTTAATCCCAAACAACAGTGCAGAATTGTGTTTTCACAGTGCAAAAATCTGTAATCACAGTGCAAAAATCTGTAATCACAGTGCAAAAATCTGTAATCACAGTGCAAAAATCTGTAATCACAGTGCAAAAATCTGTAATCACAGTGCAAAAATCTGTTATCACAGTGCAAAAATCTGTTATCACAGTGCAAAAATCTGTAATCACAGTGCAAAAATCTGTTATCACTAAGAACCAATCAAATTGATTGTACAGCGGATTTTTCCCGACACAAAACAAACAAAGATGGCGCCAAGATTCGGCGGTTTTGGGGATAATTTGTTCAAATTTGAAGCTAGTTATGCTTTAATATTGCCAAGTGAAGTACCTACAAGAAGACCAGAAGCTTCTTTATGCTTCGAGTGAATTTTTTCAAGTAGTAAAGGAAGCTAAGCGTTTTTTAACAAATAAATATGCGAGGAGTGGACGGCTAAACACGTACGTTAAAATGTTAGTACAGTTTTGAACATTTTTTCATGTATATATTATTAATAAGTAATAGCATGGTTTCTCGTGCAATTTGGTGAATTTTTCAAATACTTCAAATAGCACTTGTCCTTCGGACTCGTGCTATTTTGACAGTATTTGAAAAACTCACTCGTGCATGTTTTTTTTTTTTCCAAATTGCACTCGAAACCATGCTATTACCTAGTATACTTATCATCATTATCAGTTGAATTAAGAAAGTTTTGAATTGTTGTATCATATTTACAATTATTAGAAAATAACTACTACTGTAGGTATAAATGGTTTCACAAATCTAAGTTAACCCTTTACTGGGTATGGTTGCCGTTTGGCAACTATTAATTTTACTCTGGCTAACGCTAAACGATTTTACTCGACAAGTGGAGACCTCCTGGTTATCTACCCGGTAAAGGGGTTAAAGCTATCATGCAATGCTACGTTAATAAAAGTCTTTTTAAAACAAATAGTTTTACAATTTGGTGGGTTAAAAGCGTGTCTTAAGTTTACTCGGAAACCATTTGCTCACTTGAAAAAAATTAGGCTACATAAATTAAAATTCTTGGGAATTTGAAATAATTGTTGCATGGAAATAATCTTACTGGCTTTTTCAAACCACTTATGGCAGGCACTTCAAGCCTTGCCTACGCTAGCCTGCCTATGCCTACGCATGCAAGCACCTGTTGGCATGAAGCGAGATTAGTAATAAGCCATTTACATGTTAGCCTCTTTGAGCAGACGTTGTGAGGCGCTTCCGTCACAACGTCTGCTCAAGGAGGCTATATTTACTACCTTTTTCTGGACTGCATCCGAAACTCAAGTCTTACGTATTTTACACTGGCTAACATCACGCGATTTTACTAGTTATGCTATTTCAATTTATTTCGTATGTTCTCGATTCTCTATAAGACGAAATATGTCAATAATATATATTCTGCAGAATATTCTATGAAAAACTATATATGCATTTCACAAAATCTGAATGTACCGCATTAACCCTTTCACTCCCAAATACGGAATTTTCCTCACTTTATTATTTTACTCTGTCTGAAGCCGTATTAAATCAAACGAGAACGCAAGTCATCGCAAGTTGGCAGTCAGAAATTTCTGTGGCGGTCGTTCAAACACCCAAATTAACAAAATAAAGGTTTCATGAGTGTTTTAAACAAGTTTTAACTTTGTCACGGTACATGATATTTTCGGGAAACTATTCAGAGCGGCTGGCTGAGATAGCGTGACTGCCAACTTGCGATGACTTGCGTTCTCGTTTGATTAGGGCTTAACGCCAGACGATTTTACTCGTCAATGGGAGAGTTCCCAGAAAGTTGGGAGTGAAAGAGTTAACCTATCTCTTTTAAAAATAATACTGGCAGAAAATTGATGAAGGTTTTTAGAATCTCTTTGGAGACACACGAACTCGAGAAAGCCCTCTTGAAACTCATGCAACTGAGACCAATTGAGAAAAACGCATGACCTTATACGCCAGCGCGGCCCAAATAACAAGAAAGCATCGGAAAATCTAGACTATGGTGTCAATATATATATATAATACAGCCACATGGCTACAAAGTCAGCTATAGTTCTAGAAATTCGTTCTTGTATATGATGAAAAATAATGTCAGTGAATTTATACAGAGAATAATACTATAATAAATATATTGGCGTTTATATCCTAGAATACATGCCAATATTTATTTGATAGTGAATACATTTGCTTTCTATATCGTTTTGAAAGAGAATATCAAAGACAAACCATTCTGCATGCAAACAAATATATAAATATAGTAGATGAAGGGTGTGTGACAAACATGGCGATTTACAAGCTTTTTGAACAACCGCAACCAAATGATGTAACATGGTGAAATAAAAGAAGCGTGCTGCGTAGGCAGTGTTGAAGCAACCAACAATCGAAATATAGCAAGCCGTTAGATATACTGCCGAAACAGAGAACGTAGGAATAAGAGTCTAAACGTAAAGGGCCTTCGCTCGAAACGTTAGACTCCTACGTTCTTTGTTTCGGCAATCGGCAGTATATCTAACCTTACTATATTTCGATTGATGTAATATAGAACTGACGAATCAGATGGACTTGACTATGTTAATTGATATTGAGTGTTGAGCGCAGTAAATGTTTGATAAACTGAAAGAATTCAGTATTAAATATTCTACGCCCTCGAATGCACAACTCGAGACGAGGAAAGAAGTTATATAACACAACCAGCATGCAATCAGTTTGAAAGAAATTTACAATCAGTTGCCGAGTCTTGTTCAGACTTTCTCATTGTAACACCAACAGGAACACAGTATTGGAAAAATGTCAAATTCTTCTAACATAACCAAGGATCTTGAAGATTTAAAAAGGAATTTAGACCAATTTTTTCTGGTGCTGAATGGATGCATCATTTTGTGTAAGTACAATATAGATTTTTTCCTTGTTTCTGGTACATAGTGTAGTTGTGAATAAATACGTAAAAATATAGTCCCTCGGTCGCACGACTTATTGATCGGCAAAGTAATAATTTTGTTTATGTGGAAAAATTAAACATCAGTTTTATCATCTGTTATTCAGTGTCACTGCACGTTTCTGTATGTATGTCTACCACTAAAACATTCTCGCAGAACAATCAGGTAAATTGGCTGGGTCTTAATAGATAGAAATTCTCGCTAAACAAGTATAGGCATATCGCCAGATGCTATTACATCAAGTATATGTAAATATTTTAATATAAAGGTGTATCATTATTCTATTATACTATATTATTTTTAATCCTATACTTCGACAACGTATTATCTTCTAGCTGTAAACACAAGATCGGCAAAATACAGTGAGCGAATGTTTAATATTTTTTAAAGAAAGGACAGCAATAAAAGTGTGATTGCGTGGATAACAGTTTGTGATATTGCTTCGATTAGCTCTGCCTTAGAAGTTCACAAAGTCCAATTCTCTTTTTGATGTTTATAATGATTAGTGCTAATCATCCAACGTTTGCCTTCAAAAATATTATATGACTTTTTAGATAAAACAAACAAAATAAATTAAGAAGTTTGTATACTGTACATGATACAAACCTGAGTACATGTTAGATTTTTGACTATAAAAGTATATGCATGCGTCTGCATGTGAACTGTTTTGAGATTGATGTCATACCTTATTTAGAAAGTTAAGTTGTTGTTTCGTTTTACATCAATTCGGTAAGCCCTGGCAAAACGCCATCAGTTTATTATTTAAAGTGCTGTAATCCACCCTTACGGTTTTAATACTTTTGTTGAATATCATTTCCAATACTATAGTACTATCCTATAATACGTTTCGATTATAATAACAAACTTATTTAATTCCAGAACGTTAAAACAAATTTGTTTAGAGGAAATTGTTGACATGCATGTACTATATATTAATGCAAACAAATCAAGTTCAGGAAGTGGAGATTGTGAGAGAAGGGCTTGTGTATAGTGCTGCTTGTGTAAGTAGCTATATATAGAATAATAACGTTTCAGCCACATACAACTGTATACCACCAAAAACAACATTAATTTCATTGATATTGTTAACTGCCTTGCTTGATGGCATTTCGGACATATCGATTTCCACGACCGTTGATTTTCTACATCAAAAATTGATGTGGTAGATGAAAAGTAGCAATGAAGGAGTGATTTAAACTTTCTCAGAAAAATGTCCGGTTCGCGAACTTCGTTTGCGAGGGTATTCCAGATACGCGACATTCTCACTACATATAACTGTTCTGAAAACATAGCGTTCTAGTTTTAGGTATGTGGTATGTAATGAGTGAATTGTTCGTTGTGCGAAGGTTCATGGTTATAAGTTCACTTTGTCGGCTTCTTTAGGCAGAATATCACCATCAAACCTCGAGAAGCTTTGAATAAAAATAAGATATCGAGATATTCATGCCAGTAACACAAGGGCTGCATCTTTAGCGTAATGAGTCTCGTTTTGTAAGGAATATCAGTGTCGAAGGGCAGAGCCAAAATGAATTTTGTTGCCTGCGTTGAATTCTGCATGGAAAGAATTTTGCCTTACGCATTTCAATTAATTTTCTATCACTAGTTATGCAAGCTGGATTCGCTTACCTCGAAGCAGGATCTGTCAGATCTAAAAATACAACAAATATCTTAATCACAAACTTTTTAGACATAGGTAAGTGTAAAAAAGAAATATAATATAGTAGATGATGGTATCAACTTTCTATTTCCTAGCTAATCTATTGAGTTCACAAAGAGAACTGTTTCACTGATCTACATTATATAAGTATAAGTATAAGGAACTGATGATATTTCTGGTAACAAAATACAATTGCATTAAATTAGGCATTTATTTAGCCAAAACAAGATTAAATTCAATTAATTTCTTTCATTCACTTAATTTAATTCGATGTAATTCAAATCAATTTAATTCCATTAAATTCGATTGGATTTGCACAACACAACACAACACAACACAACACAACACAACACAACACAACACAACAACGTAACACAACAACGTAACACAACACAACACAACACAACACAACACAACACAATACAATACAATACAATGCAATACAATACAATACAATGCAAATGCAATGTAATACAACACAACACAACACAACACAACAACGTAACACAACAACGTAACACAACACAACACAACACAACACAACACAATACAGCACAGCACAACACAACACAACACAACACAACACAACACAATACAATACAATACAATACAATGCAATACAATACAATGCAAATGCAATGTAATACAACACAACACAACACAACACAACACAACACAATGTTATAAATCCAATTCATGTGAATTCAATTCGATTTATATCGATTCAAATAAAAATATTGTTTAAACACAATATAGGCTACAAGCAGCAACTAATTGTTATATGATCGTGTATGTTCAGTTCATATTATGTATACGTTGCAATCTTTCTTATTACAATTTTGACTGCTCGTTTAATGTTGTTTAGTTTGCGGTGCTATTGTCTATTGGCTGTTTGGTTATGCGTTTGCTTTTGGAGGAGATGGGCAGACGACTATTCAGAAATTTATTGGTAATAGTGACTTCGCGTTGTCAGGTTCAGAAGAATTTCATTTTGCTAAGTGGTTTTTTCAGTTTGTTTTCGCTGCAACTGCCGCAACGATTGTTAGTGGAGCTATGGCTGAAAGGACAGAATTTGTTGCTTATCTGGTTTATTCTTCTGTAATAACAGGTTTGTTAATAATATAATAAAATATAATAAACTTTATTTCTTTTTGTAAACTTGTAAAGCAAAAAAAAAAAAAAAAAAACCCCAAAAAACCCAAAAAAAAACCCCAAAAAACAAAAAAAACAAAAAACAAACAACAAAAACAAACAAAAAATAAATGTGTAATTTTAACATTATTTTACAGGTTTTGTTTACCCCGTAATAACACACTGGGTGTGTGCAGACAGTGGTTGGCTTAAAAAAGGACCTGCTGACAATATCAAATACCAAGATTACGCCGGTAGTAGTGTTGTTCACATGACAGGAGGAGTGTTGGCTTTGATTGGAGCTATTGTTGTAGGACCAAGAATTGGACGATTTGACAGCAACCAAAGAAACATCATCCATGGTCATACTGTTCCTGTGAGTACATTTATCCATAGTCAATTGTTTTTTGCTTATTAATGTTTAAATAACACACGGTTGAGAGATTGAACCTAAACGGTGCTATTGGATGATTGCTTCATTATACCAAAAAATACATTATCCTCACCACACACACGTTTGCATAAAGGTAAGCAAAAAGATACAACAAAGACTTTTGCTCAGTTTCCAGACCATCTTTCATTAAATATATGATTTATTTGAGTTGAAACTATAAAAAGAACTTAATTTATTATATAAAATAGAGTGTTTTATTGATGTTTCCGCCACTAACAAAAACGATCTCACATGTGTGATTATTTGTGATAATCTCACATATGTCGATTATCACGGGACGCGTTGGAGTATACTGTTCTATTTTTGTGGAGAAATAGGATAATTTTTTTATATAATAAACAGAACAATACATGAATATATTCAACAACTGAGTTGATCCAAATTATAAATCACACGAGCTTAGAATAAATATATTTTGTCACTTCTATGTTGTTTTTATCCACTGTACAAGGTTTACATAATCATTTTAGATACTCTAGCTACAGTCATATTCTTGCATGAGTAAATACCACAATTTTAGAAATTACAACGCGTGCGCTATACACTTTAGGTATACATCATTTTTTGACATTTTAATTATTAACATATTTTTCATTCATATTTTAGATGGTGTCACTAGGAGGATTTATTTTATTCTTTGGATTTTTGGCGTTAACAGGTGGTGCCCAAGCTTCAATTTCGGCTCCCGGAGATGGAGCTATTATTGCTCGGGCTATAGTAAATACTGTGTTATCAGGTGATCAATTTATTCGTGGAACTATGTATTCGTTCATTCACCCGTTTATCCATCCATTCATCCATCCATCCATCCATTCCTTCCTTCCTTCCTTCCTTCCTTCCTTCCTTCCTTCCTTCCTTCCTTCCTTCCTTCCTTCCTTCCTTCCCTCCTTCCCTCTCCCTCTCCCTCCTTCCTTCCTTCCTTCCTTCCTTCCTTCCTTCCTTCCTTCCTTCCTTCCTTCCTTCCTTCCTTCCTTCCTTCCTTCCTTCCTTCCTTCCTTCCTTCCTTCCATCCATCCATCCATCCATCCATCCATCCATCCATCCATCCATCCATCCATCCATCCATCCATCCATCCATCCAATTTAAAAAAAATATGTTTTAACTCAATTGTTATTGCAGGATCTGGGGGTGGAATAATGGCTTTAGTAATCAAACGATTAATGACAGGATTTTTTCGCGGCCATTGGAGTCTACTGACAACTATTAATGGAGGACTGGCAGGAATGGTAAGGCGAAGATGTATATATAGTGATGGCAGAGGAGATATATGAATATCACTACATAATGAGAGTGTTTTCATTTAAATAAAGGTTGCTGTTTGCGCTGGTGCTGATGTTTATAATCCATGGGCTTCGTTCGTAATTGGCTTGGTTGCTGGAATCGTATTTATGACGTCAAATTATTTAATAGAAAAAAATAAAATTGATGATCCTCTGGAGGCCGTTGCAGGTATTCTATACAATATATATATATATATATATATACAAACGAGCACGTGTGATTTTGTTCACGGAATGTCGGAAAGTGCTCAATACCATAAAGGTAGAGCGAATATAGTATAGTTTAAGTGGGCTTACCTCAAAATGTTGAGTGTCGCAACTGTCAGTTTCACGCGGACTGTCAATCGCCTGAAGATCGCCCTGCGTGAAACTGACAGTTGCCGCGACACTCAACATTTTGAGGTAAGCCCACTTAAACTAGTGGGTGGTGTTGGTGGCACAGTGGTTAGCTCACGTGCCTTTCACCTCTGCGACCCGGGTTCGATACCTACCCAGTTATCTGATTTAAATAATCCACCTTGGCCGCATGCGAGAAGAGTGCTTCCAGTTTGACTCTACCAAACATCGCAGGTTTCCTCCAGGTACTCCGGTTTCCTCCTGTAGTAACACTGGACCAATGAGGGATGGCCCTTACTGGACCTCTAGGGAGAATAGTTAGCTATTAACTGATAGAGCTATCCAGTATAAATAAGATTAGTTTAGTTTAGTTTTAATATGAATATTGCGTACTAATTAAAACACATTATTTACAGTACATTTAGGCGGTGGATTGTGGGGTGTGTTAGCCGTCACATTGTTTGACAAAAATGGCGGGTTGTTCTACGACTGGAGTAGATTGGCTTTGCGTAAACTTGGCTGGAATCTTGTCGGTGCTGCAGCAATTTCTGGTTGGGCTGCCATATGGGGGATAATTATGTTTGTCTCTCTGAAAGCCTTGAAGATTTTACGAGTATCACGCGCCATTGAAATTAAAGGTTGGTCGTTGGTCAATTGTTTATAAATCTATAACCAGCAGGACACGCGTAAACATCACCGATACAAAATGTTATCTTTCAAAAGTTTCATATATCATTTTTTTTTCATATGCAGTTCGAAATTCCTATTTGAACTGATGGTTCAGCATAAAGACTAGCTATTTGTTTATTTATTCTATTATTGCACATGCATGTTCTCAAGGCGGCGTGAGTGAGTTTTAAAAACGGGAATGGCCCAGAATGATAATATATCGTTAACGGTGATTTTATATATATACTCGAATCACATCGCTTTACGTTTCATTCAGTACGTTTTTTGCGTTTTTTGTTTTTAAATTCACACCAGATATATATTTTTAAAATCTTTGTTTATTAGGTTTAGACGTGGCAAAGCATGGTGAGCCCGCGTATCCTCAATCCAGTTACGGACATGGTTGGGGTGAGATTGGGAATTTAGAAATGGTCGATAAAGTTGCTGTTATTTTTAAAAATCATGGACAAGATGACAATGTGGCCAGTTCAAGTGCACCCCAGACTGCAAATATTGATGAAATTTCCTTATGAATGCTTGTCAGTAGAAATCGTTTGTATAGAGAGAATAGTCAGAAGATTGAACAGCACTCTCTAGTTCGAGGTCTGTACGGGAAAATATTCGCCTGAGGTTTTCGTACAGACCGAGCGACGAAGGACCGAGGTTTGTGCGATAAAACCGAGGGTAATAAGCCTTTTATTATATGGCTTTTGGTTTGTTTTCTTATCGGTTTTAGTTCTACGTTTGTTTTGATCAGATGTCGCTGTCAGTCACCTTAGTTCTTTCTTTTGAGCTTGTTCGTTTCGCTTCATGTTTACACCTGTTAGGCTGTTATTTTTCGCGCTTTTAAATAAGAAGTTTTTATAAAAAGAAACACTAATGTTTCAGGACGTATTATTGTTCAAAATTTTCCAAGAAATATATCTAATTCGCTTTTATTTTCATTCAAATCAACTCAGTAATTTTCCCGCCAAAACTTGCAGGCCATTAAAAATTACGTAATGCCCTCTCACAGTGACCTCTCAGCAACCAATCAGCGTGCGCCGTTTGGCGTAATGACCCGAAAACAAGCCCAGCCATATAATAATCGTGGTTATAGTGTACTGAGCTAAGGTTGTCCTCCAGCTTGCTAGTATAGCCTAATACAAGACATTGGCAATAAAAATGAAGTTTGTCAAATTTTAAAGAACTCGTAAAATTGTAATAGAAGATCTTTTCCAACTTTTTTGTATCTTTCTTTGTTTTTTAAAATATTTCAGTTTGTTTGATATGTAAATTAGATTATCTCTGACGTCAGGAGCAGGGTACAGTATTTTCATACATTACAAAATCACTTACACCTCTATGATTGCTCAACATAAAATGTTCACAAGGCGTTTTTATGTGCACAGTTTCAAGTTATTTCGTTAAACAAACTTGGAGATATAACTGATTTTGCTAGGTGTGAAAATACTGTACCCTGCTCCTGACGTCAGAGACCATCTAATTTACATATCAAACAAACTGAAATATCTTGAAAACGAAGAAAGATACAAAAAAGTTGTAAAACATCTTCTATTACAATTTTACAAGTTCTTTCAAATTAGACAGACTTAATTTTTAATGCCAATGTCCTTTAAACCATAGTTAATAGAAAATATACATGGTTTGGAAGCTCAACAAAAGTCATTGTTTTATATTTTTGTTCAGGTTTATGGAAATTTGTGCACTTTCACGGTTACTGAACATATTGTGTTTTCTGTATAATGAAGCAATCATCCAATAGCAACGTTTGGGTTCAATCACTCAACCGTACTGTTTAAATATTAATAAACCTAAAACAAAGGATTTGGCACCTTCATGCACCTTTCAACATGAATCGTAGCTTGATTGTTAACCGCTTTGAAGTTTGCAGGGTTTCCAAACCATGCATGTATATTTTCTATTAACTATATTTAAACGGATGCGTTTGAAAGATTGTTTTTGTTATTTACCGTAAAATCACTAAAATGAAGTTTGTTGTTGCAACGAAAAGAGCAACAGAGTAAAACAGAGCAACCATTACGAGAAAGTAACCGACTCACCACTAAAGCGTCTCGATTCGAGCAATAAAAACACATAATTTAACCCATATAAGAGGCATATGCCACTATTTGCTAGAAAACCTGCCGGAAAGCTCAAAGAACAGGGTTCTTTTGGACTATGCATGTGTACTGGCCTGCACGGGAATCAGTCCCACAATGGAGGGACACACTGTTCTGTCGCCGTGTATAGAGTAAAGGTCTTTAATTAGAATACATCAAACGTGTATCTTTACCATCAAATTACTCCAAAGGATTTTTCAATGTGGCCGCTTTAAGCAGCCGCCATACGACACAGTTCAGGCCACGGACCCAAGCTAAGCCCTAGGTGTTGATTTTACGGAGGGAGGAAAACCGGAGAACCCGGCGAAAAACCCTCGGAGCACAGGAGAGTCATATGCATAGACCCCAGCAATGTTGTTCATTGTCGTTTCTAGTTGTCGCTGAGTCGTTGAACAATCTATACTCTATAGTAAGTCAGTCTCTGGCGACTATTATGTAATATATCATACACGAGGAGGAGTGTTTCATCAGGATATCCAAACACCGAGACGTTTATTGAAAACTGAGGTGAAGCCGATGTTTTTGAACAAACTTCGATGAGTGTTTCATCAGGATATCTAAACACCGAGACGTTTGTTGACAATCGAGGTGAAGCCGAGGTTCTTGAACAAATTTCGAAGTGTTTGGATATCCTGATGAAACACTCCTCCGAGTGTTTGATATAGCATCTCAAACAAATCAGTATTTTAAGAGAAAATCAAGGTGAAAGTTTGTTTAATTTATGTAATTTCTTCCTCCGATATCCAAACCACAGACCCATATGGTACTGATTTCCTTTGTGATTTCCTCATGAATTATTAATGATTTGAGATATTATTATAGTTATGCTTTTCGGAAATGAAATCGGTTATCGAAATGATATAATAATAAACAAACAGAACAATACATGAATGTTTGGAAATATGAAATTTATTTCTCGTGTTGACCAAGATATCTGGCTCGTTCGCTTTGCTCACTCGTGAGATATCCCAGTCAACACTCGAAATAAATTTCATATTTCCGCGCATCCATGTATTCTCTATATAATAGTCATTCAAAATGATATTTTGCTGAGTCATTTTGCTCAATCGGTAATATTTCGGTAAGTCATTAAATTGCATGTGCAACCGCTGTTATCATCCAGAATCCCAGATCAGATTAGTCTTACAGATGACGCAACAGAGCCTGACTATCTATTATGTATCACCAATCTTCTCAACTTCTACTTGCGCAATAATTTTCGTTAGCATTATCAAACCAAAAAAATAAAATAAAAGTGTTTCTCCACAATCGACGTGGTGACGCAGTTCTTTTTTGTTCTTTGTTTAATTTATTTTGGGATTTTTAATTGGTGGGGGGTTTTATAGACTTATTCACCATATGTTTATGAGCCTCATTCCTGTCAAATCAAGAACTGGGTTATTGCAACGTTTGTGATTATTTTTTCTAGTTCCTACATATATCGTATGCATATATAAAAAAGATCAAATAGATACGTTATTGAAATAATTTTATTTAACTCTTTCACGTCCGAATCGGTCTTTAGTATTTTATTCTGGCTAACGCCACACGATTTTATTCACCTCTGGGGAAGCCCTCGGACAGGAATGAGTTAATGAATTTAATATAAGCGTAGGAACGAAGAAGAGTGCCCTCTCTCCTCTCCCATTTTCAATTTGCTTCATTACATACGCCACTGAAATACTTTAAATGAAAACAAGAAAAGTTCTAGCAGTTTCCCAGATTATAGGAAGAATATTTTCATATAAGTATTATTTTTAATCCTCTATTTAAGAATATTCTTCTACTTCCGTAGACAGACCGAGGTGTCAGGGCCAAGGGCATGCACGTCCTCAGGTATTAAGTTACCGCTTATTAATAGTTTTACGCGAGAATAATATTCTTAAAACGTTTTACTCATGAATTATCGCCACTGAAATACTTTAAATGAAAACAAGAAAAGTTCTAGCAGTTTCCCAGATTATAGGAAGAATATTTTCATATAAGTATTATTTTTAATCCTCTATTTAAGAATATTCTTCTACTTCCGTAGACAGACCGAGGTGTCAGGGCCAAGGGCATGCACGTCCTCAGGTATTAAGTTACCGCTTATTAATAGTTTTACGCGAGAATAATATTCTTAAAACGTTTTACTCATGAATTATTAATGAGTTTGAGAAAGTCGTTTTCTAATTATAGTCATTTTTAGTTTAAAACAATCAATTCATACAGCTGTGATCTATAGTATTGCAAATATTATGAATTGCGAGCGCAACGGAGGTATAGAGAACAGGTGGTGTCACGATCTCAGCTCCAAACGATCTTATCATTCTGTGTCATCGTGCAATTAACACGGGCGGGTTGCTAATAATCTACGTCATTCTCTCATCTTTGACCTTGTTATGTTTATACAGCACAACTAAAGGTTATTCCTGTACAAACTCATGGTTGACACAAGATAACGAATATGTTTATATGTTAGGACTTCAAAAGGACACTTGAAACACATGTTTTATCATAAAAAGGGCACTTTTGAGCAGAGTTGCTCAACATCAGATATCAATAAAAGACGTTTTAATCGATTTAACATTTGGCAACTACAATAAGACTAAATGTTTGAGTTGTACTTTTTTTTATGCATTTATCAGTGCTTCTTGCTGTCTACTCAACAGTCAACACTCTCGTCGTGATAGTAATATAATACAATTTAAATTAGTGTGTACACGTAAGCAATACCCTGCATCGAAGCCAAAAATACAAGGCCATACAAAGTTCAAGTGAACAATACAAAATAATGGACAATTGCTGAAATTTTAAGTTAGTTGTACTCTGATAAAGTCCCAGCTCGAAACGTCAGTATTTCATTATCAAAACTAATCTCGGCAGTTTACCATCTTTTCTGGAACATTACAAGTCTATTACAATTTCACGAGTTCTTTCAAATTAAACAAACTTAATTTTTATTGCCAATGTTCTTTAACTCAAAACAAGCGAAAGCGATTAAAAGATATAGAGCTCATCCGTCTTTTAACTTATCATATAGCAACAAACTGACTGAAAGGAACAAATTGGTTTTCTCGCGTTTACGATTTCTGACAGTTTTACCACATTATTCTAATCATTAGTATTTGCGGTAAGTCTGGTATTTCGAAACAAAGTTATCACCTTATACACAGAGATTAAATCTAAACATTTCCGGACCCCTAGCATTGTTTGAGATTTGGGTAAACGGCCAAACGACACCCTCTTGAGGACACGCCCATAACTTTTATTTCAAATTGTTTATTTGCTTTTGTGTTCTCATCAATACGTACAACATACTCCAAGTACTAAAAATTTTGTTTTCACGCAATCAAGAACGACAGCTGATCTGTAACTTTAAAAAATGCCACACGATTTTACTCGTCAAAGAGAGAACCCTTAGACATCACCGTACAGTCCTGGTCAAAATCACTCGGACACCTTGAATTAAATCACATCTGATATCAAATTTCCTTCTGAAAATCATTCCTCCCGCTGAGCTCCCCCATTAAATGTTGATAAAAATTTGCACTGAACATACTTTGCATTTAATTTTCTAACCAATATTGAACGGGGGGAGTGGGGGCGATGTTTTTTTGTACATAATCTCAGGAATTGATGCGCTTAACTTCTTTTTACGCGACTGTCCGAGTTCATTTTGGCCAGGATTCTGCCTGAGCTAGCCAAAAACGGCCCCTTAATACTACTATGTCTATAAACGCCAGATGATTTTACTCGTGAAAGAGAGAACTCTCAGACATCCTTGGCAGCAATGAGTTAAAAGACGATTTTATGGTTAGCAAGCCCCTGGCAATTCCATGACTGAGGACCATGCCGCCCATAAAAATGGCTTAAATCTTAAGACACCGGTTTCCTATTCCGCATAAGCCGCATAAGTACCAAGTATTTTATTTGAACCACAGTTAATAGAAAATATACATGGTTTGGAAGCTCAACAAAAGTCATTGTTTTATGTTTTTGTTGAAGTTTATGGACATTTTTGCACTTTCACGGTTACTGAACATTTTGTGTTTTCTGTATAATGAAGCAATCATCCAATAGCAACGTTTGGGTTCAATCACTCAACCGTACTGTTTAAATTTTAATAAACCTAAAACAAAGGATTTGGCACCTTCATGTACCTTTCAACATGAATCGTAGCTCGATTGTTAACTATGTTTGAACTAACGCCAGACAATTCTATTCACCTGTAGGGAAAACCCCGGTCAGAGATGAGACAAATAGGATCATAATTCATCATTCACTAATAGTGATATTCCCGCAGCTTAAAAACCTTCCTGAATACCAGCTTTCAACAATAATTGTTTAAAGTTTAAACAATTATGCTTGAAAAGTTCCGGCTTAAAGAAACATGTGCCGTTTAATTAAAAAAGTTAAGAAAACACTGGAAAATCATTTCTCTGTTTATAAAAGCAATGTAACGCTCCGTCATAAAAATGTCAACATTCTTTTAACACATTACTCCGCCCACACCAGACGGACGCACGTCAGAATTATAGGATATTGGGTATCTCACAACAGCTTAAAAAGCGAGAATTCACTGCGCACAATTTCATTTCATTTGAGAGTGACTGTATCATGAAGTACCTAATTGCGCTCTCGCTGCTGGTTTGCGCGTTCCTTTGCGCTTCAGCGCAGCAAGACATTGAGCAACATAGTCTTGATAATGTTTTTGGTCGCGTCCCTGGCATTGACGATGACGGGATAGAGATAGATGACATTGGAAATGAAGAAGACGATGGAGACGATGGAGGCGAACCCGATGAAAAAGACGGAGAAGACGAAGGAGATGAAGGAGATGAAGGAGACGAAGAAGATAAAGAAGATAAAGAAGATGAAGAAGACGATGGAAACGACGAAGACGAAGACGAAGAGTACGATGAAGATGAAGACGACGATGACGAAAGTGAAGTAATTGACCATCACGACGACGCCGACGGATACAATGACGATTATGATGAAGACGACGAAGGAGATGAAGAAGATGATGACGAAAGTGAAGTAAGTGATCATCACGACGACGGCGACGGATACAATGACGATTATGATGAAGAAGACGACGACGACGACGACGAGAATGAGATTGATGATGAAAAACGAGGACCAAAATGCCTGGTAAGAATTATTTTCAACTGTTTGTTTTGTTTTCATTATTTGATGAATATTACAAGAATTTTATTTTCTTTAAATACAATTAAATGCCTCGCATTTTATCCTCACCAACACCAGAGGAGGGAGCACGGGTGGCGTGTGCCGTTAGCGCGCTGCCTCTCACCAAAAGTTAAGCCCGGTTAGACGGGGTTAGTACTTGGATGGGCGACCGCTTGGGAATGACCCCGTTGTCGAGCTTGAAACTAATGTGAGTAGAGTTGTAGCTGATCTCTCCTGTGCTTCTTGCCTGGTACCCTGGCCCAATTTCAAAAGAAATATGGGCCAGGTAACCACTAATCTCATTCTCGCGTCATCAGGGCTAAATCCACTTATGACGATTGCAATTTCACTCATAGCCACTAAAAACGCGCGAAATTTCAACCAATAGGAAAGCAGAAGTCTTTAGTGGTTACCTGGCCCATATTCTTTGATTGGGCCAGGGTACCAGGCTACTGTGCTTCGAGGGTTTTTCGCCGGGTTCTCCAGTTTTCCTCCCTCCGCAAAACCAACCGCTTACATCATGGTAGTCATGTTCAATTGGGGCATTTCGCTCCTGTTTGACCACCAGTTGCTATAGGCAATAAAGTCATTAAATCTAAAAATCTAAATATACTCAAATCGAAGTCAACGAAATAGCAAAATACGCCCAGAGAAGAGTAAATAAATAAATAGCCTTTCGAATTCCAAGTACCTATAGCCTTTTTCGACTAAAGGGTATTCATGCTATAACCAATCGTGTTTAGTACAGCGAGTAAAATAAAGTTAATTTTAGTGTGCACATAATGGTACAATAAAATAAAACTCTTGTTTGTTCTGTATGTTTTGTAACCACACAATCTGACGTGGTATCGCTGTTAGATATTGTACTGTTAGATTTCGCTATAGAGAATACAAGACTAATAGTTTAGGGGTGTATTCCTCGCATTTCGTCGCAGAATGCAGAGACAATTGTAGGCGCCGATCAGATAAAAAAATTAATTAAACTGGGAAATAAATCTGACCTTGAATAGTCGAGCTCAAAATGTCAGTAATTAGCTTAATTTTCTGATGATGTAATGAGATTTTTGGCAGACTGTGTCTGATAAGAGATCGTGTACAGGCTTGTACAGCACAATGGTATTCCACGAATTACGAAAACAAAATATTCCATTCGTTGCAACTTGCTGAATCAGTTGAGGGCCCAGTATAAATATTTGTTATTATTATTATTATTATTAATTATCGGGAAGCACGGGTGGCGTGTGCAGTTAGCACCAAAAGTTAAGCCCGGTTAGTACTTGGATGGGTGACCACTTGGGAATAACCCCGTTGTCGAGCTTCGAACTCATGTGAGTAGAGTTGTAGTTGATCTCTCCTGTGCTTCGAGGGTTTTTCGCCGGGTTCTCCGGTTTTCCTCCCTCCATAAAATCAACACCTAACATCTGAACTGTGTCGTATGGCGGCTGCCTGGAGTGCCTTTGATATGCCTCGACACGGCCACGTTGATCTGCGTCCTTCGCAATTCAGCCGCTGGCTGCAAGTAAGGATGATTAGCCACCCAGTCCTTTATCCTTTATTATTATTATCAACATTACATGCGCACTGTGTTACGATGGAAGTCACGTGGGACTCAGTGAGTGTATAAATAACTGTCGCTTGTTCTTTCGAATGTTTGACGTTGATAATTCTACGTCATACGTCGCTTGCTTGACGTCCATGCGCTCTATCAGTATATGGTCTACTCTATATTGTCATTACATTTTGGCCGGCTTTGATCTCGCGACTCCGGCATTTTCGATTTTCCTACGTTTTATGCTCCCAATTTGAGTCTCTAGTTATACGTCATGCGGTGAAGTGTTAATTAAATCAAACAGTCAAAAACGTGCTGAAGCAAAGCTTTTTACTACTTTATATATTCCCGATTTGTTCCTCACACTCCTGACACTCGGATACCATCGGAGCAGCATATATCGCTAGATATCTCCGCGTGATCTCACAAAAAACGCGGGCTTATGAATCACCCTAGCTCGTCCCCAGTCACTACAGATCAGAGAAGACCGGAGCGCAAAGAAGAGTCTGCGTTGGAGGCCAGCTGGAAAATCTAGCCTAATATATTCTTGTAGTTGAAGTGCCTATGTCATCCTCAGGGACTTTACATATTTATACTAATTGGAACATTCTGAGAAGATTTGTAATATATCTTCTCAGGCGAAAATTTCATCTTCATGGATTTTTTTCCCGTTAAAGTTGACAGAAGCGACGTAAAAAGAGGAATCTGTAAAGTGGTTTTCATATAGACAAATTCCTCTTTCGACGTCACTTCCGTCAACTTTAACGGCAAAAAAAATCCATGAAGATGAAATTTTCGCCTGAGAAGATATGTTACAAATCTTCTCAGAATGTTCCAATTAGTATAAATATGTAAAGTCCCTGAGGATGACATAGGCACTTTAAAGCAAGGATCTAACATTTTCACAAAACATGACGTACGATATTACATCAATAAAACTGGTTTAAACATTTTAATTTATGCCTATACACCCAGTTACAGGCTTTCTCTTGACTAGCTTCTTGACATCTTTTCTCCTATTGTTTATATTTACTTATAAACTGACGTGATCATACACTTGGCTACGGTTTTTGTCCATAATGTAGTTTTGTGATATATGCAGCACGTCAACCACAATTTTTCCCCCACTGCGCACCATATATCATTCTCTATCGTTATTGTTGTGTTATTTTAATCTATTTTATTCATTGTTTAATAGGCACGTTGCAAAAGGCTAACTATTAAATGTAGAAAACACACCAGGAAACCATTTAAATGCATGAGAAAACTGCGCATGTGTCTTCGAACATGCAGGAGAGTAAGTAGATTTTGAATTCTTAATATGCAACCGCGTACACAAGAATTAACGCTGGGTTCGAGGGTACATGTAATTATATTGCAATACTTTACAACAAGTAGTAATAAAGAATTAGAGATCTACGAGAGAGACTGGGCCAATGTACGTATCAGTAACTATTTTAAGTGCAAAAAATTAAAATGTATATTAAGAGCACTTATGTATGAATGAAACAAATGTCACTGGTTAAAAAACGTTAAAACGAAATGTGTCAATAAAACTTATTTACAAAATTCAAAATCAGAGTTTTTTTGATCGAAACGTCTTGTAAAAAACCTTTATTTTTAACGTTTCTTAACCAGTGACAGCATATACTAAATAAAGTTTTTAACTAATGTAAATTATTTCTCATGTTCATCTCTTTCATTATCACCAGAAACCTCGTCCTACAAGACCTCCTCGACCAACACCAAAACTTTTAAAATGTTTGGTAAGTGTGAAAAAATCAATTTTTCACATTATAGAAAACGTTATGAGATAACTTTACTAATACTTTTTGACCATTTTCACAGAGAGAATGCAAGAAAAACTTATCGGTATGTCTTGAGAACGCCACCACTGCAGAGGAAAAATTGCTGTGTGTTAAAGAAATGGAACATTGTTTTGAAGAATGCAAGGTTAGTTGGATTGTGGTAAACCATCACCACAAATATCACCATCACCACCACCACCCTCACCACCAATATCACCACCAACTTCACCACCACCACCACCATTACCACCAGCACCAACACCATCATCACCATAAGCAACATTATCACCATAACCCTCACCACCACCACTACCATCACCAACATCATCATCAGAACCTTCACCACTACTACCATTACCATTGTCATCGTCATCAATTGTCACTATAACCATCACCACCACCATCATGATCACCATAACCAACATTACCGCAACCATCACCACTACCATCACCAACATCATCACGACGATCAACATCATCACCACCATCACCATAACCTGTTACATCATCACCAGCACCAACATTATTACAACCACCGTCACCGTCGCCGTCATCATGATTTGCAATTTAGAGTCGGCTAACGTGTTTTTTTTAATTAATTTTGTTTGTTTTTTCAATTTCTAAAATTTTTCCCAGACGTGTAGGAACCGTACAATTGGACCAGTTCGACAATGCTTTGTAAGTATTCAGGATATTACAATACTAATGCAGGTTAAAACGAAACTTTGATCGAGTGGTTCAGAGCGGCAAAAATCATGCACTCTGGGTTCGAGATTAGAGAGAATAGAGTGGAGTGGAGTAGAGTAGAGTAGAGTGTGGAATGGAACGGAACGGAACGGAATAGAATAGAATAGAATAGAATAGAATAGAATAGAATAGAATAGAATAGAATAGAATAGAATAGAACATAACGCCAGTACGATTCATCTCAGACTAAAGCAATTTGGTTTTTGTTTGTTGGTTTTCTATAGAGATATTGCAAAATGAATTTTACTGAATGTATTAAGAACAGTACCACAAGTTTGGATTATGCGATATGTACGAGGGAAATGGCACTCTGTGCATTAAAATGCAAGGTTTGTCAATCTAAAATAATCTCTATAGACCACTTTTATTATATATATATATATATATATATACACATTACTCATTCATTTCATTTAATAACATTAGATTTTAATTACACTGCTTAAACTTTAAAATATATCAGTCATCACGCTCACATCACCCTCCAGATACAAAGATTAACAAATCTACTCATCATTATCACGACTCAGCAGTTTTTAAATAGGGGCCGTTAACGATGATTGATGTCAAAATTCTGCTCGATATACGTACTCCAATTTTGAAAAAATTGTTTCTTTCTTTGGCCGGTACGATTATACATTGTTAACTCGCAAATATGCTTTGCGCAGGTTTTATTCTCATTCAGTGGCGTAGCCAAGGTCTTGAGTTTGGAGGGGCAAGAACCTCGATCTCCTAGGGGGGTCCGGGGGCATGCTCCCCCCTGAAAATTTTGGATTTCTAGGGTTTCTGAAACACTGTTTACTGCATTTTGAGGCAAGTATTTATAAGAGTAATCTGAAAGCCATAAATTACATAATTTTGTTGAAATCAAACCAGAACGTAGAATACGACGTCAGAATATCTTTTAGATTTATTTATAAACAAGTCGTATAGTATTGTAATTTAAGTATAGCATATGCCTGCCTGCAATATATATATAACACATTACTAGTCTACTCACTTGGCCTTAAAACAATGTAACCCCAACCCCCCCGCCCCCCCCCCTAAACGTTTCTCAACGGATTTAAACTTTTCACGAGAACGGTCTTGGAGACCATTGGGGGGGGGGGGGGGGGGCATAAAAATTATGTAACTTTTACAGCACTGGGTTTGAGTACTGCCGAAACAGAGAACGTAGGAGTCTAACGCTTCGAGCGAAGGCCCTTCATCAGAGAGAAACGTGACCAAGGGCCTTTGATCGAAACGTTAGACTCCTACGTTTTCTGTTTCGGCAGTATATCTAACCCTACTATATAATTTTTAGTAGCACTCTATTTATTTTGTTTATTTATATTTTTTTACATTTTTATATTGTACAATTGTAATTTATTTATTTATTTATTTATAATTTATTGAATGACACGTGTACGTTTTAACGAGTCTTGTACTCCGTGGTGTTACGTGGATAAATATGATTGATTGATTGATTGAATAGATTTGTGGGGAGCACGGGTGGCGTGTGCTGTTAGCGCGCTGCCTCTCACCAAAAAGTTAAGCCCGGTTAGACGGGGTTAGTACTTGGATGGGTGACCGCTTGGGAATGACCCCGTTGTTGGGCTTGGACTCATGCGAGTAGAGTTGAAGTTGATCTCTCCTGTACTTCGAGGGTTTTTCGCCGGGTTCTCCGGTTTTCCTCCCTCCATAAAATCAACACCTAACATCTTAGCTGTGATCCGTGGTCTGAACTGTGTCGTTGGCGGCTGCTTGGAGCGCCTTTGATATGCCTCGACACGGCCACATTGATCTGCGTCCTTCACAATTCAGCCACTGGCTGCAAGTAAGGATGATTAGTCCCCCAGTCCTTTATCCTTTATCCTTTATTTATCAAGAAACTATTATTAATTTATGTTTTTCTATATTTACAGAAGCTTCTCCCTACCAACCGTACAATTGGACCAGTTCAAAAGTGCTTTGTAAGTATTTAAGACATATTAAAGTCATGAAGAAAAGTTTCTTAATTTATTTCATCTTTCTTTTCATAGAGAGGGTGCGAAGAAAGATTTAGGGAATGTTCTCGCAGGTACCCAACTCGGATGTGTCAAATGAGAGCGCAATTATGTCGACACTTTTGCAAGGTAACCTGGATATTATAAGTCACTTGAATGTATAATTATATACTGTATAATTGATTATTTCCATCAAAAGTATAGATTAAGGGTAGATGTAGAAAGGTTGAAAAGTGGCTGCTCTAAGTTTAAGTGTTTACATCTCAACAACAATTGCGGTTAACTTTTCATATCAATTCCGGAAATGACGTCACATAGACTAAGGGACAATTGACAATCAACTGTTTTATTAAAAGAAAGCATAATTATTATGAGTTAGGATTAGGTTCAGAATTAGGGTTAAAGTTGTGATTAACGTTAGAAATTTAATCAGAATTCGGGCTGTTTATAAGCGGTTTACCGCTTAAATCTAAGTATTGACTATTTCTCCGATTCTGGGTCAAATTATTTTTGGTTAATGTCATGTACTGTTAGTTGTAATATGCATTATATCTTTATTGTATTCTACACAGAGGCTGCTACCTACAAGACGCCCGCGACCTACAAGACACCCGCGTCCAACGTTCCCACCTCGACCAACAGGGACACCCCGTGCTTGCATTGTAAGGGTTTATAATTTTTTATTATATAAAATAGAGTGTTTTAATGATTTTCCCGCCACTAATAAAAGTGATAATCTCACATGTGCGATTATTTATGATAATCGCACATGTGACGATTATCGCTGAATCAGCATTATAGTTTAATGCAATTTTTGCAAGGCAATTGGACAATTTTTTTATATAATAAACAGAACTGAATACATGGATGCTTGGAAATATGAAATTTATTTCTCGTGCATGTTGAACAGGACTATCTCACTCGTTCGCTTCGTGAAATATCCTGGTCAACACTCGAAATAAATTTTATATTTCTGCACATCCATGTATTATTCTCTATTTTTCATTAAGCTATCAATCTTCAATGAAAAAGAATTTTGTTACTTGAAGTTTTTGGTTGTTCTTTCGTAAAATCAACACTTATATTATATATACATATATATAATATATTTTATTCTAATTATTTTACATTTTACATCCTTTTTAATATTTCATACTTGTACAACCATGCAATCCATTGTTTTAGCTGTAATGTGATTTGTTCTTAATAAACAATCTACTTCTTTTTTATTATCTTACAGCGTGATTGCTTAAAGAACACCCTGGAATGTAAGAAAAACGCAACAATTCCCACTTGGAAATGTTTAATGGAATTTAGAATGTGTGCAATGAAATGCGGGGTTTGTTTGATTTAATTTTTTTATTAAAAATATCGATAGCCATCAGTAAAATAAATCCACAATGGATATGTGCACGTAATCACATATTAATTTTTGCTCGTGCAACTGAGACTTTCATATATTAATAGAAGATTCATTTCTATTCTCACGGAAGTGATCCAATCTCTAAATTCTCTGATCAGCATGTATATAGTTGTTCAAGAAGGAAAATTTCCAATTTTTCCTTCGTAAGCATATATAAGCGAATATCGAAGTAGCAATAGGTCCATTTATTATACAGGAGAAAATAGGTTGCGACTTAATTAAGACGCAACCTATCTAAGTAACGAACACACTCGTTATAAGCAGTCAATTTCTAATAAGTCGCGACTTATTTTGGACTAGCTTTCAACCTTGTTCTTATTTTAGTCGCGACTCAGGGCCTGTTTATATAATCCCAGTGTACCAGGACGTCCTGGTGTACCGGGATCTCGGCTTGTAGATAATTTACTGTTATTTTCGCGGTTGCGTTTATATGGAGACCGCGACGTCCCGGTGTACCGGGATCCCGGATGAAGCAACCCAGATCTCGCTACACCGGGACAGATCTTTTCCCATATAAACGCGACATCCCGGTAGACCGGGATGAAGTTTACTGAACTACAATGCTTGTAACTTTGAATATTACGGTCAGAATTTCGTCCAAACGGTCAGGTCTAAAGACAAAACACTGAATAAAAGTGAAATAACTTCTAACATAGTAGAATTAGGGTGAGTTTTTGCTTTTTTGCTCCATTTCCTTAAATTCTCGCGCTTTTTGACCTGGGATGAAATTCATCCCGGTCAACCGGGACGAGCACTTTGTTTACTCCATATAAACCCGGGATGAAATTCATCCTGGTCAACCGGGACATCCCGGTTGCCCGGGATCATATAAACAGGCCCTAACTATGTTCAACATTTATACGGGCCTATACGAGTGTGTTTGCGACTTAAATAGGACGCGTCTTAATTAAGTCGCGACTTATTTTCTCCCGTATAAATCGCCCTATTGTTTCGCATGAAGATCCATTAACATAGTCAACAACAGAGTACCCTGCGAGCAGAGCCTTCTTTTCCTTATTTCTTCGCTGAGAGAGAGGAAGAAAAGTAGGCTCTGCTGTATTCGTGTTTGGCTTCGTCCAAGATTTAGGACGAAGTAACCCGTTTAAGACCCGTTTAACCTGTTCTCGTTTTGTTTTCTGCTTTGATTGGGACTGGGTTCGAGATTGTAACCAAGCAACTGACATGCATGCGCAATGGGAACCAGTCACGAATACAGCAGAGCCTACTTTTCTTCCTCTCTCTCAGCGAAGAAATAAGGAAAAGAAGGCTCTGCTCACAGGGTAACAAAAGAGAGGCATTTACACAGCTTTCCTTAGCTTTCAAGTTTCGAGAAATTTAATTCCTGTTAAAAATCGTTAATAAGTCATGAGGAAAATTAAAAAACTAATATTCAATCAATATCTGTAAATAAGAGAATCGTACTGATTTAGATAATTATAACTTTCCGTTTGATTTTCTCAACTAAAAGTATACAATATTCGGATACCAGATAAAAATGGACCGTTTTCACTCACGTGATCGGTGGCCCCGTTGGGGTTGCGAAAAAATACGAAATGTTTGAATCAGAATAGAGTTAAATTCCCATCGGATGAAGGTTGTGCAGATGGTCGCCATTTAATTGTTTCTCTTCACCAATATGGCAGTGTTATTTATCCCCGAGCCCGGGCGTAGGGCCGAAGGCCCGGAGTCCGGTGAGGGTGCTAATCTCGACATGCGTGGAGTCCACTTTACACGCGAGATAAAAAGCTGAAAATAATTCTGAAACCTGTTTATATATATATATATATATATATATGTATGTTATCAAATCCACAACTTGCGCAGTTTGGATAGCAGGGTACTGGTACCTGTTAAATTATTTCAAAAAAGCATGTAAAAGCGGGCGAGGGGTTGTTGCGTTTATGTATTTCTAGTAAATATATAAATATTGTTGTTTTTTTATAAATATATAAATATTGTTTTTATAGAAAAAGTTCCAATTTCGTCATCACGCAATGCGAAAACATCCATTCCATCGCGGTCAAAAGACTGTGGGTGGATTCCGTTTTGGCCCGATACGTAAACACATATTCCCACATGGTGAAGGCCCATTCTCTCGTGGTCCCATAAATCAAGAAACCTTCCGGCGTGGTCCGATGCGTGGCGGGCAGTTCCGTCATGGCCCGATAAGGAAAGGTCAAGCCGTGAACCGCCAGATACCAAAACCCCGTTTGTTTCGTCAATTCAGGGGTTAAACATTAATAAATGTAATGGGATTAGTTGCCACTGTATAATTAGGTACTTCGGTCTAAGCTTCTAAGTGATTAAAAATGTAAAATAATATTTGTCAAATGATTTCCAATTATTAAAAATCACTCATGTTTTTATTTCAATTTCTTTATCAGATAATTTAGCAATCTAACTTACTGGAAAACGGGCTAATATTGACTGTACAAAAAGGATCGTTGTATCAGGGGGTTAATATTTTTTTAGAAACAAATGTACGTGAATGAAACAACGAGCCAGAATTATTTTCTTTAAAGGGGTTTTAAGAAATTCACTGCACGGGAGTTTCTATGCTTTATAAAGAAAGTGCCTATGCAACGAAATTTCACTTCAGTTTTTTAAGATTGTATTTAGAAGAACACCTAAGATAATGAAAAATGGCTTTTATATGCCTTTCAAATCTTATCCCATTTTTGAGTTATTGGCTATGCAATTTGAGCAATGACGTCACACGTATGTGGGAGAAAACGGAAAATCAGTCATATCTTTGGATTGGTTTAACAGCACGAAACTACACACTGCAGATGTAAACTGACCATACCCCAAGGAAAATTTCCAACGTTTGATTCAGTATTTCAGTTTAGTCTACATCTTGATGGAAACAATTATCCATATTAATGATATTATAATTAAAGAAAGAGAAATTGTTCTCTAAGAATCTTTGTCTTTTTTAGAAGAGGAAGACAATAAGATAATAAACGACCCTTTGGGGCCGCACGAGTTTGCATGCAATTGCTGATAGTCTAACGTTACATATATATATATATATATATATATATATACCTTATTTTTGATATAACAAATGACTTCTTCTCTAAATCTGTATTCAAACAACATGATACCGCATATATCTGAACTTTGCAAATACAGTGGGTGGACCAATAAAGACTATTATGACGAAGGGCCTTCGCTCGAAACGTTAGACTCCTATACGTTCTCTGTTTCGGCAGTATATCAAACCTTACTGTATTTCTATTATAATACATTTTGTCAAACCCTTGTATCATGATTATGCATGTTTTGTATTTTAATAAAATATAAAGAATTACATAGCCACAAGTTGCCTGCTCTCGCGTCATCTTATACGCTCGGTTTCCAGCCGTATCTCGGGCCCCGGTACTTACCTCCCCCGAAATCACGGCTGGACTGGTGACCTTCAGGTTCCCAGGCCTCTCTTTTTAACGTCGAGCGGCAGACCGAATTGTGAGAGGCCTGGAATAAAATGTTTTGCCTGGCCCCAAAACTGGCCCCAAATTATACAGGCACCACACGGCCGTTTGGCGGAAAACCAAAGCAGATAACACTCACGTCGGTCTGCACAATTCTTTATAACATCATATAGCAAGGTTGGTCTACTGCCGAAACGTTAAAAAGCATATTTCGATTTGTATAAATGTGTTTCAACACAATCACTTCCTACGCCGAACACTACTTTATAAAGCCTCGTATGTAACAACCTTTTAACGTAATGTAAAACAAAGAAACCTACTCGTTTGCTGTCTGCTAGTCAAGAAGAAGTTTGTTTAAGTGCCCTCGTTCATAAAGATTAAAGAATCCGAGCTCCAGCAGGATTCATGATAGATAAAGATGAACAGTTTCCGCTAGTCCTCTTGCTCGATCCCTATTCTGTGACGTCACCAAAATACGTTCGAGAGAAAAGAGGACTAGGAACTAGTCTGGGTGATCTTGTTCATTGTCGATTTGCACCAATCACAAACGTGCCTGCACATTTTCAGCAGGCATATATTATTGGGATTATTGCATGAATTACCCCGTCAGTTCAAAATGGCGAATAGTGCTGATGAGTGAGGCATGCGATGGCATTTTAGAAACGTTTAAGATTGATTGTCTAGAAGATTTACAACAGCAAGCTCTAGAGAAAGTGGTTAATAGCCAAGATGTTCCCGTCATTCAGGCTACAGGATCGGGGAAATCACTTATATTTCACTCAGTTTCTATGGTTTTTGATGTCGTGAAATTAATTTATGCAAAACGTCACAGACACGCTCTAGCTGCATGTGGCTCACGCGTCCAGCCGTCTCTTTCGGGGGAGGTATATGTATACCCGGCTCGGGGGAGGTATGTATACCGGGGCCCGGTAGACGGTTGGAAATCGAGCCTAGTCATCTTAGGTCTCACTATTTACATCATTCAAGTGCCGACCCCTCCCATGTAAATCTTGCCATTGAAAGTGTTAATTGATAGTGCTCGAAATAACTTTGCAAGGAAGAAAACGTAAAAGATACAGTGACGATGTATTGGGTGCTATCCGAGAGTTTATATAAGAGATTTTATTGTGACATGATAGCTAAAAGACAAAACTCAATAATCTACGTATTAGTTTTGTAATCTACTTATTAGTAGTTTTATCGCTTATTATACTACACAAGTGTTGAATATTGTCGTGGGCGATCTGTGATGCGACGAGCCACTTCACAAGACAAGGACTTAAGCCCTAATCAAACGAGAACGCAAGTCATCGCAAGTTGGCAGTCAGAATTTCTGTGGCGGTCGTTTGAACACCCAAATTAACAAAATAAAGGTTTCATGAGTGTTTTAAACAAGTTTTAACTTTGTCACGGTACATATATTTTCGGGAAATTATTCAGAGGGGCTGGCTGAGATAGCGTGACTGCCAACTTGCGATGACTTGCGTTCTCGTTTGATTAGGGATTTATATCCACTTCCAGATTGTATGGAGCATGAGTGCGATATTTCGGTAAACTTCAAAACTTATTAATTTTACCTCTAAAACAAGACGTTAAGCCCTAATCAAACGAGAACGCAAGTCATTTGCAAGTTGGCAGTCACGCTATCTCAGCCAGCCGCTCTGAATAGTTTCCCGAAAATATCATGTACCGTGACAAAGTTAAAACTTGTTTAAAACACTCATGAAACCTTTATTTTGTTAATTTGGGGGTTCGAACGACCGCCACAGAAATTCTGACTGCCAACTTGCGATGACTTGCGTTCTCGTTTGATTAGGGCTTATACTCATTAAGTGAAGACCCCCTGGTAATCTGTCTGATAACGGGTTAACACTTTGAAGCCTGACGACGAGTCTTTAAGGTTTATTCCGGCTATTACGCCAGACGATTTTATTCAACACAGGGAGAGGTCCAGGCCTCAAAGTGTTCAAGACTGTGTACACTAAAGCCGGTTTTCCACTGGGCGATTTTTTTCGCACGAAGCGACTTTCTTTTGTTCGAATTCAATAGATTTCTGATTAGTGCCAGCTCAGAGCTCATGAGACAAAACAAAAAGTCGCTTCGCGCGAAAAAAGTCGCCTAGTGGAAAACCGGCTTAACACTTTGAAGCCTGACGACGAGTCTTTAATGTTTATTTTGGCCAACGCCAGACGATTTTATGCAGCACAGGGAGAGGTCCAGGCCTCAAAGTGTTAAATACTATGTACACTAAACACTATGTACACCAAGCGTTTACTTGGCACTGACTGTTGCCAATTGGCAAACCGCCTTATGTATTATCCACAGAAGCCAAAAGCTGTGATAATTCCTGGATATAAAAAAAAGGCAAAATTAAATAATTATATCCATTTTAGCTACGACGTGACTATAGAGAGACACGGATTCATGGAATAAGGTCAAAGACATATATGGACACACAAGATGAAGCAGACCCAAGAAAATCAGATTCATTGTAAAGGATAAAGGACAGGGGGGGGGGGTAATCATCCTTACTTGCAGCTAGCGGCTGAATTGCGAAGGCGGATCACAGCTAAGATTTATGGAGGGAGGTGCAGACATTGTGCGGACGTTTTCCGCCTAATTGATACTATAATAGGGAGCTTAAGGAAATACAATGCGAACGTCAAGGACAACGTCCTTAATATAATTTTTCTCTCACAACAAAGAAAATGAATAATTTTTAGTCCCAAGAGTAATCTTAACGCCATTCCCGTTCTACATACAACGTTATTCAGATCATTTTCACGTCTTCAGGACGACGTTAACTCGTGAAACGGCAAAACCTGTTGGTTGAGTTTGACTTCAAACTATGCGACTATCTTTCTGTACTGTTTAATAAACGAGCAGGAGTGTTTTATCAGATATAAAGACACGAGACGAAGCCGAGTGTTTTTATATCTGATAAAACATGAACAGCAAGTTTATTGAACGGCTTCAAAAACGAACCACTTGGTAAGTTCATTGGCGTAGTAAGTTTGAAAAATAACCTTGTCTAAGCCGAGAAAATCAAAGCTAAAGTTCATGTAAATCAGGAGGTATCTTTATCACATATAAAGACACTGATTAAACATTAATTTCTTTTGAATTGTCCTCATGAATTATTGAGTTTTTGAAATAACTCTAAAGCTTTTGGATGTCGAAAAACCTACTTTAGATATATTCAATACTACGTAAATGGTTCGTCTAGTTTGTGACAGATACATGTACTGAAGTTCAGATTGCCGTCGTTGTCTTAGCTTTCTTAACTAAGCCCCTTTTAGATATTAATTGTATGTTTGATCTTCAGCGGTTTGCATACATGAAAGCCCAATTTACTAAAATAAGACAATATCAACATAAAGCCCTGATCAAACTAGTTGTGCCGACGTTTGACTGGTGGCATCGCAGTCTGCGTTCTCGCATGATTACGGCTTAACAAACAGTTCAAATAAGCCATATCCCGTACGTCTTTCCAAGGGGCTGTTCACACGAGACCGGGTTATCTCGGGGGGTAGGGATAACTTGGGGGCTAGGGTCAAAGTTGACCCTATTTCACATGATAAAACGCAACTATCGAGTTGTCCCTGGGCCCCAAGATAACCCTAGCTTCATGTGAACGCTTCACCCCGAGTTATCCCGAGCAACAGCATAAATACGCATGCCTACCCCCCTAGTTGACCCTACCCCCCTAGTTGACCCTACCCCCCGAGATAACTCGGGTGAAAGCGTTCACATGGAGGTAGGGATAACTTGGGGGCTAGGGTTACCCTATCGCTCCGACCGAGTTATCCCTACCCCCCGAGTTATCTCGGTCTCATGTGAACGGTTTACTTTTTCAACATGGAAATAAACTATAGAACCCCAAGATAACTCGCCTCATGTGAACAGGCCCTAATAGTTGTTATACTCTTCCCCAGCAACAAGGTCTAATTGAGGTCTACATGACAAAGAACTTTTGACTTGCTCAGGCAATTGAGTGCATTGCCTAATTAGGAAATCTAAATTAATATATAGCCCGGGCTACTGGTTAATTGACTTCATTTCAACTCACAATAGCCTCGCCATAAAACACAGAATTACGAGACACTTCTCAATCGCAACAACATGGCAATAGAAATAGTAGAAAAGAACTTGGACCAGTTTTTTCTGATCGTGAATGGATTTATCGTAATGTGTAAGTATTTTTTAGTTATTTTATAGATAAGCGTCGAAAAAAACACAGTTAAAGTTAACTCTTTCCTGTCCGAATTGGTCTTTAGTATTTTATTCTGGCTAACGCCAGACGATTTTATTCATCTCTGGAGAAGCCCTCGGACAGGAATGAGTTATAAACTATCTCTTTAAGACCGAAATAAAGGCCTATATATAAGGGGAATTTTTAACTCAGGTTTACGTTTTTCCTGGTTTCGAAAAAGTTTTAACTTCAAGATATTTTCAATCGGTGTTACACATAAATAGTTAGTATTAGTAATATCTCCAGGTAGTAAATATATTAAAACGATTTCACGGACTTTGCAACTAAAACGCGACTCATTATAATATAACAGATGCTATATGCAAATAGTTTGTAAAATAAAATAGCCTGATCGAGTCGATCAAAAGCTTAGGCCGTCTTTCCGATGAGATTTAAGGTCTGTGTAGGTGACATTATTAGGGGACTTTATAAGATCTACGTCAACCTCAACGATGACGTCCTCTAAACAAAAGAATTCTTTTTGCAAAACAAAGAAAATGAATAATTTTTAGTCCCAAGAGTAATCTCAACACCGTCCTCGTTCTTTATACAACGCCACTTCGAGCATTTTCACGTTTTCAGGACGACGTCAACGGTCAAAAGATGAGAACTGTTGCTTGAGATTGACTTCAATACGGACACCGCAATCATTTTAGCAATACTGGGGCGTTTTGGAAGTCATTAAACTAGCTTCAAATACCAAATATAATAGTTAGTTAACCGTGACTTCTTTAAATTGAAAAATTTTCTTGCGTTTTAACCGCCGTCGTCCTCCTAGCATCTTAAAGTCCTTATTAGGACCTTTTATACCGTGCAAAATAAGCTGCGGCTTAAATAGACCGCGAACAGCTCGTATAAACGGTCAACGGGGTTGTCCGCTAATGGTCGCTTGAGTCTACCGAATCCACCACTGTAGGTTATTTTGTACTTTTTAACAAACTGGCGCTTAATATGTGCACGCTGTTGTGCTGTTTCGTGTATAGGCTATGCCAAGCTGCATTGCTATGAGTAGCCCAAGTGAACGCCTAAGCTAGTAGGCGAAACATGAAATGTAATCCTGCACGATATTATGTGAATATTCATAATACAAGATGCATTGTTCCTGAAAATATAAATGCTTACGTAAATAATGTAAAGCTAAAGGCAGAAAAAGAAGTTTATATATATATATAACTATTATTTTTCATAAAGAGAAAAGTATTCACGTTTAATTTACTACAAGTCTATAGCAATCGTATAACTTAAGAATTAACTTCTGACGTCTAACGTCGGAATGTGGCGTGGGTCTTATTTATAAATCAATTTAATAATTTAGAAGGATAATAGTTCCTAATGCTTGCACGCAATTCTGTAACTGTGCGTGATTGTTCAGGGGGCGAAAAACAAGCTTCATCAATCTTTTTAGTTTCCCTTTAATAAAACTTAGATAAGTTTTCCGCATTTTTTCTGTATAACGGCAAGCGAATCTATGCAACCAGTTAGAGGGAGCACCTCGAACAAAAGGTTAATGACCCCGCGGGAGATTATTTATTGGTACTCGGAAGAGATAAGCCGCATTGTTGGCAGTAAAAGGTTGGGTGCTTTTCATGTTGCAAATAGATGAATATTGGGTACTAACAAGTTGAAACATAAATAAAGAAGTGAAATAAACCAGTGTCTTGTCTTTATAGTGATATATTTAACACTTATTGACTGGGACCTTCAGGAAACAGTATGTTTTGTGGACCCGGGATCGAGCAGAGGGAAACATCAGAGGTCGAGGGACCACAAAACCGATACTGGTTGCCGAAGGTTTCAGTCAATAAGTATTTTATTATATACCATGCAACTGTACAAAAAAAGAGAAAAAAGAAAGACGTCAAACCACTGAAGTAAATATAATGCAACTTTTTAATATTTATCTTTAACTGATATACAAAAACAACCTTTGAACTATCTATTTTAGTCTCGGTCTCAACGATTTTATTATTCACCGTTCAGAGTGGCATGTTGTTCACGTGTTACCCTCTCACTCAATGAGCCGCAAGAAAACATGGACTTTGACACTTGGTATATATAAAAAAACTTTCTCACGGTATAGTCAGGCATATATATAACATGTGTGTTGATGAATAGTAATATTAGTTGTATAGTACAAAAAAATTCATCAAGTATCATAGTGGAAAACAAAATCAAGAAAGTTGTGTGTTTTATGAAGCTGCAGATGACAGGACGCGTGTCGCAAGTTTTCAAAAGAATTAAAGATCTCTTTGTGTACGCCTTAAAAATATCCCAAGCGAATATTGCACTTATCCCCCACATACTATTAACTAATGTCCTCCTGTCTCTAATGGCCTACGATTTCCTGCCTGAAATTACTCAACACGACAATTTGGGTTCCTTAAATTTAGTTGCAATGAGAATTCTTATCATAAGAGCTAGCAGTCAAACTGGCACTTAATTGATAAAGATCTAGCAGTTTTAAAGTCTGATAAGATAACGGAGTTGTTTTTATTACATCATTCTGATTATATTTATACAAAAGTTGAATATTTAAGTTGAATATGACAGCTCTAAGTTTAGAAAGCTTGATTTGGATTCCTTAGATTATTTATTATCTTTTCTGTTCGAATTAATCTTTAGTATTTTATTCTGGCTTATAAACGCCAGATAATCACAGGTATATTCACCTCTGGGGAAGCCCTCGAGTAAGAATTCAAAGATCATGGCAATTGACGGTACCGAAAAAGATGGCGGACTTGTACATTTAACCACAATCCTTTACGTGCAGTAATTAGGGACTTTAAGATCTGTCGTCAACCTCAACGATGACGTCCTCTAAATAAAATAATTCTTTTTGAAAAACAAAGAAAATGAATAATTTTTAGTCCCAAGAGTAATCTCAACACCGTCCTCGTTCTTTATACAACGCCACTTAGAGCATTTTCGCGTCTTCAGGACGACGTCAACGGCCAAAAGATGAGAACTGCTCTTGAGATTGACTTCAATACGGACACCACAATCATTTTAGCAATACTGGAGCGTTTTGGAAGTCACCAAACTAGCTTCAAATACCAAATATAATAGTTAGTTAACCGTGATCTCTTTAAATTGTAAAACGTATCTTGCGTTTTAACCGCCGTCGTCCTCCTAGCATCTTAAAGTCCCTAATATTGTTTCTTGCAGAATTATTGGAAGATATTGTTTTAAAATGATCAACTTTGGTAGGAATGAAGTTCTTGCTTACTTAATCCATCTTAGCATGATAAACAATGTTTAATTGTTATTTGAGCTGATTTGAGGTCGCAAAGCATTGTGCTTAAATGTACCGCCGCCATCATTTTCGGTACCATCAGTTATAGCTTCATGCACACCTTTGCTTTAGTCTATTTTTTAAATTGTGGTTTCAAATATACAATGTAGTAAATAACTCTTGTGAATAACCCGACGTTGTGAGCCAAAGCCTTTTTGGTTAAAGTAAGTCATGGTTTACCCAGATAAAGGGTTTGGCTTGAAACGTCAGTATTTTAATTCGTTCTTTAAAATCTCGGTAAAAATAATATCACGATTTAGGGACCAGTCATTATTAATTTATGGAGGGGGTGGGGGGGTAAATAATTTACTTGAAAGAAAAAATAACCTTCGACCCCCTTTTAAGGCCTACGAATTTCAAGTGACCCCCCAGAAAATTGCTTTTATCTTTTGTGACCCCCCCCTCCAACAAAGCGCAGTATATACTAAGTACTTATTAACCGAGCGCGAGGTCCGTACGGGAAAATATTTTGCTTGAGATCTTTTGAGTACAGACCGAAACCGAAGGGCGAGGTCTGTACTCAAAAGATCGAAAGCAAAATATTTTCCCGTACGGACCGAGCTTGTGAGGTTAATAAGGAATTTATTATATGTCTCCACGACAACGGGAAATAATTTAGAGAAAACATTATCGTCTACAGTACGTCTTCCTGCACGTCAGCGCAAGCGGAGGCTGAGCGGTCTCATAGTCGCGATTCGATATAATTGACAACAAAACAACCAAAAGGGAAAACATTTTGAAAAGAATATAATTTTTAAGAATATAATTTTTTATTTTTTTTTTATAATTTTTAATAATATAATTTTAGAATAAATTTTTTTTTTATTTAATTTTTTTTTAATTTTTAATTTTTATAATTTTTAATTTTTTTTGTATGTTGTTTTTGTGCGGGTCCGTACACCGAGTCCGTACGGCAAAGTACGGACTCGCACGTCAGCCAATCAGCGTTCAATACGCCAGTTCGGACTCGCAAGACATATAATAATGTTATTTATTAAAGAGCACACAGCAGTAACTAGTCAATAGGTGATGCTGATAATGATCGAGGTTATTAACTTTAGAAGACTAATTTATTGACCTTTGCAGTTTGCACACACATTGATCATTTTATAAAACATAACATGTTGAGTTTCATATTGTTGGCTATTAAAATAGAAAATGAAAGTTATTCTACAAAAAATGTTAATGAAAGTTGTTCTACAGAAAATGTTACAAAGCAATGATTTTAAAAATTGAATGATTTATTTTTCAAACCCCCCTTTAAGGGCTTAAATGAAACATGACCACACGTTTTAGTAAATTAAATACTTCCTCATTTTTTACCCACCCTCCATAAATAATAACCAGTCCCTTATATATAGTAGGGAGCTTAAGCAAGCTAGTACGGCGACGACAATCTAAAGTTCAGTATCTAGCAGAAACCACGAATCCTTTTACGTAGTACTGAATACGTAACGTATGTTTTTCGACATCCAAAAGCTTATAGAGTTCTAAAAGGATTGTGTTGCATAGTTTGAAGTCAAACTCAACTAACAGGTTTCGCCGTTTCTTAAGTTAACGTTGTCCTGAAGACGTGAAAATGATCTGAATAACGTTGTATGTAGAACGGGGATGGCGTTAAGATTACTCTTGGGGCTAAACATTATTAATTTTCTTTGTTGTGTGAGGAAAATTCCATTGTATTAAGACGCTGTCCTTGACGTTTGCGTTGTATTTGCATAAGCTCCCTACTGAACGAATCCGGACCACTCGAACGTACTATCAACGGAAACTCTTAGACAAAGGAATGAAGATAAAGAAATGAAGTTAATAATATTTATATCGTGGGTTAGCGGATAGTGGGCAGCTGTCATTATTACCAATATTACTTTCCTAGAGTTTCCTGTCGACAGTCAGCAAGTATCTCTCTGTAGGGAGTTTACGCGTAGGCTAGCAAGTATCTAGCCTGCGTCAGATGCTCGTGGGCGGAAAAGTATAGGCGCCAACTAGCTGTGTTTTTAACTAGTCTGTTTTCCGAATTTAGACACAGGCTATGGCGAAGGCTAGCAAGTATCCTAACAGCATAAAAACGCATCCTCGTTCCCAGGGCCTCCCCGGTACACTGGAAAATCGGAGGCCCTGGCCTACCTACATGTAAATGTCGGCTAAATTATGGCAAGTTTGGTGTCAAGTTTCGTGCTAGTAAACCTTGGAATTCTCTGCCTTTAGAGATTAAAACATCATGCGAAACATTATCAGCATTCAGAAGAAAAAACAAAAGAAGTTTCGATTCTGCTTCTCAATCAATAATTTATATCACTTTCTTATGATTTGCTTTCCATTGTCTATAATTGTTATATGATTTATCATGTTACCTGTATTACTTAATTAATTAATTTATATATCGTTTGTGATTACAATTTTCATCACTCAATTAAGGTAGTTAGTTTGTGACAGAGTTATCGATTGGCTTACCAGCGCTTCTTGACTTTGTAGGTTTTTGCTTGTAAGCCACCACAGAATTATTTATTTGTTATTATGTAAATATTGTCGTAAAATATATGTGGAAATAAAATGAATCTGAATCTACTACAGTACATCTACAGTATATATCCGGGTAGTGTAATGAGTTCTTTTTCTCATAAATCGAAATATAGTAAGGTTAGATATAAGGGACTTTAAGATCTACGACGGCAACTTCGAGAACGACGTCCTTCAAACAAAAGCATTCTTTTTGCAAAACAAAGATAATGAATAATTACTTCCCAAGAGTACAATCTGAACACCGTCCTCGTTCTTCATACAACGCCACTTAGAGCATTTTCACGTCTTCAGGACGACGTCAACAGCCAAAAGATGAGAACTGTTGCTTGAGATTGACTTCAATACGGACACTACAATCATTTTAGCAATAGTGGGGCATTTTGGAAGTCATTAAACTACCTTCAAATATCAAATATAATAGTCAGTTAACCATGACTTCTTTAAATTGTAAAACTTAACTTGCCGTTTTAACCGCCGTCGCGTCCTAGCATCTTAAAGTCCCTATACTGCCGAAACAGAGAACGTAGGAATCTAACGTTTCGAGCGAAGGCGCCTTCGCTCGAAACGTTACTAACCTTACTATATTTCGATTGTTGTTTCTACACTGCCTACGCAGCACGCTACTTTTATTTCACTATTTGGATCTTTTTCTCGTAGTTATGCAAGCCGGGTTCGCTTTTCTAGAAGCGGGATCTGTGAGGTCAAAGAACACCACTAATATTCTGATCAAGAATACATTGGATCTATGTAAGTACAGTATGGAATATATTTAAAGCCGAAAAGCACCCAAAAACAGTGATAAGTCAACCCAGTAAACACAACATCGAAAAATTGTATGAAATGTGTTGTATTTTAACTAGTTTTAATAACATTTCATGACCTTCAGTGTTCTTAAAAATCACCCCCCTCCGAATGCAGAAAATGGCATTTCCAAGACTCTAAATTTCAAAAATTTACGGGGGGGCATGCCCCGGACCCCCCTAGAAGAGTCCACATTTTGTAAACGCCCCCCACGGGAAAATTCTTAAAAAGGCCCTGTTCAGCACTTCAGCCCCCCCTGGACAAAAACAAAACTCTACGCCTATGATTAACCACCCCCCTAATCAATATCACTGATATATCGTGTCAAACAAAT